>CM045729.1:39243579-39388579 GCA_024760905.1 Plotosus lineatus | reverse complement strand
CACATCTTTAAGGGAAAAAATAAATGCACTTCTGGTTTTGATGCACAAGTTTAAATTAGATTAGATTTTAATTAGAATGAAACTAAGCAGAGGATTACAAAAACAAAAAAAAACAAAACAAAAAAAAAAAAAAACACAAAAAGTATAAAAGATACCTACAGCGTTGTGGTTGAAGTAAAATTAATATTTCAAAATGATGCACTGTGTTCGTCTCACCCAGAGTCCAAGCCAACCAGAGTCCTGATAATGAAACCTGTAAAAAGATAGCCATCACATCGCTCTTATCATATTCACACGATGCTGCTCTGATAGACTTTTTTTTTCTTACAGAGCTGGATGGAAAGTTTCCCTGTGCTGCCACTGCAATAGAGCAGGCAGTAAAAGCAACGCAGGTTAGGCATGAATGTAATTAAGGTGGCTGACACTTTTATTCTGGGTAATAGGAGTCCAGAGCTCCGGCTATTCCCCGAACACACTCCCCACACTCTCTGAGTACATTTTTAATACCAGCACGTACAAGCACCTAAATGCCACTCCTTTGGTCCTTATGGCCAAGTAATATTGACGTGTAAATAGGATAAATACCAACATCCAAGGGTTTAAGGGATGTAGTAAACAAATATTACCAAGCACATGAGCAGGACGCAGAAGTGTGTCTGAAAGGGAGAGTGACTGGAAGGATTTTGAACTAAAAGGATGCTACCAGTTATGTTTTATCTTTTTATTAATCTTTTTTTTTTTTGGTTTTATTCTCAAGTAAAATATGTTAGTGGAAAGTAGTAAAACAATAAACACAGCTCATCCATACTGCCCACAGGGATATGTGGAACTTATTTTAGATCAGTTATAAATTCATGAAACCTTCATCTTCCTCTTTCTCGTCCTGCTAAGAAAAGCACTAATGTTGATATCATCTAGGAGCTACATTACAGGTGATTAGCTGGAAAAACTGTAGTTGCTTTTCACAAAAAGATCTGATAATAAATAACATAAAAGCTTTATATATTGACCACTAGTACCATAATATATATTTTCCTGAATGTTTTCAGATTGTCTATAGACACAGATACACACACACACACACACACACACACACACACACACACACACGCACACACACACACACACATATATATATATATATATATATATATATATATATATATATATATATATATATATATATATATATATTTTTTTTTTTTTTTTTTTTTCCATGGTAAAGTTAAAAAAAAGTAATTTGTAATTTCAAATCTTGAAATTAATCCTTTCCAGAGCCTTTGTTGTGACCTGGATTTTTTGTAAGTAGAACCGCATTTTACATCTTTTTGTATTGATGATCCGCATAACAAATTTGGCAAATTTGACATCGAATATATATATGTTGCAGCCGTGAGGGGGCGGGATCCCTCGCTACGCATTTTTTCAGTGTGTTTTTTTTAAATATTCATCAAATTAAAGAATAAGAAAATTAAGGAAGAATAGGGGGAAAGTTAAGAAACATGCCCCAAAGCAAGGATAATTATGTAAAAAAAAAGAATAAAAAAAATTATTATTATTATTTTTTTAAATAAATAAATAAAAAAAAAAAAACGCCCGAAACCCCCCAACAAAACTACTTACGTACATTTTTATGTGAGGTGCACATCTGTAATGTGTGTATTCATATTTTATTTATGTCTTATGTATTATTTTTTAATGTTTAATTGTTATTATAAGCATTTATAGCATTGAATATGTATTTATTGATAATATATACACATATACATGTACGTATAGGTCAGTTGGGGGCGGTTAATCCTACTTTGCGGAATTCGGTCGCGAAGGGTCTCGGTCCCAATTAACCGTGTAAAGTGAAAGATCCCTGTATGTGTATATATCTATCTATCTATATATATATGTGTGTGTGTGTGTGTGTGTGTGTGTGTGTGTGTGTGTGTGCATATATACAAACAGTTAGGCAGAAGGTAAAGAAAGTTATACATTGCATATCTGCTATTTTATTTCTGTAAATATTTAATTAAAAAATAAAATATTTAGATTGAAATATTTTAAATATTTAGGATATTTTCTTTTACACTTATAAAACTTATTTTATGTGTTTTTGACTAAAAATGTAGAACTACTACAAATGTATTTTGTGCAGAGACTCAGGCTGATATTTAAGCTCATACTGGAGTAATACTGCAGGCTGCATATGACCTAAGAATGCACGTTTTACAGTACAGCATGATATGTCTGCTAAACGTATCTTTATTTATCATGTACTCTCTGCCTCATGTGTATCTAAAACAGTTATTATGGAATAGATCAGACACCTCTGTGCTCCTCATGGCTCTTCCCAATTTCATCAGCAATAAATAACTGGGCATCATCGGGCACAGCACCTCATAATGGCAAATGAAATATGCTGGTATGATAGGTCCAATAAATCTGCATTTTCCTACGGTTCCCTCAGGCTGCAACAATATGTAACTAGACTGCTCTCTGTCAGTGCAGCCCATCTCCCAGCTATCATAAAATCTAAATGGGTGCTAATTAGCCAAGCCTTCCCTCTCTCAGCCACTATCTCTATTGACATTTTACCGCCTTTTTCTCCCACCCTCATCTGAAGAGCATAAGTGTCAGGGAGAAGAAGAAGAACAAGAAGAAGAGCACAAGGAGGTATAGGAGAAGGAGGAGGAGGAGGAGAAGAAGGAGAATGAGGAAGAGGAGCACACTGAGCTCAAAATGTAAAAACAAAATTTAATTTAAAAAGAAAAAAAGAAATTAACTTCAACTACATGCTTGATCAGCATCAATGCAGTAAATAAATCAACACTGTTTACCCCTAGATGTATAAGAACCCTGTGCATGTTTTTCTGACTCAATACACTGTTTTTTTCTGGCCAATTTAGTTCACTCTGTAATAATCACCCAGCTAGAGAATATTTATTATTCAAATGTGGATGCAGAAGCCTGCTGGGAGCCATTAGTTCACATTTAATAATCATCCATACAAACCAGGTGTGTTGATTTTCAAATCAAACTTCACTCTGCTACTCTCGCGCACATGCCGGATGACTTGACATTTGTAATAAGCATCATATAAAGCGACTTAAGCCCACTCCAGCCGTATCGATTCCCACTGGCTTTCATTCCTTCCTGGCACACTGCCTTACTTACAGGCTCTTGGGGGATTATGAGAAGCGGAAGTGGTGGCGGTGGTAGAGAGAGTCAGGTAAATACACTATATGCATCTCTCTCACACTCAAATTAATAAAAACTGTGTTAGTGCATGAGCTTGTTGAACATATGCTGAGAGCAGGACTAAGCCATCTGGCTCTGAGTCAAGCTTCATCTTTCCCCAGCCTCCCCACCCTCCCCTTCACCAACTGCAGCCTGCCGTTACCTGACAGAGGAGCAAGCGCTATTCCCTTGGCACAGAGGCCACAAATGGAGAAATATTATTGAAATGATTATCTGCATCAAGACTCAGATTTGGGCTGACATTTCAGCAGCAGACCGGGGTAATCCAGGGGACTGAGGACGAAGAGGAGGAGGAGGAGTAAAAGGAGGAGGAGAAGACAAGGAGGAGGAGGGGAAGAAGGAGGGGAGTGGGTCACTACTAAGCCTGCCGCTGATGATTAATGAAACCGGAGCGGCACAGAGACCCGACACACCTCCACCCTCACCCAAGGGCCAACACACACGTATGCACACATACGCACACATGCACAGAAGACTGGTGTCAACATTCAGGAAGAGATGAAAGAACGGAATAGGAGAGACGGAGAAAGAACACCACACAGAAACGAAAATCCTCCCGATCCCTGTTGAATGGGCGTGGAGAGGGAACTGGTCCCAGGGATGTACTCTTAGTATTAGCAGTCAGATCACTCAGACCTGGCACATTGAAGTCCAAAACTTTTCTCAAGTGACATACCAGCAGCATAAAATTACATAGATATTGAAATACACGGGGCAGGGGTAGGGTGCTGGATTACCATTCCATGGATCGAGGGTTGGCAGTGGTGGTCTAGTGGTTAGGGCGCAGGATCGCTGATCCAAAGGTTGGGGGTTCGAGTCCCCACAAGGTTGTCACTGTCCCCCCAGTGCAGCTAACTGGGTTATCAAAGGCAGGCCATGTCTCTCACTGTCAATGGCGAGAGGCATGTAAAAGAACCATTGCTGACTTTCGTAAAGAGTAGGTTGCAAAGCCGTCAGCGTGTTTCTACGACCTAGAGAGGGATGGGCTCTGCCAGGCCAAATCAGCCCAAGTCTCGCCATGAAGGCGCCCCAACGACATCCTTGGATGTTAAGGGATAAGTGAAGAAGAAGATTGGGGGTTCAAGCTCTCATCTTTGCCCGGGTAACCAAAAGGAAAGATTCTGGATATTTTTTTGTTATTCTATGAAACAGTTGTGCTCACTGTATGTTTATTTATTTATTTATTTTAATAGAAAAAGGTGAGGGACTATCACAAGATTTTCACACACACCCCTCCCCCCGCCTAGTGCACCTAAGGCCAGCCATGTCTCTCACTGTCTGTGCTGAGAGGTATATAAAAGAACCAATTGCTAATTTTCATCAAGAGTAGCTGCATAGCTGTCAGTGTGTTTCTGCCCTGCGATGGCCTGGCGAGCTGTCCAACTACCCTCGCCAAGAGTCGACTGAGATGGGCACCAGCCTCCAAGCAACGCTAATTATGATTAAGCGGTTGAGAAAATGAATGAATGCGATATACAGTATTTAATACATCCTGACTGCAGGCAATAAAATTTAAAAATGGCCTAATCGAGCACAAGACTGAAATCTAGGATCTTCTTGCTGTGAGACGGACATACTACAAACTATGCCACCATTCCGCCTCATTCCTACACATTTATTCATTGGTTGGTTTATTCATTTGCTGAATTTTTTTAAACCTACTATGGTTATGGGGAGGCTTGGCCTATCTCTGGCAAATTTAGGAGAAGACAGGGTATGCCCTGAACACATATTCATTCACACTCATACCTCAGGACAATTTGTTTCAGCCAGTTAGTCAGTTTCAGCCACATTTTGGACTGTAAGAGAAAACCCAAATATTTGTTGGAAACCCATGCAAGCAAAGAAAGAACA
Source organism: Plotosus lineatus (assembly GCA_024760905.1). Lineage (NCBI taxonomy): Eukaryota > Metazoa > Chordata > Actinopteri > Siluriformes > Plotosidae > Plotosus > Plotosus lineatus. The sequence continues at coordinate 39,383,476 of CM045729.1, read as the reverse complement.
TGCAAATTCCACACAGAAATGCTATCAACAAGCCTGGGACTCAAACCCAGAACCTTGTTCTTTTGAGGTGGACATGTTAACCAATGCACCGCCATACCACCTTAAGTTCCGTAATGCAATACATCTGGCAAAATCTGTTTTGTTTTGTTTTGTTTTTTCACCGTGGTGGTGTACAAAGGAAAAATCAATTGGTCTTACTAAATTTGTTTTCAGATATCCAGCCCTGGACTAAAAGTGTACAAAGTGAGTCTAGATAATTAAATATACAACTTCACTAAATTGTATTTTATTTATAAATGTTTCCCTCATCCATTTCCAAAATGACCCCTTGTTCAGATTTGGTACTTAATTATCAATACTAATAATAATAATAATAATAATAGTGGTATTTTTTGATTGATTGAAACATATTTTATTTATTGAAGAAAGGGATTGGGCACAAGTTATCCAACTTAGTGAAGCCCTCTCTGCAGATTATTTATCCAATTAACCTACTGTGCATGTTTTTGGACGATGGGAGGAAACCGGAGTACTCGGAGGAAACCCACGTAAGCACGGGGAGAACTTGCAAACTCCACACAGAAACGCCCAGTCCTGGATTCAAACCCAGGCCTTCTTGCTGTGAGGCGGACGTGATAACCACTACATAGTGGGTAGTAGTAGTGATAGTGATAGTGGTAGTAATAATAATAAAAGGCAGCGGTGGCCCGATGTTAAGGTGCCGGATTACCAATCACAAGGTTGGGGGTTCAAGCCCCACTGTCAACAGGTTGTCACTGCTGTCCCCCAGTTCAGCTAACTGTGTTATCAAAGGCTGGCCATGTCTCTCACTGTCTATTTGTGGGAGGTGTAAAAGAACCATTGCTGACTTTCATCAAGATAGTAACTCCATAGCCATCAGCCTTGCCAGGGTGTACTGTACTCAGTCCTAGCACAGAGTTGGCTGAGATGTGGGCCAGCCTCTCCACACCCTAATTAGGATTAAGCGTTTCATAAAATGAATGACTAAATAATAATAATTTATTTTAAACATTTATTGGTACACCAACATCAGCACATAGGCAGTTTCTTTAGAGAAAACAGCACTCCTGTTGTCCTTGAGGACTAGCACTTCCTCCAGGGTGTATTCCTGCTTCATGCTTTGTGTTCCCAGAATACACTGCAATCCTGACCAGAATAAAGTGCTTAGCATTACATAAAGAGTAGATAAAATGAAGAAGGAAAAAAATGCAGTACTGGAATATTCCACTAGCTATGTTTTGATATCCAACAAATTACATCCTTTCACCTGTGAAGAGGAGCTTTTTCTGTCTCATTCTCCTATCACATTTATTTCAAATCGCCACATGTAGCGGTGGTGGCTTGATAGTTCAACGAGTAGTAACACTGGTACTTTACGTCTCTGAGCGAGTCCTTTGAGTCTCTGGTTCAATCCTGAATTGTGTGATGTTCCTCCAGATTCAATCGCTGATTAAATTCACACTGGTGAGTAGTTTTGTTACTCTAAATTGCCTCTGTGGTTATTCTGGATTCAGTGCAGTTATAAAAATGATTATATAATTTATTTTTATTGTTTTTTTTTGTTTGTTTTTTTTATTTTAGAAAGAACAAAAAGGAATCATTTCATATGACCCTTGAGCCACCTTGGCATTTGGTATCTTTCATTAATGTTATCTGTTCTCATCTGTACTTCAGTGGTACAGTCAAGTTTTGAAAATCCATTCATTTGTTCATACATTAATCGCCAGGAGCTGCTTTATGGTGGTGAGGATTGCGAACATATTGGAATACACCGTGGTCGCATGGTGCTATACGAGTTAATGCACCTAAACAGAAGGTGTTTGCTTTGTGGAATTTGCATGTGTGGGTTTTCTTTGGGTACACAAGTTTCCTATCACAGTCCAAGGACATGTACATTGGGTTAATTGCCAAATTAACCATAGGTGTGTGTGTGTGTGTGTGTGTGTGTGTGTGTGTGTGTGTGTGTGTGTGTGTGTGTGTGTGTGTGTGTGTGTGTATGTGTGTGTTTCTGTGTGTGTGTGTGTGTGTGTGTGTGTGTGTTGGTGTGTCTGTTGACCCTGTGATGATTGTAGAGCTGGCTGAGATAGACACCCTAGTAGAATGAAACGGTTTGGCAAATTTATTTATTTATTTAAAACCATGGATAGGACACCTTCCTATATTAATTCAGTTGAGAAATTTAGCACAGTTATTTTACTGATTGGAATATATTTTTCTGAAATGGGAGAAAACCAGAGAATTGTAAGGAAACACACATGAATCCTATATGTGGGTTTCACCGAATAAAATGAGATTCATCTCGTTCATCATGCTTGGAAAGACAATTATTTCCAAATTATATAAAGTATATTTTGTTGTGAAAAAATTAATTTGATGAAAAATTATTAATTATGTTATGATATTAAAAATTCAATAACTGTTTTTTTTTTTTTTTTAGCGAAATCCATTTCCAAATGGAACGTTGTACAGATCCTTGCACAGACATGAACTAAAGCTCAAGAACAGAAGTTGTAAGGAGGAAAGCCAAGCTGCTCATGTATATCAAGTTCTGAAAATAAAAAAAGGAATTAGAGATTTCAAATTCTTAACCCCTAAACTAACAGTTTATTTATTTTATCCCAATGCTGCCAAAATGGCGAGTTATTGGTAATGAAACAATCTGTGACCTTTAGCTCAGTGGTGGGATTTTAAGAGAAAGAAAAAAGGTTTCTGAATGGCCAGATGAGGAGCAGTGTTGTCAGTAAAGTAATCGCCCTGTTAAGTGCTCTGTAGCACTTTTCGAAACCAGGCTAATAACATTTAGCACGTTGAGTAAATAAGAAAGCAGTGTGTAGTGTTGACTGTGCGTGTAGTGGTCGTGGCCTCTCAGCATCTTGCATCATTGTTCCTACCATGATTGGCAAATTCTAGCAGCCCCCAGCAATGATGGATGGGTGTGTGTAAGGCTCTAATCGGATAACGGCCCACTGTTCCTTGGCTGACTGGAGGAAAAAATACCAGGACTAGTGGTTATCACCAAAAAAAAAAAAAAAGAAAGAAAGAAAGGAAAAAAAAAAAAACCTCAGGGGTGCACGTCATATGCAAAAATAAAGCTAAACATATGCTCACAGGCTAGGTTTAATCATATATTGTCAATGATTAGTCTGGTTTGTCTGGACAAGTTGCTTTGTAGAGGATATAGGCTGTAATTAATAACAAGAGTGTAGAGGACGATCACATGAACAGACTGTCCCACTCAGCACAACGCGAGACTGCTGATTTCCTGATGATCTGAATTGCGTGTTTACACGATCACGATCACAGAGTCTGACTTTAATCTGGCTTTTTTATTTTCTGTCCTTATCTTTTTTTCTTGGCTCATCTCTCTTTCTCATTTCTTTTCTTTCCTTTCGTCCTCCTTAAAGAGGAAGTGCAGCTCAATGATTAATTGCGAGCTCACAGATTTTTTTTCCAGCTTCAAGAGCAAATCAGCCTCGGCAAAGTGCTAACTTGCTAAAATATAAACTAATTTTAGGCCCAAGATATTAAAATATAATCCATCTTCTTCCTCCATGGGGAGAGCTAATTAGAAAATGTGACTGGCATAAGAGAGAGGTAGAGGAACTGTGGGATTAGGTTTAGTGAGGTGTGGGGGGAGGAAGGGGGGGCAGGATGAGAGACTCCCAGTCACTGGAATTCTACAGCACAGACGTTATAAATCACTAATATTATTTTAAACATGGCAGCCCTTGGATTAACTACAAACCAAAATCTCGAGCCGGAAAAACAGAAAATGTGGACAAATCAGAAACAGTCTGGAAAAAAGATTGTATTGCAGATTTTAAAAGCAGAAAATATATCCAAGGCAATATTCAATGAGATGATGATGATGATGTCATCAATATTCAATAGCCCCCCCAAAATCAAGTTGAGGTTGAAGAAAAATGCATTGTCAATACAGGACCTCCAAATACAAGCACCTTTTTTATCTCTCCAGTATAACAATGTTTAGAATGAACTGTCTCTAGATGCTATTGTTTTATTTGAGATTGTCGGCCGAGCAATACAATAAGCAATAAACATTGTCTGCCTGAGGCTGGAGGCCACCTGACTCTCACTTGCTAGAGCTCTCTCTCTCTCTCTCTCTCTCTCTGGCTCTTTCACACACACATGCAGACATGATGACCTGCCCCAGTGAAACAGCCCTGTCTTCTTCCGCCCCCCAGCAAGCACCCAGTCTTTTCCGTCTCATCCTCGTATCCTTTTTTCTGGCTTGAGTCGAGAAGATTTATCCTGACATGACAGCGAACAGAAGGATTAAATGCATGACAGCTCACTGAACACATTATTAACTATTCATATTAATACCAATTTTTGTAGGAGGTTACATTTTTTGAAATTAAGGATTTACAGTGTGATTAATATTAACTACCCAACAGATCCATTCATTCATTTTCGAAACCGCTTAATTGTAATTAGGGTCATTGGGAGGCCAGTGCCCATCTCAGCCTACTCGGGACAGCTCACGAGGCCATCACAGAGTAGAAACACACTGACGGCTATGCAGCCTACTGTTGACAGAAATCAGCAATGATTCTTTTACACGCCCTTCACTATAAACAGTGAGAGACATTGTCAGCCTTTGATAATCCAGTTAGCTGCACTGTGGGCAGAGCAGTGACAACCTGGTGATAGTGCGGCTTGATCCCCTGACCTTGGGATCAGTAGTCCAGCATTCTACCACCGGGCCACCACTGCCCATGGTTTAACAAGTAATGTTAAAAATATTGCACACCTTAGTATCACAGAAATTAATTGTTTATGGTGAGCATTTATATTTAACAAAGTTTGCATAAATAAATGGCAGATAAAGTCAGTTATAAAATCCTAATGGGGATAATCAGTCAACCTGTGGTCTGTAGTGACTCTGGAAGAAGGTCAGGGTACGCCCTGGACAGCTTGCCAGGCCATTGCAGGGTATTTATTATTATTATTATTATTATTATTATTATTATTATTATTATTATTATTATTATACTGGCCGGGATGGGCGCCAGCTTCCCCACGATCCTAATTAGGATTAAGCAGTTAAAGAAAATGAATGGATGAATTATTATTATTATTATTATTATTGAAAAAGAAGAAAAAATAGACATATTAAAGCTCATATTCATACATTAAATTGCAGATTTGTTTTGATTTACATATTTTCTTTGAATATTTACTATGTATAAAGTGTCTATAAAATAAAGTCCTGAAATTAAAACAAACACACACACATATATATATCGCCACAGCGATCTGATTCGCACATTTGATTTGGCATAGGTTTCTACATTGGATGCCCTTCCTGACACAACCCGTTTTAGCAAGGGACAATAAATATATATACAAATGAATAAAAAGGCACAAAAGAAATTCACATGTGAGCCAATCAACATTCAGCCCCTCAGCTGTGTGGCACACATGAGCGCAGCATGCTCAGGAACATCCTGAACACAGAATGCTACGTTAGCTCACAGGCTATAAGCCACATGTAACACACACACACACACACACACACACACACAGAGTGAGGCTGCTACAGGGTGCAGAGTGAAGCTGTGGTTTTACACACACACACACACACACACACAGAGAGAGAGAGAGAGAGAGAGAGAGAGAGAGAGAGAGAGAGAGAGAATAGGGAACAGTGGGACCAATCCAACATAAAGCTTCCCTATCATTTTTTTTCAGCTTCCCTAAGCCGAACACTTCATGACAATTAATAAAAACGTGACATCTACCCACTTTTTCAGAGCTTTCTTTTCTCAATCACATCACCTCTCTGAAGATGCTCAGAAGGATGCAATTTAGTAGAGAGTGGCAATTTATCACAGATGGACTGTGTTCGTTTAACCCTTTCCCTGCAGGATGCGGCTCTATAACCCATTAAGAGGAACGTATTTCGGAGGAGTTCAGTGTGGTAATAGCAGCTGAATTGCTATCCTGCTGTGTGTCCATTTGGCTGCTGTAAAAATGCATGGTAATGTCGTCCTATTCGCAGTAATTACACGTCACAAATAAGCAAGGAGAACAGATGAAGAACTTAAGGCAAACATTTTGGAGGAGTCAAAGGCGTGTTGTGTCTCTTGGTATATGTTCAGCACTCATGCTAAAGAATATTGTACAAAAGTGAACTCTCAGTTGGACGAAGAAACTTCAAGCAAAATGAAATAGATTTAAAAGAACAACTCTACAAAATATCATCAGCGCTATGTTGTTATGAATGTGGAACAAATTGAAGTATTAATGTGTGTACCTTTTCTGTATAAGGTTATTCCCGGCTATCGTTTTATTATTATTATTATTATTATTATTATTATTATTATTATAGCTTCAATCAAGAGAAAGACAGCCACTACAAGCTGAAAAACAACTCCGATTGCATACATCCCATCCATTTCTCAGTGTGATGCATCAGTTATACACATATTTGTTTATTTCCTTTCAGATTATTTCCAAAAAAATCACTAACTGACCCTTTGCCTGGTCACAGTGAACCTTGAAGTCTTTGCAGTTGGGAGCCAGAAAAACCCGACATGTTAGTAAAAGAAAAGAGGATAAAATGGAGAGATGAAGAAATGCACAGGAGGATGGCAGGTTGCTCTCATCCAGGGTCAGCCTGCGAGAAGGAGAGAAGGAACAAGCTAGAAAGAGATAGAAAGGGGGCAGGAGGCGAGAGAGAGAGAGAGAGAGAGAGAGAGAGAGAGAGAGAGAGAGAGAGAGAGAGAAGTGGCTTTAAAATTCAACACTCCAACATTGCCATCTTTTGGCAGCTTGCTGTATCCAAACACAACTCAGTGCAGATGTGTGAGATACAATATAAAAGGTAAAATGTACATAGATGTAATGAAAGAGCGAGAGAGAGAGAGAGAGAGAGAGAGAGAGAGAGAGAGAGAGAGAGAGAGAGAGAGACGGAGAGACAGAGAGAGAATCTAGACTGAGTAAAATTTCTGAGATTTCATTAATCATCCAGTATAAATGGGTTCACTTCAACTGATTGTATTGCTATAATTTGTCCAATAATAAAAAGCTTTCAAATATAATTTATGATTGAAAATAAATATTTATTTACATTTATTTCTTTCCTTCCATAGCACTCACTGTATTCCCACATAGAGAGATACTGAGCAAGAGAGATTGCTTGCTTGATAAATGTGTGTGTGTGTGTGTGTGTGTGTGTGTGTGTGTGTGTAACTACAGTATATATATATATATATATATACATATATATATCGATAGCTAGATAGATAGATAGATAGATAGATAGATAGATAGATAGATAGATAGATAGATAGATAGATAGACAGACAGATAGATTATTTTTATTATTATTATTATTATTATTATTAACTTCTTAATTACGGTTGCGGGGAGGCTGGCATCTATTGTATGTTAGACTACTATGGGAGCCTCTGTGCACCCTGGACAGTTTGCCATGCGTTTTGTGTGTGTGTGTGTGTGTGTGTGTGTGTGTGTGTGTGTGTGTGTGTTTCAGAAAATGAATCAATCCCAATCTTGAAACTTTTACAAAAATTGGCTATTTAAAAAATAAATTAGTGGAAAACTGAATAAAAAAGAAAAATGTATTATTTATTTATTTGTTTGTTTATTTATTTTGTGTATAAAAACTTGGAAAATGAAATACAATAGGGGAAATTGAGTCAATTCAATAGCCTCATGTTTGTTTGTTTTTGTTTTTTTTAAGGAAAAATGCTCAGACTCAGCAATTAAAGGTCCACAAGTGATATTTTCTCCACCAGCCAACAATGTTTAATTTCTGAAATAACAAGAAAAATTAAAAAAAAGAAAGAATATGTGCTGAGATTTCTTAATTATTTCTTTGTCAGATTCAGTTAATTTAAGTTCAGTTATTTTAGTGTGTATTTAATTGAAGTTTTTACATTTTTTATTGAATTTTGCAGGGATATTAGTATTCCTTACGATGGATATACAGATGCAACAAAAAGGTGTTTGAAGTCCAGGTATTGAAGCATCTAAAATAAGTAATGAAAGTGAACTATATTTATTGTTGTGAGTAAGGATGGAGTATGGATGTTTGACCCTTGAGGACCTCCCCTTGTGACCCTAAGATCTAAAGGAGCCATATAGTAAGTATTAAAGTGGCATAGTCTTTACAAGCACAATAAAGAATGAGCAGCATTTATTTTCAAGTTTATCAGTCTAAGTTGTCACACTGATTTACATGTAGTCCCAGAACCAATCAAACATTTCCCATACGTTCCAAATCCCCAAACAAAAATCCCCAAAAAAAGCACTAGTCCTGCTTTTTTCCCACGGTGTGCTGAAGGCCATCAGAGATGAGGAGACGCATCGTGTGTGACAGAGTGACAATTCATCCCTCTCTCGCTCCGTCCAGTGTGTCACTGCTTCTGACGGCTTTATTGTGTGGCCTGTCAGAGTGCTTAATCTGTGTGTCAGTCAGACCCTTGTACACACACACACACACACACACACACACACACACACACACACACACACACACACACCTTTTAGCTACATTACGTTTTGGTGTAATGTCACTCAAGCCTGGCCCAGATCCTATCAGCTGTTTTGCATTATTCACCATGCTGTATTGGCGTGGGTCTGCGTCCTCATTGGGAGTTAAACGCTCTGGCCATCTCCTAAACCATTTCAGCACTTTTGGCAGATGTCACTGCACAAGACAGAGAACAGAACCACATCTTTATTTTGCTTTTTGTTGAGTTTTGTTTATCAGAGACACACATGATGTCTCACTGCCAAGAGAGATGACAGGCTGAGATTTGAACTTCACTCATGCTTGTGTGATGGACATGTGGACAGCAATTATTCGCGTCTTCATGTGAAAGAAGCTTTATCTTGTGACTTAGCTGAAATCACATAATTCATATCCTGTCTATAATCTTTTTGTGCATGAATATTCCCATGAACTAGCAGAGTAGAGTGGCTAACATGGATTTTGTCGGAGACGGTGTTCCAATAAAGAAATCAAATTAGCCTCTGTTGGTGTCAGTACTTATTATTAGATTGGACAAAATTCATTTCAGTTCAGAAAACGCTGCTATTGTAATCCTCATTGTAAAACAACAACTATTTGTGTTCTTTTTTTTTTTTTTTTTTGAAGCCTTACAGGTACTGTTTTTTTTCCCCTGCATATTTTAACATTATTAAGTTCACTGTGCCATAAGCTTGACAGTTAATTAAAATTACACCTGCTTCTGTGATGTTTGTTTAGTCAGTGGTATGGTATTTTTCCTGTGCCACCCCACCTAATTCAGTTTCAACCAACTAATTATATGACTTCAAACTAAGTTTTCTATCTCAAATGTTCAAGCAAACAATGTTTTAAAGCCAGTGGCGCAAATTCTACTTTGAAATTTTCCTACACATTAAAATTATAATGAAAATGGAAAATAGCACTGGGTAATATAATATACTTTAATCAATAACCACAGTACACTTTTACAAATGCAATTGGCCCCCTACTTACGAAGACCCCTGTGTACGAAATCCCCGGGTTATGAAAAACATCTTCATGAGTTTCCGTCCCCGAGATACGAAACAACCCCCTCTTACGAAAAGAAATTCAAAATTCAAACGCGCTAATCAAAATTTCACACGACGCGCGAGTTGCTCTCTCATGGGCTGTCTCTCAACATCCCGCCCCGCTGGCCTCCCAGATAGAGACAGAAGGAAGCTTCGCTCTTTAGTTTTAAATTTAGTTTTTTAAGTTATTTAATTCAGTAAATGTTTAATAAATGTGGGCGCATTTGAGCTCATCTGGTCCCTCAAGGAATCAAATTAAAGTTGAGTTTGTCAAGCAGGAAATGCACTTTAGACATGGCCTGCCTTTGATAACCCAGTTAGCTGCACTGTGGGGACAGTGACAACCTTGTGGGGACTCAAACCCCCAACCTTAGGATCAGCGATCCTGCGCCCTAACCACTAGACCACCACTGAGAGAGAGAGAGAGAGAGAGAGAGAGATAGAGAGAGAACTAGAGAGAGAGACAGGTGTGTGTGTGTGTGTGTGCGTGTGTGTGTGTGTGTGTGTGTGTGTGTGTGTGTGTGTGTGTGTGTGTGTGTGTGTGTGTTAATAAAAAAATGTTTAATAATGGTTAATTAATAAATATGTTAATAAAATGGTTTAATATGTTAATAAAATGTTTAAATTGTTTAATAAATAATTTTCTTTTACTTTTAACACATATTTCATGCAAAATTGGTTTACTTTTATCATTTTTAAAGGGTTTATGGGGTTTATCCAGTCCAAAGATTGGAGCATTGGAATGAATTAGGCGTTTAACATGCAAGATGCGACCCCTACTTACGCAATCCTGCATTACGAAAAAGGCTCTGGAACGGATTAATTTCGTAGGTAAGGGGCCGACTGTATTATAAATATTACACATTACTATAGTATGGGAGTGATGCAATCAGACTGGTTCATGGTAAATCTAGATATTATCCCGAGTGGATAATGCACAGTTACAGGGGCTGAAAATCACTCATGGATTTTCAAAGTCACTGATCCTAAAAATTTTGTCCAATTCAATCCAAAAACATACAAAGAAAACTACAGTATACAGTATTTCATATGATGCTCATCTGACTTGCCTTTGACATGCTTAAAATATATAAACATTAACTGTAAAAATCTTGATGACATTTGAATCCGATATCATACAGCAGCATCTGGGCGGTGTTGGCCTGGTAGTAAAGGGCGCTATGGTTCGGGGTTCGATTCCCACTCTCTACTCTCCGCAAGGTTGTGTGTCCCGTCCCCCCCCCCCCCCCCCCCAGTTGCAGCTAACTGGGTTATCAAAGCCTGGCTATGTCTCTCACTGTCTATGGTGAGAGGTTCATGTAAAAGAACCATTGCTGACTTTGGTAAAGAGTAGCTGCAAAGCCGTCAGCGTGTTTCTGTCTCTTGCTAAAGGGTTGTGTCAGGAAGGGCATCCGACGTAAAAACCTATTCCAAATCTATTCCAATGTGAATCAGATGATTCACTGTGGTGACCCCTGAAAAGGGGAAAAAGAAGAAGAAGAAGAAGAAGATAGAAGAAGAAGAACTCATACAGCAGCATCCACCTCACCTTAAATTTCACCTTATAAAAATTGTTAAGTATATTTTTCTAATTTGAAAAACTTGTTGTTAGTCAACATAAAAATGAACTTCCCTGCAAGTTATACTCCATTGTGTTATCTTTTTCCAATGCTTCATCCTCAACTTGATTATCAAATAAACATGGAAGTGTTTTGCTGGTAAATAAATAAATAAATAAATAAATAAATAATTAGTCTCTCACTCACATGCTGAATTGTTTACTCCTGCTAGGGTCACAGGGAGGCTGGTGCATATTTCTGGGAATATTGGGCACACCCTGAACAGCTCACAATTGCAGTTAACTTTAGAAGTGGCTTCACCTGGTTTAGAAATATTTGCAACATCCTCAATTACTTACTTGGCCTTGTGAGCTGTTCAAGTGTCTCATTCCAGTGTCTGCTGGGATAGGCATCAGCCTCTCTGCGACCTCAGTAGGATTAAGTGCTTTGGCAAGTGAGAGTATGATGAGTGTCTTTTAATTCAAATTAGGACAGCAGGACAGTTGCTGGTATGTTATATAAGACAGACTTTTTTGCAACAAAAAATGCTGTTGTAAACCCTTTTTGTGGAATTTTAGGTAAAGGTCACCATGCCACACAAATTTCACACATGTTATAGGCCCCTGATGTGCACAGAATCGTAGATTATTCTTACTCATCATCATCATCATCATCATCATCATCATCATCTTCTTCTTCTTCTTCTTCTTCTTCTTCTTCTTCTTCTTCTTCTTCTTCCACTTAATCCGGGGTTGGGGCACAGGGCAGCGGCTTAAGCAATGAGGACCAGACGTCCCTCTCACCAGCCCCTTCCTCCAGCCTTCACTCAACTGCAGATCATTCCAATCAGAGTTGGAGGTCATGGATTGATGAAGCCAAAAGAACAACATCATCCGTAAAAACAGAGATGAAATCCAATGACTACCAAACCAGAACCCCTCTATGTTGTGGCTGCACCATATGAATTCTGTCCATAAAAATTATGAATAGAATCGGTGACAAAAGATAGCCTTGGTGGACTTTAACCATCACCAGAAATGAAGTCCACTTGTTTTTACCAATGTGGACCAAGCTCTGGCTTTGGTGGTACAGAGACATAATTGCCCATAGCAACGGGTCCAGTACACCATACTCCCAAAGCCCCACAAGATAGCCAGAGGGGCACGGTTGAAAGCCTTCTTTAACTCTACAAAACACATGTGGACAGATTGGGAAAACTCCCACTCCCCCTCCAGGATCCCGTAGAGTGTGTAGAGCTGGTCGAGAGTGCTGCAGACAGAATAAAAACCACTTCTTACTATTGCCCTAGCCCTTGCGCAGAGTCGGCTGAGATGGGTGCCAGCCTCCCCACAACCTTAATTGGGATTAAACGGTTCAGTAAGTTAATGACCCCAGTGCAGCTAACTGGGTTATCAAAGGCCGGCCATGTCTCTCACTGTCTATGGTGTGAGGCATGTAAAAGAACCATTGCTGACTTTCGACAAGAGTAGGCTGCAAAGCCGTCAGCGTGTTTCCGCCCTGCGATGGCCTGGCGAGCTGTCCAGGGTGTACTCTGCCCTCGCCCTGAGTTGGCTGGAATGGGCACCAGCCTCCCCGTGACCCTAATTAGGATGAAGCGGTTACAGAAAATGAACTGAACTGATGAGTAAGTTAATGAATGGACTACGGCTCAATAATTGACCTATGTGAAACTCCCGGCACTTCCTTGCGTACCCACATGTATTGTATGATGGTCACACATCAAACAAGTATTACAAGAATATCAAACAAATATTTTCAATTTTATGAAGTTCATACAAATATGACTTGACTTAACTTATTTCCCAAGAGTTGGCTGAGATTGGCTCTAGTCTCCCCGAAATACAAGCGAGTTAAGCAGTTTGGCAAATAACTGAAAGCAGGAACATTAGCTGAACTGTTTAATTCTATTAGGGTTGTGGTAAGGCTATAGCCTATCTCGCCCAACACTGGGCAAAAGCAGAGTACGCCTTAAACAGCTCATCAAAGCATCACATGACAATACATGCAACTATTCACACTTACACTAAGGGGAAATATGAGACAGTCAATTAGCCTAATATGGATGACTTAAACTGTGCAAGAAAACTGGAGTATCTGGAGGAAACCCATGCAAGCTCAAGAAGAGCATGCAGACCACATCACATACAGAAAGTCAAAACCTGAAAACTGAGCGATGGACCCTCTTTCTGTAACGCAGACAGCCTCGATGAAATAAATATATTAGTGAAATATTACCATATTAATAGGGCAGTGGTGGTCTAGTGGTATAGGGCGCTGGATCGCTGATCCAAAAGTTGGGGGTTCGATTCCCACTCTCCACAAGATTGTCGCTGTCCTCCCCAGTGCAGCTAACTGGGTTATCAAAGGCCAGCCATGTCTCTCACTGTCTATGGGGTGAGGCATGTAAAAGAACCATTGCTGACTTTCGACAAGAGTAGGCTGCAAAGCCGTCAGCGTGTTTCCACCCTGCGATGGCCTGGTGAGCTGTCCAGGGTGTACTCTGCCCTCGCCCGAAGTTGGCCGGGATGGGCACCAGCCTCCCCGTGACCCTAATTAGGATTAAGCGGTTACAGAAAATGAACTGAAATATTACTTTCCCTATTGTCTGCCTAACTGCTGGTTAGACTGGGTTGCTTTGTTGACAGGACAGATCCTTCAAGTCACATAATCAGTTTCTGACAAGTTTCCTTCCTAGCATTTAGAGAAGACATAATAGAACAATCCACTGAGTGTACAGGCTTAAAGAACACTGATGATGCTGGTTAAGGATGAGGAGCATTCTATGACAACGAGAAATACCCTACGTCCTTCCACCACTCTGACTTTTATATCCCCACACAACGACTAGGAAATATTCTCATTACCAACTTATTTATGCCAATCCGGACCACCACATTGTCCACACCCTTATTCAACCTGCAGACAAATAACTTCCCTGTTCATCTCTTCTCTAATTTTTAATTTCAAGTGCTGTAACAGTCTTTCCTTTCATCTACCCCCTGAACATGATGAAATACTCATGTCCCAATCAAGGATGTTCCCGATCACAATGTTTTAAATCGAAATCTGAGTAGAGTCTGACACCACGCAGAAATGAATGAGACTGGGCTGTGGAAGTTAGCACAACAACCCCTTTCACTGACACTTTCCTCCTGCACCAGCAAGAGCTGTAATTAAATGTGTTTAGCATTATAAATATTCCACCGAGACAGCTTGACACAGTGAATTAATGATAGCCTTCATACAACAGTGTCTCCATTGCTGCCTGTATCAGGAGCTCCACAGGCTTTTGAGTACATGGAGGTAGATGTGTTGCCTATGAATGGGAGTCCACATTGGATTAGGTCTTAAACCAACAACTTCTATAAATCTTTGCAGGGTTTTGGAGAGGATATGGTAGTCAGCTGGGCGATATCATGCAAGTTTCGATATGAACAAAGCATTTTTTTTTTTTGAAGAGAATAATAATTACCGTAATAATGTTAAATAACCGAGTAAAATCCTCTCTGCATTTGATCTGACATTAGAGTAAATGTTATAAGCTCTTTATAACATCAAGATTAATAATATTGTTATTAATAGTAAGATTAATAATATTGTATAATCTTTTCAAGGAGAGGCTAGCGTATGTAAAGTATTACAGCTATTGATATGATTCAGCCTTTTGACACATTTGAATTATATCCTCATTCACCAAAGCCGGGAGAATCTCTGTATCTTTCTGCTGATGAATAAAATAAAGTCTTCTCAGAATGATATAACAGGAAAAGTATAATTACAAAGAATGAACAAGAGAAAAGAGTCAACGGTTAATTTTACCACAGTACATCCATGAATATTTCCCCACTATAGCACATTCAATTCAACTGTTTATTCGTTTTATACCGCAGCACTTTGCATTGTTTTATATATTTTATATATTTAAAATTTTCATAGGATGTTAATAGAGAAGTACAGAGAAGGTCAGAGGGAGCTGCATTGTGCCTTTGTGGATCTGGAGAAAGCATATGACAGGGTGCCAAGAGAGGAACTGTGGTATTGCAAGAGGAAGTCTGGAGTGGCAGAGAAGTATGTTAGAGTGGTGCAGGACATGTATGAGAGATGTAAGACAGCGGTGTGGTGTGCTGTCGGTATGACAGAAGAGTTCAAGGTGGCGGTGGGACTGCATCAAGGGTCAGCTCTGAGCCCCTTCTTGTTTGCTATGGTGATGGACAGGCTGACAGACGAGGTTAGGCAAGAATCTCCATGGACTATGATGTTTGCAGATGACATTGTGATCTGTAGTGAGAGCAGAGAACAAGTGCAGGAAAATCTAGAGAGGTGGAGGTATGCCCTGGAAAGGAGAGGAATGAAGGTTAGCCTCAGTAAAACAGAATACATGTGTGTGAATGAAAAGAACTCAAGAGGAACGGTGAGGTTACAGGGAGCAGAGATAAAGAAGGTGGAGGATTTTAAGTACTTAGGCTCAACAATCCAGAGCAATGGAGAGTGTGGAAAAGAGGGGAAGAAGCATGTGCAGGCAGGTTGGAATGTTTGGAGAAAAGTGTCCGGTGTGATGTGTGGTAGGAAGGTATCGGCAAGAATGAAAGGAAAAGTGTACAAGACGGTGTTGAGGCCAGCGATGTTGTATGGTTTAGAAACAGTGGCCCTGGGGAAAAGACAAGAGGCAGAGCTGGAGGTAGCAGAGATGAAAATGTTGAGGTTCTCTTTGGGAGTAATGAGGATGGATAGGATCAGGAATGAGTACATCACAGGGACAGCACATGTTAGAGGTTTTGGAGACAAAGTCAGAGAGGCTAGATTGAGATGGTTTGGACATGTACAGAGGAGGGATAGTGAGTATATTGGTAGTAGGATGCTGAGGTTGGAACTACCAGGCAGAAGGCCAAGAGGAAGACCAAAGAGAAGATTTATGGATGTGGTGAAGGAGGACATGAAGGCAGTTGGAGTAAGAGTAGAAGATACAGAGGATAGGGTGAGATGGAGGCGGATGGTTTGCTGTGGCGACCCCTGAAGGGAACAGCCGAAAGGAAAAGAAGAAGATATTTTTTTTCATTTGCATACCAAGGCAGTGGTGGCCTAGTGGTATAGGGTGCTGTATCGCTGATCCTCAGGTTGGGGGGTTTGAGTCCCACTCTCCACAAGGTTGTCACTCCCCACCCCCCACCCCCAATGCAGCTAACTGGGTTATCAAAGGCTGGCCATGTGTTTCACTGTCTATGGTGAGAGGTTCATGTAAAATAACCATTGGCCTGGGTTTAATTGCCCGCTGGGGCGTTTCTGTGTGGAGTTTGCATGTTCTCCCTGTGTTTGAGTGGGTTTCCTCAGAGTATTCTGGTTTACTCCTGCAGTCCAAACACATGCACAGTATGTTAATTAGCGGTTCCAAAACATCCCAAGGTGGGAAAGTGAGTATGAATGTTTGTGTGAGTCTTAGCCCTGCGATGGACTGGTATGTTGTCTACGGTGTACCCTGCCCTCACCCAGAGTCGGCTGAGATGGGTACCAGCATCCCCATGACCCTAATTAGGATTAAACAGTTCAGAAACTGAACAAATGAATATTCAATCAAGGGATTGCTATTCATCAAGGCCAAAGCTTGCTATCTATATCACGCAAAAGCAGAATTATTTAATTATTTTATTTAATTGTTTTATTATTCATTCAGAATATTTTTAAAGTAGACAGTCACATTACTGTTTCTCATTCAACTCACATAATGGCAATGATGCAACAATCCATTTATCTCATGGAAATGATGCAACACTAAGAATTATTTAATAATTTTCCACCAATAACAAATGAGATAAACTTTTGAATAAACAATAATAGACATTATCCAGAGTTTGTATTGTTCAATAGAAATACTGAGCATATCTTATTCTAACATCTTAGAAATTCAGCAAAAATGCCATCCCTCAAAGTTAAATTTTTTACAAAAGTAATTTTAGACCAAAGTCATAATTTAATCACTAAATTAATTCATCCATGAAAACATTTTTGAGGAGCTCTGTCAGATTTCCATGCATTTCACAGAACAAATATTTTTATTTTTGTACAAAAATACCTACACATACCCACACTCCACACATCTTTCATATGCAGACAGAAACAGACTATCCCTTACACACACACACACACACACACACACACACACACACACACACACACACACACACACACACACACACACACACACACACACACACACATTTTCTCCCCAAAGAGAAACAAGAAACGGGTCCTTTTGGATGACTTCCTGATACTTAAAGCCCTTGAACTCCTTTCCATTGAAGAAGAGACTGCTTTCAAAGCTTATTTGTTGTGCTTTTTTCTCGGTGCCCAACTAGCGTGTCACCACTCGTGCCAGCCTGCCTCCTCACCGTAACAAACAGGTGCCCATGCCAAGCGCCACTCAGGGACTAGACAGGCACAACTGTGCTTCAATCCCTCCCTCCCTGTTCTCAAATCCATCAATTTCTGCATTTTTTTCCTTTCATTTCCCTCTTTTCTGTGAAAGAAACCCATGCAGGAGCTCCCTCCCCTCTCTTCCCAAGCTCCTAATTGCAATTTGTGTGAGCTAAACTAATTTTACGACACAGAACACCTGTATTCATCTCCATATTAATCGAAAACAGGAAGAATAAATCCCAATCAGGCAGCAGCTGGTGTCGCGTCAGATGTACCTTCAGGGAGAAGTCTGTCTCAGCTGTGTAAAAATATGGCTCCTCTCCTCTAACCGCTGCCTGCTTCAAGCTCTACACACAGCCAAAATCAGATATCATAATTATGAATGTCTGCAGATCTACGTAGGGCTGCTTTCTGGCACTTGTAATTGCCTCACATGCTACGCCATGTTTAACACCTCTATAAAGACTACTTTCTCTCTCTGCTGAGTTATGGTCTCAGACGGAGGCAGTATTTGGAGGCCACAGAGGCTTCATTTCAAACAGAAATAAAAAAATCTAAATGTGCTCAAATGCCTAGGCAAGAAGAAACATAGTTGTTCTGCCAAAGTTGATAAAACTTCTTTTGCATAATCTTCATCATCACGGCTGAACTAGTTTACCACAGTATGAACTGAAAAAAGGGGAAAAGCTAAAATAATTTAAACAGCACAATAAATGCATTGCGATTATGGTCTATAAAATAACTGGTAAAAAGAACCCAAGTCCCTGATTAGGTTTTTGGAACTTTTGAAAGAACTGAAATACTAATGGTTGGGTGTTCAGCCATGTACACATACTACATATAACATTATACTGTACAGTATATGCTAAAAGACACATTTTCAGCGCCGCCTTGGTTGTTTACATATTTTTGCAGCATTACAACATGAAATTGTTCTTTTTTTTATCTGAAATTTATGTGACGGATCTGCACAAAATAGTCTAAGTTGGTGAAATAAAATGACAAAAATATAGAAATCTAAAATTATTTTTAAAAATTAAAATCTGAAAATTGGCATGTGCATACATATGCACTCTCTTTGCTATGAAGTACCTCAAAAGTTCTGGTGTAATCAATTACCTTCAGAAGTCACATAATCTGCGAAATGAAGTCCACCTATTTATAATTACATGATCATAAAGTGTCACTTTATCTGTCAGAATAAGCCCACCTTTTCTGAAAGGCCCCACAGTCTGCAACACCACTAAGCACCAAGCAGCACAACATGAAGACCAAAATGCTTTCCAAACAAGTCAGGGACAAAGTTGTTGAGAAGTACAAGTCAGGAATGGGTAATAAAAAATATCCAAAACTTTGATGATTACCTCGAGCACCATCAAATCCATCATCTTCAAATGGAAAAAAAACATGGTACCACAACAAACCTGCCAACAGAGGGTTTTCCACCAAAACTCAAAGACTGGGCAAGGCTTTCCAGAGCAGAGGCTGTTGAATATGTGCATGGAATAACAATAAGTGTGATGTTTTCCAGATTCTCCAGTTTTTTTCCCACCTCATAAAAACATGCCAACAAAAATTAATGCAAATAAATTTAAGAATAATTATTTATATGGACTGGCATTGCATCGTACCTCACTTCCAGTGTGCCTGGGCTCCACCATCACTGTGATCAGAATAAGGAAGTTACAGATGCAAGCAAGATGTTTCATATTAAATAGCCATATAATACTTAAAACATATTTGCTGAAGCTGAGCTGGATTCACTGAATACTATATTTATTTTAGTGGCATCCATAGAGATTGTGGCAAACAATAGTAGATCTCTTTTGAATTATTTCTAAGAGTTTTAGTCATACTACATAGAAAAATAAAGAAACTATTGCTTTCCTTTCGGCTTTTTCCCCTTTTACTTGGGAGTCACCACAGTGAATCATCTGATTCACACGTTTTGATTTGGCAGAGGTTTTTTTTTTACATCAGATGCCCAAGCCTTTTTAGCAAGGGACAGAAACACGCTGATGACTTTGCAGCTACTCTTTACGAAAGTCAGCAATGGTTCTTTTACATGCCTCTCACCATAGACAGTGAGAGACATGGCCCGCCTTTGATAACCCAGTTAGCTGCACTGGGGGGGGACAGTGACAACCTTGTGGAGAGTGGGACTCGAACTCTCAACCTTTGGATCAGCGATCCAGCACCCTATACAACTAGACCACCACTGCCCTATTACTGTATACTATATTTTTAGTATTTTATCAAGGACTGAGGTAGGCCAAGTGAATTCTTCATGCTCTGAGCAAAGCTAATGCTATTTAGCAAAGGAAGTGCTTCTCAAATAGTGGGGCGCGCCCCCCCCCTTGGGGTATGATGCCGGGGGGGCACAGTGTGATGCCGGGGGGAGCGCATATGACCCTGGGGAACATGCTTTTCTGGAATTGTGTACTAGAATTAAGTGTAATTGAACCCCCACTCCAGTAGTTGGCAGTGGTGCTCTCATTGCCGTGTTATGGTGTAGCGGTTTTTCGCACGAGCAAACAGTATGCAGTGCAGTAAGCAACCCCTCAAGAAACATGGGAAAATTTCTAGGAACGAAGAGAAAGGTGGCGAGCGACAGCAATATTAAAACATAAGTAAGTTGAATAGGTTTAAATCAGGATTTTTTTTTCAAATTTCAGGCACATTGGTGCACTTTAAATCTTTTCTATTGCAGATTAAGAAACAATGTTAATGAAGTTTTTCTTTATTGTAAGTTGAACTATATATTTTTTGTTTGTTTGTTTTTAATGCTTATAAAGATACAAGTGCAGAAAAATCTAGAGAGGTGGAGGTATGCCCCGGAAAGGAGGGGAATGAAGGTTAGCCTCAGTAAGACAGAATACATGTGCATGAATGACAAGAACTCAAGAGGAACGGTGAGGTTACAGGGAGCAGAGATAAAGAAGGTGGAGGATTTTAAGTACTTAGGTTCAATAATCCAGAGCAATGGAGAGTGTGGAAAAGAGATGAAGAAGCATGTGCAGGCAGGCTGGAATGGTTGGAGAAAAGTGTCCGGTGTGGTGTGTGATAGGAGGGTATCGGCAAGAATGAAAGGAAAAGTGTACAAGACAGTGATAAGGCCAGTGATGTTGTATGGTTTAGAAACAGTCACAGTGGGAAAATGACAGGAGGCAGAGCTGGAGGTAGCAGAGATGAAAATGTTGAGGTTCTCTTTTGGAGTAACGAGGATGGTTAGGATCAGGAATGAGTACATCAGAGGGACAGCACATGTTAGACGTTTTGGAGACAAAGTCAGAGAGGCTAGATTGAGATAGTTTGGACATGTACAGAGGAGGGATAGTGAGTATATTGGTAGTAGGATGCTGAGGTTGGAACTACCAGGCAGAAGGCCTAGAGGAAGACCAAAGAGAAGATTTATGGATGTGGTGAAGGAAGACATGAAGGCAGTTGGAGTAAGAGCAAGAAGATGCAGAGGATAGGGTGAGATGGAGACAGATCATTTGCTGTGGCTATGCCTGAAGGGAACAGCCGAAAGGAAAAAAAGATGAATGTTAATAAAAATACAATGTTATGCAGAGGTGTACTAATAACAATTTGATAGACAAATAATACTATTTATAGTCACTCGCGGGGCAGGGGGGGTGAAATGTTTTTTTGTTCCTGGGGGGGGGCGCCACAAAAAAATAATTGAGAAGCACTGAGCTGAGGGTATCTTTTAAACCTTAACATTCAGAATTTAAAATATATTACGGGTGCTTTTTCCATTCAAAGTAAGTATAGACTGCAATGGAACACAAGAAAAACAAACTAAAATGAAATTTTAAGTATTTTATTTTTTCATTTCAAAGTTGGATTGTCGGGCAGTGGTGGTCTAGTGGTATAAGGCGCCGGATCACTGATCCAAAGGTTGGGGGCTCAAGTCCCACTCTCCACAAGGTTGTCACTGTCCCCCCAGTGCAGCTAACTGGGTTATCAAAGGCGGGCCATGTCTCTCACTGTCTATGGTGTGAGGCATGTAAAAGAACCATCGCTGACTTTCGTAAAGAGTAGCTGCAAAGTCGTCAGTGTGTTTCCACCCTGCGATGGCCTGGCAAGCTGTCCAGGGTGTACTCTGCCCTCGCCCTGAGTTGGCTGGGATGGGCACCAGCATCCCTGCGACCCTAATTAGGATGAAGCGGTTACAGAAAATGATGATGAAATGAAGTTGGATTGTGTCAACTCTGCCTGCTCCAAGTAACCTTGGCAAAATGTGAGTGGTCTTCAGTTTAATTTAAGCGTTATTCCCTCAGAATAATGTTTTTTTTTTATAACAGGCAGCATGGTGGTGCCGTGATTAGCACGTCCATCTCACAGCACGAAGGCTCTAGATTCAAAGATCAGCCTCGAGCGTTTCTGTGTGGCGTTTGCCTGTGTGTTCTCGCATGCTTGTGTAAGTTTCCTCTTTGTACTCAATGTTTCCTCCCGCAGTCCAAATACATGCACATTAGGGTTCTAGGCTGTTCCAAATTGCTCCTAGGTGTAAGTGTGAATAGTTGTTTGTGTGTGCGTGTGTGTGTGTGTGTGTGTGTGTGTGTGTGTGTGTGTGTGTGTGTGTGTGTGTGTGTGTGTGTGTGTGTGTGTGTGTGTGTGTGTGTTGGATTTGAGATGATCTAGCAAGATGTTTAGGGTGTACCCCACGTCTTTATGGTGTCAACTGAGATAGACCGACACTTGGCAACAATTCCAGTCAGCTGCAGCTTCTCAGCAACCCTAACCAATTGTTAAATGCGTAAGTGAATTCCTTAATAGTGGATTGATTATTCCAGGATAAAATATAAAATAATTCATCAGTTTCCAGTAGGGGCAGTGGTGGTCTAGTGATAAAGGTGTTGGATCACTGATCCTAAGGTTAGGGGTTCCAGCCTCACTCACCACAGGTTGCTACTTTCCCCCCAGTGCAGCTAACTGGGTTATCAAAGGCCAGCCGTATCTCTCACTGTCTATGGTGAGAGGCATGTAGAAGAACCATTGCTGACTTTCGACAAGAGTAGCTGCAAAGCCAGTGTGTTTCCGCTCTGTGATGGCCTGGTAAGCTGTCCAGGGTGTACTCTGCCCTTGCCCGGAGTTGGCTGGGATGGGTGCCAGCCTCCCCGTGACCTTAGTTAGGATTAAGCAATTACAGAAAATGAACTGATGAACAGTTTCCAGTAAGCACTAACTGTGCATGACTTCCTTTTTTGTTGGAGCAAAATTACTGGACCTGAACCTGAAAAGCTCAACATTACAGAACCTGAATACCCTAGAATTTCAAAAATGTTCTATATCAATGTGCTGTACAGCAAACTTCTATTGATGTCATTAATTAAGGTCCTTAGTTCTTTCCAAAATATTCTATAGGAATTATCGTAATAGAAAGCTGGTGTAAATAGAACTCTGAAGTTCTGTAGAACGCAAAAATTGCTTTATCATACAACTGGATAGGCCTGACTGAGTGAAACAACTGAAATTGCCAGTAAGCCAGTTTATTAACAGTAAAGATTGAGGAAGGAGCACACACACACACACACACACACACACACACACACACACACACACACACACACACACACACATATATATATATATATATATATATATATATATATATATATATATATATATATATATATATATATATATATATATATATATATATATATATATATATATATATATATATATGTGTGTGTGGGGCAGTGGTGGTCTCGTGGTATAGGGCGCTGGATCGCTGATCCAAAGGTTGGGGGTTCGAGTCCCACTCTCCACAAGGTTGTCACTGTCCCCCCCCAGTGCAGCTAACTGGGTTATCAAAGGCGGGCCATGTCTGTCACTGTCTATGGTGAGAGGCATGTAAAAAACCATTGCTGACTTTCGTAAAGAGTAGCTGCAAAGTCGTCAGCGTGTTTCTGTCCCTTGCTAAAAGGGTTGTGACAGGAAGGGCATCCGACGTAAAAAACCTCTGCCAAATCAAACGTGCGAATCAGATGATTCACTGTGGCGACTCCTGAGTAAAAGGGAAAAAGCTGAAAGGAAGACACACACATATATATATATATATATATATATATATATATATATATATATATATATATATATATATATATATATATATATATATATACAGTGGTACCTCAATTTATAATGCGCGTTACTATAGAACACTGGTGTCCATGGAACTGGGTACATAAGTCATTTCGGATCCACCAATGGAATTTCGATAGGATTTTTTTCTTTAGAATTTCTATAGGCCATTTTTTGCAGGGGGCCCTTATAAAGGAGTATGTACTCAGTGTACTCATTAGAAAAAGGATTTTGCAAATCAAAATACACACATACTTAAAGTTTACCATCTCATTTTCTATTGGCGAACACTTCCAATTTCAAATATGTGGCATAAGAGTTTGTAAACACCCTTATTCTTTTCAGATTTCAATAGCATGACCAGCATAAATCATTTAGACTCATGGTACATTTTGGCCTGATTGCCTCTTGAGGTTTAAATCGTTTAATCTGCCGAATTTTTTCTGCATAAATAACTGTAAACTGGAGAATTTCATTTGATTGATTGCTTTTATACTTGTCTTTCAGTGTTTGCCATTACGCCTTGCTCGACAAAGCAGGAAAGCAGTGTCAGGTCATCCAGAATAAAGCTGAGGACGTTGTCGAAGGTCTATGTGGACTTATTAGAGACGCCACTATGCTTCACTGTAATGAACTTAAGACAATACTAATTAAAGCACTGAACAAAGGAGCCTTCATTTAAAAAAAAAGGCCTGAGTTAGGGGACATGCTTGTACAACAGGATCTAAGGCCCTGCATGCTATTACTGATGAAGCAGAGGTGTAGCGGGCACTTGGGCTCCAGGTCAGAAAGGGGAGCTTTCTTCAAACCACCGATACATTCACCTATGACAATCCTTCATGGCAGCGATAAAGTGAAAGAAGTGTTTCAGGCAGCAGGAGAGCTGAGTGCGTTCTCCAGGGACCGAGTGTCAGAGTTGTCTATCAGCGGCATGAAAAGGAGAAAAGGAGCGCGTTAGCCAGCGCCATTGTGCTGCGGATGTCGTTGACTGATCGGGTCCATTTAGTCGGCTTTCAGAGAGAATGAAAGCACCTCCACGGATGAAAGAGAGACAGCCTCTCCGACAAACAAGGAGCTGGCGGAATATTCATAGGCAGATCTGTTGCGAGAAGATTAATGTATTAGAAATTAAAATGCAGGCCCGGACGTTATGATCTTGCTCTAACACTTGGCCAGACCCATGTCACCCGCACTGAAGTCGACACGGCGGCACTGCCAAGCCAGAGAGAAATCATTAAGCGCCTCCATCTATTGTGTGAGGAGAATAATCAAACTTCACCCTGTCTCTTTTTTCTCTCTGCAACCCAGGCTGACAATGAATAATTCCACAGCCATTTGCAATGTTAACGGCACCTATCGGAGCCATCCGTGCCGTTTTGATAAGGGCGGCAGGGGGGGGGGGGGGGGGGGATATGCATTTCAACAGTCAGAATAGACGCCGCCTCACCGGTATTTCAAAGGACACCTGTCAGTCACCTGAAAGAGCTGTCACTCCACATACCACACAGGAGCAGGCCGCAGAGTCGTAAAGATAATCTTTTACTTTTCCCTCTTATTCTCTTTCTATTTTCCTTTCATACACATGCACACACAGACACACACACACACACACACACTCTCACAGTTTTTCCTCTCTTTCAGACTAAAGCAGGTACATCTGCAACCGTCTGACATGTGATTTACAGAGTGAGGGGAGAAAAAAGAGCGACATATTCTCTTAGGTGGGTTTATTCTTCACTTGCTTTACAAATGCCTCAAATATACTATCATAAATGTGATCAAGGACAGGATTGAATGCCATTACGTGTGATAGTGGAAGGCACTAGATGTCGGTGGCAGCTCAAAGGTGACACTGATAATTCCTATCTTTCAATAACAGTGCTGCTGACTCACAGACTGAAACCTGTGGGCTTTATGTGCAGAGAATCTGTAGCTCGGTGCGCGGTAAATGTAGAATCAGTGGTAGATTTCATTAAAGGAATTGAAACGTAAATCAGAAGCAAAGGGCAGAAGAAAATACATAATACTGTATGAATATTATCAGAATTTGTCTAAGTTGTGGAAAATCTTACAATGGCTTTATTTTTCACCAAATCTATGTGTGCATGGTTAAAAAAAAAAAAAAAAGGAAATTATATCACAGAAAATTGTTTAAAAACAAAGAAAAATCACCTTCATACATACTTGCTGTTGCTTCCTTTATTCATTGGCATTCTGTTGAAGGAAATTAATTAATAGTAGGATGGTGTAAACTTAATGTTAACTGTACTTCCCTCCACCAGAACCTTATGTTTTACTCTTGATTTATTATGTGTTTGTTAGCAGGACTATGCGAAAAGTTATGTGTACGTTTTCATAAAATGCCTCCCTGAGGTGTGACTACGGACAAGAAACATTTTATTAGTTTGTTGATGAGCCGGTTCAGAATCTGGATGCAGGGATTTCTTTTAAAGGATTCTTGAAAATTCTGTTCATTTTTTATATTTTGCTTCATTTGGTTCATTGCTGGGCTTGGGCGAGGTTTGTGCTGTCCTAGTTCTCTTGTTATTCTTCTTCACCTCCTGAAGTTGACAGTTTTGTTATAAAAGCACACCCTGAAGTCTTTTATTGATTTTGTTACACCAATGCAATTTATTAAGAAAGGTGACAATTTATTTTTAAGGTGCATGTTACCCTGGGCGTACACTGGGGCACAGTGACCACGATCTCCAAGATTTAAGAAAATTGAGATGAGTGTGGGGGCTCATGGGATCAAGTTGTGGTGATCTTAGGTGAATTTGGTGGATTTGTGCTTAATGAATTGATCGTGGCAAAATGTTTAACTGTCAATTATGATAGAATGTGAAATCGTGGAGGAGCGTTACAAGCTTTATAATATTCTATTGTAGGGTATCTTGATACATTTGGAAACACGATTCTTTTAATTTCTTGGATACACTCCTGTTTAAATCCAGTCATGCACCAAGATTGCTCATAAATTATGGAGCTCCATGCTTTTTTGACTCGCAGTGGACATCATGCCACAATGTAAACCCAGACTTAGACTTTTATCAGCTTATAGTTACATCAGTGTTTCTCAAATAGTGAGACCCCCCCCCCTCCAGGGGGGTGCGGTATGATGCCAGGGGAGGCGCGGTGTGATGCCAGGGGGGAGCACGTATGACACTGGGGAACATGCTTTTCTGAAATCATGTATGAGAATTTAGTGTAATTGCACTTCAACTCCACTAGTTAGCAGTGGCACTCTCATTGTTAAGATAAGATAAGATAAGATACAGCTTTATTAATCTCATAATGGAGAAATTCACTGTTACAGGCTCTTGAGGTACTATCAGTAGGGGGTGCAAAAATAGATACAAGTACAAACATACACACATACATATATTATATAAGTAAATAAATAAATAGATACAAATAGTATAAATTACTAAACAATAAAAGAAAAGAATGGAGAAAAGAATGGAGCAACTTTATAGACTGGCCTATATTAAAGTGTAATGTATCTGAGTGCAGAGTAGATGGGTTGATATGGTTCACAGTCAGTGGGGTAGATGTGGTTGATTAAAGTGCGCGGGGTTTTTATTGCACATAACCGGTATTTTCAGACAGTTACAAAGTGCACTATGGTGTAGCGTTTTTTCACACGAGCAAACAATAGTGCAGTAAACAACTCCTTAAGAAACAAAACAGAAAAATTTTCTAAGAGGAAAGAAGAGAATGAGTTTAAATAGGGATATATATATATATTTTTTATTTCAAGCACATTGGTGCACTTTAAATCTTTTCAATTGCAGATTAAAAACAATGTTAATTAAGTTTTTCTTTGTTGTAAGTTGAACTATATTTCTTTCTCTTTCGTTTTTAATGTTCATAAAGATACAATGTTATGCAGAAGTGTACTAATAACAATTTTATAGGCAAATAATCCTATTTGTAGTCGCTCGTGGGGCATGGGGGGCATGAATTGCTTTTTCTTCCTAAAGGGGGCGCCACAGAAAATAATTGAGACGGACTGAGTTACATGCATGTTGAGGTCTGTCCTTGAAACACGTGTGGTAGCAGCAATAAACAGCTGTTACCTCACCAAGCTAACTGTTGCGAGAGAAATGAGAATGTATTAAAATGAGTGTTTATAAACAAACCTTGCTGTTGGAACTGCTGTAATAAAAAAGTCATCGAAAATTAATGATATATATTTTTTTTTTTACTTTGATTATTTTACTACAAAAGCACAATATGAAGTGCTTTAATCTCCATACACCACAACAATTTGACAGTTTTCATTCATTAAAGATTAGCATGTGTTTCTTTCCATTTTTTATGTTGTAAAATGTTACCGTATTTTCTGGACTATACATCACTCCGGAGTACAAGTCGCACTGGCCAAAAAATGCACAATAAAGAATAAAAACATATATAAGCCGTACTGGACAATCTACCTTGGCTGGGAAATCTGTGGGCAGTTTATGTGATGTTGTGGTCCTTGCTCTGATAAAGAGGTGGTTGCATTGCATGAAGTGGTAACAGCAGGAAGGTCCTCATGCAAAGTCATTTCTATTCATCTCCTTGACAACTACCTGGACGTGAAGAAGCAAATGCACTGTTGACAAGCCTCTGCCTGCAGCACGTTGCTCAAACCCCCATATGCGAGTTCATTCTTCTGGCTGTGGCCATCTAGCTTTTAGCTCACGATAAGTTTTCTTCATTGCAGTAATAATAATCTCCGCTTTTCTCCAGTCCCTTGCAAGTTTCTCATTCACTCCAAACTTTCTTCTGCTGCTTGATTACCATTTCCTGTGTGCAGAATAAGATTTTATTTTTGGTTCTATTTCTTAAGTGGTGGATGATCAGGTACTGGTACCCAAGCCTAGACTGCCCTCTTGTGGTTGTGAGTGTAAAAATAACAAACATGTGAAATTATGTTTGTTCTGATGACAAACAGAATTATATGTAATAATTTCACACATAAGACGCTCTGGAGTATTAGTCGCACCTTCAGCCCAAGTATAAAAAAGTGTGATTTATAGTCCGGAAAATATGGTAATTCCTTTTATCATTGGCATTATAGGGTTTACGTGTAATGTATATACAGGTTCTTTCCCCCAGGACCTTTTTTATGCTCTTATTAAGTTAATAAGACAAAAAACAGCTTGCTCGGAACCTGTTACATTGGCATCTTTTGAAGCAAATCAGATTTGTTGGCAAAGTATTGTAATACATACAAGGCATGTTTTTCTCGTAGTTGATAATTTGTTTGTGATCCACACCATAAACAGACAAATTACATATCGTTTACAAATGATACATATTATTCTCTGTACCCACTGTATGAAAGAACTCATACAGACTGATTGCCTATAGTACTACTATCAGGATATTGGACCATAAAGCGCAAGTAGATATATCACTACAGGAAAAAATATGGACATGGTCACAACTGATGCTAAACTAACTGCTAATGCTAGTTCGGGTATTTTCAAGAATTAGTTTTGTCCCATCAAATGTTACTTCATTGACCTGCAGCAAGGAACAGGCATCCAGTCCATGACCTGATTCCAAAGACCAGGGAAAACCAGATTGAAACCAGTGTGTCAAACATGGAGCTAAAGGACTCCCTTCGACTGTAACTTAGTCTGTAATGTTTATCATGCTAATGTTAACAAGTCTGTTCATTTTAACTGATTCCAACTGAAACAACCAAATCTTGAAGTGAAACATTTGATGGTGTACAGTACTTTTTTCAGGGCAGTGGTGGTCTAGTGGTATAAGGCGCCGGATCGCTGATCCAAAGGTTGGGGGTTCAAGTCCCACTCTACACAAGGTTGTCACTGTCCTCCCAGTGCAGCTAACTGGGTTATCAAAGGCTGGCCATGTCTCTCACTGTCTATGGTGTGAGGCATGTAAAAGAACCATTGCTGACTTTCGACAAGAGTAGGCTGCAAAGCCGTCAGCGTGTTTCCGCCCTGCGATGGCCTGGTGAGCTGTCCAGGATGTACTCTGCCCTCACCCTGAGTTGGCTGGGATGGGCACCAGCCTCCCCGCGACCCTAATTAGGATGTAGTGGTTACAGAAAATGAACTGAACAGTACTTTTTTCAATAATCGGCTTTATATTCCCACAGTGCAGCTCAATGCAGCCATGAGGCGGGGGGGGGCACTAACCAGTGTCTCTCCCCCTTATGCCGGTCCCAAGCCCGGATAAATGCAGAGGGTTGCGACAGGAAGGGCATCCGGCGTAAAACTTCTGCCAAAAAAAAAAATGCAAATGATCAATACAGAATTCATACCGGATCGGTCGAGGCCCGGGTTAACAACGACCGCCATCAGTGCTGTCAACCAACAGGGTGCTGATGGAAATTGGACTACTGTTGGTCGAAGATGTCGAAGAAGGAGAGGCGGGAGGCGTGTCCGTAGGCAGAGAGAGAAGAGGAAATGCGTGAGCCTCGGACTGAGAGTAGGGACTTTGAATGTTGGAACTATGCAAGGAAAAGATAGGGAGCTGGCTGACATGATGCAGAGGAGGAAGGTGGACATACTGTGTGTTCAGGAGACAAGGTGGAAAGGTAGAAAGGCTAAAAGCTTAGGAGCAGGGTTTAAACTGTTTTATAATGGTGTGGATGGGAAGAGAAATGGAGTAGGAGTCATCTTGAAGGAGGGGTTTGTCAGGAATGTTCTAGAAGTGAAAAGAGTGTCAGACAGAGTGATGAGTCTCAAGTTAGAAATTGAAGGCGTGATGGTCAATGTTGTTAGTGCTTATGCCCCACAGGCAGGATGTAAGCTAGAAGAGAAGGAGAGATTCTGGAGTGAGTTAGATGAAGTGATGCAGAGTACCCCCAGAGGTGAAAGAGTGGTCATTGGAGCAGACTTCAATGGACATGTTGGTGCAGGCAACAGAGGGGACGAGGAAGTGATAGGCAGGTTTGGTATCCAGGACAGGAACACAGAAGGACAGATGTTGATCGATTTTGCAAAAAGGATGGAAATGGCTGTGGTGAATACTTTCTTCAAGAAGAAACAGAAGCATAGGGTGACTTATGAAAGCGGAGGTAAGAGCACACAGGTAGACTACATCTTGTGTAGGCGATGTAATTTGAAGGAAGTCAGTGACTGCAAAGTAGTAGTGGGTGAGAGTGTTGCCAAACAGCATCGGATGGTGGTGTGCAGGATGACACTGATGGTGAGAAAGGTGAAAAAGGCAAAGGCAGAGCAGAAGACAAAGTGGTGGAAGCTGAAAAAGGAAGAGTGTCGTGTTGTCTTCAAGGAGGAGTTGAAACAGGCTTTGGGTAATCAGGAAGTGCTTACAGAGGACTGGACAACCACAGCCAATGTGATCAGGGAGACCGGTAGGAGAGTACTTGGTGTGTCCTCTGGAAGGAAAGTAGATAAGGAAACTTGGTGGTGGAATGAGGAAGTGCAGGAGTGTGTACAAAAGAAGAGGTTAGCCAAGAAGAAGTGGGACATTGAGAGGACCGAAGAGAGTAAACAGGAGTACAGGGAGACACAGCGTAAGGCGAAGGTAGCAGTGTCAAAGGCCAAACAGAGGGCGTATGATGACTTGTATGATAGGTTGAACAGAAAGGAGGGAGAAAATGATCTATACAGGTTAGCACAGCAGAGAAATAGAGATGGGAAAGACGTGCAGCAAGCTAGAGTGATAAAGGACAGAGAGGGAAATGTATTGACTGATGACAGAAGTGTGCTGGGAAGATGGAAAGAGTACTTTGAAGAGCTGATGAATGAGGAAAATGAGAGAGAAAAAAGAGTAGAAGGGGTGACCGTTGAGGAGCAGGAAGTAGAAAAGATTAGTAAGGGAGAAGTGAGGAGGGCATTGAAGAGGATGAAGAGTGGAAAGGCAGTTGGCCCTGATGACATACCAGTTGAGGTATGGAAGTGTCTAGGGGAGGTAGCAGTAGATTTTCTGACAAGAATATTCAACAAGGTCTTAGAAGGTGAGCACATGCCAGAGGAATGGAGGAGAAGTGTGCTTGTGCCCATTTTTAAGAACAAGGGCGATGTACAGAGTTGTGGCAACTACAGAGGGATAAAGTTGATGAGCCATACAATGAAGTTATGGGAAAGAATAGTGGAAGCAAGACTAAGGGCAGAGGTCAGCATTTGTGAACAACAGTTTGGTTTCATGCCAAGAAAGAGCACCACAGATGCAGTGTTTGCTTTGAGGATGTTAATAGAGAAGTACAGAGAAGGTCAGAAGGAGCTGCATTGTGCCTTTGTGGATCTGGAGAAAGCATATGACAGGGTGCCGAGAGAAGAACTGTGGTATTGTATGAGGAAGTCTGGAGTGACAGAGAAGTATGTTAGAGTGGTGCAGGACATGTATGATAGATGTAAGACAGTGGTGAGGTGTGCTGTCGGTGTGACAGAAGAGTTCAAGGTGGAGGTGGGACTGCATCAAGGGTCAGCTCTCAGCCCCTTCTTGTTTGCTATGGTGATGGACAGGATAACAGATGAGGTTAGACAAGAATCTCCATGGACTATGATGTTTGCAGATGACATAGTGATCTGTAGTCAGAGCAGAGACCAAGTGGAGGAAAATCTAGAGAGGTGGAGGTATGCCCTGGAAAGGAGGGGATTGAAGGTTAGTCTCAGTAAGACAGAATACATGTGTGTGAACGACAAGGACCCAAGAGGAACTTTGAGGTTACAGGGGGCAGAGATAAAGAAGGTGGAGGATTTTAAGTACTTAGGCTCAACAATCCAGAGCAATGGAGAGTGTGGAAAAGAGGTGAAGAAGCGCGTGCAGGCAGGTTGGAATGGATAGAGAAAAGTGTCCGGTGTGATGTGTGATAGGAG
The DNA here is from genome assembly GCA_024760905.1 of Plotosus lineatus. Classification (NCBI taxonomy): domain Eukaryota; kingdom Metazoa; phylum Chordata; class Actinopteri; order Siluriformes; family Plotosidae; genus Plotosus; species Plotosus lineatus. The sequence goes on along the minus strand of CM045729.1, from coordinate 39,350,988 downwards.
GGTATCGGCAAGAATGAAGGGAAAAGTGTACAAGACGGTGATGAGGCCAGCAATGTTGTATGGTTTAGAGACAGTTGCCCTGGGGAAAAGACAGGAGTCAGAGTTGGAGGTAGCAGAGATGAAAATGTTGAGGTTCTCTTTGGGAGTAACGAGGATGGATAGGATGAGAAATGAGTACATCAGAGGGACAGCACATGTTAGATGTTTTGGAGACAAAGTCAGAGAGGCTAGATTGAGATGGTTTGGACATGTACAGAGGAGGGATAGTGAGTATATTGGTCGTAGGATGCTGAGGTTGGAACTACCAGGCAAAAGGCCCAGAGGAAGACCAAAGAGAAGATTTATGGATGCGGTGAAGGCGGACATGAAGGTCGTTGGAGTAAGAGTAGAAGATGCAGAGGATAGGGAGAGATGGAGGCAGATCATTTGTTGTGGCGACCCCTGAAGGGAACAGCCGAAAGGAAAAGAAGAAGAAGAAAGAAGAAGTGCAGCTAACTGGGATATCAAAGGCCAACCATGTCGCTCACTGTCTGTGTTAAGAGACATATAAAAGAACCATTGTTGTCATTCGTATTCAGTAGGCCATTGGGTTGGGTTTGTTTTTACCATTGAGCTGTCAAGGTATACTTTCAACTAACACAGAGGAAGCTGAGATGGGTGCCCGCCTTCCAAAGAGCCTCATTAGGATTAAGTGGTTCAGCAAATAAATGAATGACTGAATAGAAATAGGGTAAGACCAGACCTTTGTGATTGTAAAAATGTGTGTTTGTGTGTGTATGTATATATATATATATATATATATATATATATATATATATATATATATATATATATATATATATATATATATATATATATATATATATATATATATATATATATATGTGTGTGTGTGTGTGTGTGTTGGAAGAAACCAGAGTACCCAAAGAAACCCTGAAACACAGAAATGCCCGAGCTGGGAATTGAACCCAGGACCTTAACATATTCAACTTTGCTTTATTATCTATAATCAATAAATTCCAATACATCAGTGATCGGTGGGTGCACAAGATACACTATGCGACATGGACAGAAAGGGTTATATATATATATATATCACCCATCCTATTTTAAGTCTTATGTGCTTATTTAGGTTTTCATTTAGTTGCTTATATACCAATTTTGCCACAAACATGCAAATTTCGTTGTTCATGGTGCATGCACCTGTGCTCCGAATCACATGGTTATTGAACCTATGGAGACCTTAGCAGAGGCTCAGCAGGACATGAAAATAATGAGGTCTTTCTCTTGTCACAAAACTGAGCATAAAAAAGGTGTAAACTAGGAAGTATTTGGATTTTTTTAATTGTGTTCACCATATGTACACATTTTGAAATGATATTATCTCCCAGGCATGCACTAAAGATTTTGATGCATTGATTCACAAATAAACAATGACATGGAAATATTTATTTAAGTGTGAAATTGGGTAGTTGCAAAAAGGTTTCAGTCTCGTAATCCGACACACACACACATATATACATATATACATACATATATATATATACACATATACATACACACACACACACACACACATATATATATATATATATATATATATATATATATATATATATATATATATATATATATATATATATATATATATTAAATACAGTGGTATGAAAAAGTATCTGAACCTTTTGGAATTTCTCACATTTCTGCATGAAATCACCATCAAATGTAATCTGATCTTTGTCAAAATCACACAGATGAAAAAACAGTGTCTGCTTTAACTAAAACCACCCAAACATTTATAGGTTTTCATATTTTAATGAGGATAGCATGGAAACAATGACAGAAGGGGGAGGAATAAGTAACTGAACCATCACATTTAATATTTTGTGGCCCCCCCTTTGGCAGCAATAACTTCAACCAGGCACTTCCTGTAGCTGCAGAACAGTCTGGCACATTGATCAGGAGTAATCTTGGCACATTCTTTTTTACAAAACTGCTGTAGTTCAGTCAGATTCCTGGGATGTCTGGCATGAATCGCTGTCTTGAGGTCATGCCACAGCATCTCAATGGGGTTCAAGTCTGGAATTTGACTTGGCCACTCCAGAACCTGTATTTTGTTCCTCTGAAACCATTCTGAAGTTGATTTTGAAGTTGTCCAGGCCCCGAGGCAGCAAAATAGCCCCAAACCATGATGCACCCTCCACTATGCTTCATGGATGAGGTGTTGATGTTGGTGAGCTGTTCCATTTTTTCTCCACACAGGACGTTGTGTGTTCCTCCCAAACAATTCAACTTTGGTTTCATCAGTCCACAAAATATTTTGCCAAAACTTCTGTGGAGTGTCCAAGTGCCTTTTTGCAAACATTAAACGAGCAACAATGGGGTTTTTTTAGACAACAGTGGCTTCCTTCTTGGAGTCCTCCCATGAACACCATTCTTGGCCATTGTTTTACATATAGTTGATGTGTGCACAGAGATATTGGACTGTGCCAGTGATTTCTGTAAGTCTTTAGCAGACACTCTAGGGTTTTTTTTAACCTCTCTGAGTATTCTGCGCTGAACTCTTGGCGTCATCTTTGGTGGACGGCCACTCCTTGGGAGAGAACAGTGCCAAACTCTCTCCATTTGTAGACAACTTCTCTAACTGTCGATTGATAAACATCTAGACTTTTAGAGATGGTTTTGTATCCTTTCCCAGCTTTATACAAATAAACAATTCTTGATCGCAGGTCTTCAGACAGCTCTTTTGAGCAAGCCATGGTGCACATCAGACAATGCTTCTCATCAAGACAATTCTTACCAGGTGTGTGTTTTATAGTGGGCAGGGCAGCTTTAAGCCACTCATCAGTGATTGGGCACACACCTGACTGAAATTGTTTGGTAAAAATTGGTTTCAATTGCTCTTTAAGTCTCCTTAGGCAGAGGGTTCAGTTACTTATTCCTCCCCCTTCTGTCATTGTTTGCATGCTATCCTCATTAAAATATGAAAACCTATAAATGTTTGGGTGGTTTTAGTTAAAGCAGACACTGTTTTTTCATCTGTATGATTTTGACAAAGATCAAATCACATTTGATGGTGATTTTATGCAGAAATGGGAGAAATTCCAAAAGGTTCAGATACTTTTTCATACCACTGTATATACCGTGTATATATATATATATATATATATATATATATATATATATATATATATATATATATATATATATATATATAAATTTGAAATAAAATAATAAAAATGTTTATTTCTCTCAATCCTGTGTGAAATTATAGAATAATACAGCATGTGTTAAATAAACAAGTCGGAAGATTACTTAAATTTATGGCCATATACAGTAAGTATGTGTTTGTATTGAAAAAACACTGATGTGCCTCACAAATTACTGTGGATTTGACAGATATGAATATGTGTACAATATAGCATCTGTAAAAGTTGAGCAAGGAATAATGGCTATTTGTAGAAACAGGGAATATCATGCTTACGGAATAGCAGATCATCAGTCAGATATTAATTTTACAGTGATTTTTTTTTTTTAATAAATGCGGTAAATCAAAAAATAAAACTTTGCTTTATGGTGCCATCTAGAAAACACATGAGCAGTCAAAGGCAATACAATTCCTTAAGGCATTTTTACATCACCACACAACTTCAGATAGAAAGCTTCCGTACCTATGTTATATCTCTCAACAAAATTCTTAAACATCAGTGAACCAAGGATGGATACTGAACAATCCCTACCCAGATCTGGTAAGCTGCTTTCAAAGGCATGTACATCAAATGTTTGAGATGTCATTTAACTTCCCCTATTTAGATTCGATTGGACTGTGCAATATCCTAAAGCAAGCCCCTGGAAAATAATCTGCGTTATTCCTGTTTTTGCATGTGAGATCTGTTTGCTGTCCTTGTGTATGTTCATCAGGCATGGCTAACTCACATACATGCCACCAGCACAGCATGGCATTTACAGTCCACTGCAAACAGCCTGTTTGGGACAGGAGACAGACAGACAGACAGACAGACAGACAGACAGACACACACACACACACACACACACACACACACAGAGTGTGTAGGCCCGTTCTAAGTAGCCCTACTGGTATGCCCTTAGGCCAGAGCATGCATGAGAGAGAAGGTAAACGGGTTACTTGACTTTAAACTGTGTGTCGCAGTAACACAAGCATGTGCTGAACTCTGAGTCAGACCTAAGAAATTGCTTCAAAAACATATAGTCTCTCTATTGCGTGCACACACTCACACACACACACACACACACGTGCGCTTGCACTCAATCAATTTCGAGACAAATATTAGTGCCACAATTGTGAGTAATAAACAATATAACTAAAATACTTTTAATATTTTAAATTCAAGTGTATATAAAATATATATTTTAATATTTTTGTAATTTCAGTATTTTTAATTAAAGATCTTTTAATGTAGCACATCATAAATGTTTGTTTTTAAAGCAACTCCTTACAGGAAGAGAGAAAAAAGAAAATAAGTAAAAAGAAACAAAATTGAAGTCAACACAAAAAGCCCACCTCCTTATTATATCTACATATAACTGATATATCTGTATATTTCAACAGAAAAGAGCTGCGCAGAAATATTTTAATACAAAACAGAAATTAGAGACTATAATTGACTCCTTGAGGAAAAATAACTCAGTTTAATAACTGGACAACATGAAATTCAATTCATCAATGGAATTTGTGTTATATCCTCATATTAGTGGGGAAGACAAAAAAGTTCAATGTCTTGTCGAGACCTGGAGTGGATGGGACACTCCATGGTATCCATTAACATTAGCATATGGTACTGTCAACACACTGGTGAGATACTCTGTAACGATATCATTTACCATGAGCATCTGACGTACCAGTGGAAATGAGGGGATGTGCCAGAGAAATTCACTGAGACCTCGAGCGACAGACAGCACATGGAGAGGATGGCGGTTTCTTTTTTCCGGGCCTGGGGGGGATTAACTTTAAGATGTCACTCACTCACTCATTTCCCAAACCACTTAATCAGACTATTAGCGAGACTGAAACCTATCTCATCCAATACTGAGTAAAAGCAGGGTACACCCTGAACAGATTACTAGTTTACAGGTCAATACTCACACAAGCAATCACAATTATATCTAGGGGCAATTTAAACATACAGTTTGCCTTAGACTGCTCTCCATAATGATTGGCACCTCTGGTTAAGATGTCTAAAAAGCCTTTAAATAAATTCAAGTTTTATTGCAGAAGCATATTTTGACACTGAAAATTGTAGAAAAATGTAACCTTCAACTCAAGTGAATTTTAAGGGGGGGGGGGGGTCCCTGACTAAGAAATAATTATTTTGCATAAAAACATCTGTTCCATAGGCTGCAAAGCCGTCAGCGTGTTTCCGCCCTGCAATGGCCTGGTGAGCTGTCCAGGGTGTACTCTGCCCTCGCCCTGAGTTGGCTGGGATGGGCACCAGCCTCCCTGCGACCCTAATTAGGATGAAGCGGTTACAGAAAATGAACAGATGAACATCTGTTCCATAATTATCGGCATCCCTAACAATTCTAAGGAAATTAATGTAATTGAAGTATTTCTGTTATTTCTACAGTACTTTACAAAGTTTATTGGAGTATCTAGGAAAATTTAATGAGTAATTCATCATTTTCTGTTTCCCTGGGGTATAAATATGACATGGCGCAGAGGCCATGTCTCTTATCCACTCTTCAACATGGGAAAGATAAAGGAACGCACCATTCAAGTGTCGACCTTCTCAAGTCAGGCAATGGCTACAAGAAAATCACCGCTCGCCTGCACCTGTCCATATCTACTGTCAGAGGAATCATTAGGAAGTTTAAAACGACTGGAATAGAGGCAAACAAACCGGGACAAGGACATAAGATTATTTTTCCACTACACAGAGTGAGGAGAATGGTAAGAATAAAGTTGTCCAAAACTCACTGTTAAAGAATCGCAACAAATGGTAACATGTTGGGGTCACAAAGTCTCCAAAACAATTATCAGGCTCCATCTTCATGTCAACAAAATGTTTGGGAGGCATGCACAGAAAAAAACTTTTCTCACCCAATCATAAATGCAAACATCTGGAGATTGCTAAGCGGTACTAGGACTTCAACTGAGACTGTGGGTATTTTGTTCAGATGAGAACAAAATAGAGCTTTTTGGCAACAAACACCCTTAGTGAGCCTGGCAGAACACAAAATATGACTATGCAGGAAAACACCTCATGCCTGCTGTAAAGTACAGGGGAGAATCAGTGATGCTGTGGGCCTGTTTTTCTTCCAAAGGCCTGAGGAACCCTGTTAGGTTGCATGGCATCATGAACACTTTGAAATACCAGGACATTTTCAATCAAAATCTGATGGCATCTGCCCAAAAGCTGAAGAACTGTCATCACTGAGTCTTATAGAAAGATAATGATCCTAAACATGTTGCCAAATCTACCAGAAATGGTTCACCAGACACAGAATCAAGCTCCTCTCATAACCATCTCAGTCTCCAGACCTCAACCCCATTGAAAAGCTGTGGAGTGAGCAAAAGAGGAGAGTGCAGAGGAGAGGACCAGGTCACTGGATGATTTAGAGACATTGTGCAAAGAGTAATGGTCAAAGATCCCTCTTTCTGTATTATCCCATCTTGTGAAGCATTATAGGTTCTGTTTTGTTGGAAAATTTGGATTATGCTCGATATTCACATCAGCGATGCTAATAATTGTGGCACACATGATTTGATGTAAAATAATTATTTCTTAATGTAGGATTTTTCCCACTGAATAAATACACTTGAATTAAAGGTTGGTTTTTCCTTTATTTTCATTGTGGTCCTATTTCTTTCAGAAGGGAAAAAACGATTTTTTTAGACGCTAAAGAACACATCTTAACCAGAGGAGCCATTAATTATTAGGTCAGTGTAGTTCTTTTGGTAGAAACCAGAGTACCTGGCTAAAACCCACCCATGCATGACTACAAACAGAATCACTTAAACCCTGGACTTGAACCCAGAACTTGCTCAGTGTGAGACAGATGTGCTAACCGCTATGCCACCATGCCACTCAACTTGTAATGAAATCTAATAATGGTCTATTTAAAAAGCACTACTTATTCTGCATTAAAGACACTTCATAAAAAATACAGTGGTACATATGAGACATTTTATACAGTTGGTAGATGTTCAAGTGTAACAGTTTTACTCCGTTTATGCATGAATTTGGCAGACAGAGAGTAAAATGTAATGAACTATGTTGAGCTTTTACACCCTTGCCTACAGGTCCATTAGGCCAGAGCCTGTTCTCAGTTTCTCAACTAGAAGTTCAGCTCTCCTCCTGGATGGGATACTAGTCCATCACAGGTTACCTTCCCAGTATTTTTATTGGTACCCATTTATAATACTGAGTGCACAGAGATATGCATGTGATTAAAACCTTCCCCAGGAGTCTTAGCAAAGTGGGGGCCTAACAGGGATTCAAACCCACAACCTCTCAATCAGGTGCCCAGCACCCTAACCATTACACTGCCAGCCCCACAAAAAATGTATTTCGTATACTCTTAAATCTTGTGAAAGGTATATATTTTCATACTTTTACATAGACCCCTCCATAAATTGCCACCTTATTGTGGTGGAAGGGTTTGCGTGTCGTAATGAGCCTAGGAGATATGTTGTCAGGGGCATTATGTCTCTGGTAGAGTCTCCCAAGGCAAACAGGTCCTAGATAAAGGGAGATTCAAAAGACCTCTATGAAAAAAGAAAATTCAAGGACACAGTTTCCCTTGCTCCACTGCGCATCACCGGGGTCCTCCCTGGAGCCAGGCTCGGGGATGCCAAGGTGATCCGGCTTCTGCTTATGGAGCCCAGCTGGGCCCAACCCAGAAGGGAAACATGGTCCACCCTCCCATGGACTCACCACCTGTGGGAGGGGCTATAGGGGTTTGGTGCATTGTGAGTTGGGTGGCAGCCGAAAGCATGGATTCTGTCAGATCGATCCTCGGCAACTGACTCTGACTCTTGGGACATGGAATGTCACCTCTCTGCCAGGGAAGGAGCCTGAACTGGTTCAAGAGGTGGAGTAATACCAACTAGATAAAGTCGGACTCAACTCAACGCATAGCTTGGGCTCTGGAACCACCCCTCTTGAGAGGGGCTGGACCTTATTCTGTTCTGGAGTTGTTCATGTGGAGAGGCGGCAAGCCAGTGTGGGCATCCTTGTTACACCCCTTCTCAGTGCCCACATGTTGGGGTTCTCCCCAGTTGACAAAAGGGTTGCTTCCCTCTGCCTTTGGGTGGGGGAATGGGCCCTGACTGTTGTTTGTGCTTCTGCACCAAATGACAGTTCAGAGTACCCATGCTTCTTGGAATCTTTAGCATGTTTGCTGGAAAATCCCTATGGGAGACTCAGTCATTGTCTTGGGAGACTTCAATACCCATGTGGGCAATGATAGTGTGGCCTGGAAGGGTGTGGTCAGTAGGTAGGGCCTCTCCAGTCTGAACCAAAATGGTGTTTCGTTGTTGGACTTCTGTGCTCATCACAGTTTGTCCATTATGAACACCATGTTCGAACATAAGGGTGTCCATAAGTGCACTTGGCACCAGGACACCCTAGGCCACAGTTTGATGATCGATTTTGTAGTCGTGTCACCAGACTTGCGGCTGCATGTTCTGGACACTCCGGTGAAGAGGTGAGCTGAGATGTCAACTGATCACCACCTGGTGGTGAGCTGGCACTGATGGCAGAAGAAGCCGCCCTCCATACCTAGCAGACCCAAGCATGTACTTAAGGTCTCCTGGGAATTTTTTGGCGGAGTCTCCTGTCAGAGAGGCCTTTCACTCCCACCTCCTGCAGAGCTACAACCATGTCCTGAAGGAGGTGGGTGACATGGATTCTGGCTGGGCCATGTTTCTTGCTTCCTTTGGTGAGGCGGCAGCCCATAGCTGTGGCCAGAAGCTCATCGGTGCCTGTCATGGCGGTAACCCTCAAACTCGGTGGTGGACACCTGCAGTGAAGGAGGTCGTCCAGCTGAAAAAGAAAGCCTATCAGGTCTTATTGCCCTGTGGGACTCCCAAGGCAGCAGACAGGTACCGGCAGACCAAAAGTGCTACAGCCTGAGCTTCCACTGATGCAAAATCTTGGGTGTAGGAGGGGTGTGGTGAGGGCCTGGGGAGCAATTATCAGTTGGCCTCAAAAAGGTTCTGGCCTCAGGAGGGGGAAGCCGTTTTCCACAAAGGCTGTTTTTACAGTGTAAGTGCTGAGCTGTTCACCACAATTGAGGATGGTGTCGAGAGGTGAGTAGGGAGACCTCCTCAATCCCACCAACATGCCCTCCATGGAGGACGAAGAACCTGGGGCTTTGGGTGGGGTCTGCCCATCACTGGAGCTGAGGTCACTGAGGTAGTCAAAAAGCTCCTCAGTGGTTGGGCTCTGGGGTTGGATGAGAGCCGCCTTGAATATCTCAGGGCTTTGGATGTTGTAGGACTGTATTGGTTGACACGTCTCTGCAACATTGTCTGGTCATCAAATTGTTTAAGGGCAGTGAATAACAGCGATTAAGCCTAGTGTGCATTGAGTACCTGTTGGAAACCCATGCAAGCATGTGAAAAACATGCAAATTACCATAGAACCTGTCTTGCCAAGTCCATGACTAGAACCCAGGACCTTCTTGCAATGAGGCAGACATCTCTACAACACTGTGCCACCCAGATCATATTTTGGTGATTAGTAATGAGGTATGTGAACTGTAAAGTTATTAAATTAAAGTTTTATTTTATATTATTCAATTATATTTAAAAGCCCTTTGATCAGGATTTTATTGTTTCAATTATTACATTCAATATAATTAAACAACCTGCTTTGTTTTACACAGGACTAATATTTTTCCAACCATTGAAATATATGAAAAGGTTGAACAAGAGAAATATTTATAGGTGGGCAAGAGACATGAAGACTTCAAGAGATATCAGAAGTGTAACTGGACTTATATAATTGAAGCCGTCACATACATCAATATTTTCTTGGAAAATGCTTTAAATGAATTTAAAACCATTACAGTGTTGTGATATACATGTTTAAAATGAATGTAGGTAATGATTCCACTAAAGTATATTGCATTTATTGGGGGGAGGGACTTTTTTAAATGAGAATTCGCAATGAGTATAAATGAGATGATTTCTAATAAAAAAAAAATTTCTGAGACTTCTGAATTAATAAAATATTTTTAAGCTTCTAATAAATACTAAACAATTCCAACTTTGACTACCTAGTAAACATTGTAAACAAACTGTACAGACACTACTAGCCTTGCACATTTCTCATTACTCAAATTTCTTTATGGACAGTAAGAAACCATTTCCTAATTTATTTGCCATGTACCATGTGGTCAAGCCATAGGACGGACACCCACTAATAGCTCCTGCTGAAAAGACATAAAAGCTAGGAGACCAAGAGGAGTGTCAGAGTGTCTTCACTTGCTGCAGTCACTTGCACTTGTTCTTGTAAATATTAATAAACATTCATTCGTTCATTTTCTGTAACTGCTTAATCCTAATTAGGGTCGCGGAGAGGCTGGCGCCCATCCCAGCAGACTCCGGGTGAAGGCAGAGTACACCCTAGACAGCTCGTCAGGCCATCACAGGGCAGAAGCATGCTGACGGCTATGCAGGTACTCTTGTAAAAGTCAGCAATGGGTTTTTTTATATAAACCTCACACCATAGACAGTGAGAGACATGGCCGGCCTTTCATAACCCAGTTAGCTGCCCTACATAATAACATAACTAAATAACATATTGTACAATATTCATTAATTTCAGTTCATTTTGTGTAGTGCTTTATTACGGACACAGGAAGACTGGGACCCACCCTGAACAGCTCATCGGACCATTTCAGAGCCAAAACATACAGACACACACTCACACACACACACTCACACACACACACACACACACACACACAAATATATATATATATATTTGTATATATTATATATACTGTATATACACACACACACACACACACACACACACACACACACACACACACACAGTGGTACTTCACTTTACGAAATTAATCCATTCCAGACCTTTTTTCTTCGTAATCTGCATTTTTCGTAAATTGAACTGCATTTTACATGTAAAATGCGTGATTCGTTCCAAGGCTCCCAAGACTACCCCATAAACCCTTTAAAAATTATGAAAGTACACCAATTTTGTATGAAATATGTATGAAATATGTGTTAAAAGTAAAAGAAAAATATTTACCTTTTTTTAAATATTTCAAACCCCCCATGCGATGCTTTAAAGTCCGGGGTTGCTGGTCCAAAGAGCCCTCACCCCCACCCTCCTTCACAAGGTCTTTAAATATGGTGGTTGCTTTTTTTGAAATAATCGCCTCCGTCACTGTACCTCCGCTTTTAAGGCCTCCTTCTGCTTCATTATCGTCCCGATTGTAGAGGTTTCAGCCATACTCCTATGCGATTTCACTCAACTGCATCCCACGTTCAATTTTTTTTTATCATCTCCTGTTTTACTTTTATTGATAACGGAGCCTGCTTCTTCCTTCCAGTCTCACTGGGAATCACTTTCTTGGGGCTCATGATTAATAACAAAAAATAACACTCACGAAACTCATGAACCAACAGTACAACTTTCCTTCACACATGTGTCGAACCGTTGGTTGAAGGCACACGAAAAGCATTATGGGTACAGTACTGTATTATGGAGATTCAGCTCCCTCCTAGCCAATGGGAGGCCAGTGGGGTGGGGTGTTGGGAGACAATCAATGGGAACGCAACTCGCGCATTGTTTGAATGTTTGAATGGCACATTTGAATTTGTGAGATGGCGCTTGCGTAATGTGAACTTGTTTCGTATCCAGAGACAAAATTTTAGGAAAATGCATTTCGTAACCTGAATTTTTCGTTTGGTGAGACTTTCGTAAAGTGAGGTACCACTGTGTATGTGTATATATATATATATATATATATATATAAAATCTAAAACAGTCAAATGTGTATATATATTATATATGTACACACACACACACACACACACACACACACACACACACACACACACACACACACATTTGTATGTTCAAGATATGGGTGGCAAAGCCTTTTTTAAGATGTGGCAGTCTCCACCCCATGCCATCCCAGTACAGTAGTTCTTCCTCATATGTATAGTAATGCACATGTGACAGCTTTAAATAAAAACTTTAAATTATTCGTAACTTTACGAATCCCTTTAAATTGTATTGCCCTGTATAAAGTTGTGTCTGTTTATATTCATACAATCTTAATAAAAGTTTTGGTCAAGGAAAAACATTAAACTTAAAGGCTTCATTTCAAGAGCTTTACATTGGAGATAGGGCCTTGTTGCAAACCAATATTATATTCCAGTAAGTTTTTTTGTTTTAAATTGGTTATTTTTAGTTAGTTAGTTAGTTTGTTTGTTTGATTTTATTTCTTTTTTACCAAAACAGTGAGAGCAAGTTGAGCAAATAAAAGACTCCTTTTCTGAGGCTAGATGTGCATTAGCAAAGCTGCCAGCTCAGGCAGACAATGAACCGCTTGGATCTAGCTATTTGTTTGTAATGTGTGATGTGAGCTGCCATTGTTGTGCAGCCAGGCATAACAGGGATGGTCCTATTGTTCAGCGTGGGTTTAAAATCAGCCACCTGGTTATCAGTCCCCTGCACAGCCTGCTGCTCCACCCAGCACACTTCTCTGCCAGCCCTGACCTGGCCACAGCCATCCATATAAACACAATCTGAGATGTATTCAAGATGCATGCAAGTCTTCCCATCTGATCTCACACTTTCACTTAGCCTCTCTTTCTCATGCTCAGTAACACTCATTAATTCCCATTCATTCATTCACCTTCTATATTCTGCCATCTTGTCTGAGCCCATATATCACCTGTCTGGCCTACATTTTAATTCATTACATCCTGTTAGAGTGTGTGGCTTTTAATATACGGGGAGCTTGATGGGATTAGGACCTAATTAACCTGAGATCTGCATGTGCCAGCAGAAATTGCAGTGCTGTGGACGGTTGCACCTTTTTTGAGGAGAGAGAGCGAGAGAGAGAGAGTGAGAGAGAGAGAGAGAAAGGGAGAGAGAGAGAGAGAGAGAGAGAGAGAGAGAGAGAGAGAGTAAGCATAAAAGAGAGATGCTTGCTGTATTTCCAGCACAAGGAGAAACATATAAGCCTAGGGCAGCCTGTGATATTTCAACTGCCTGTCCACCCTGACCTGTGTTACATCTAATCGAGGCAAACACGGGGTCACTCATAATCAAAAGGGGGAAGAGTTGAAGAGCAGAAAAAAGAGACACGTGAAAGAGCTAGGGAAGAACTGGAGATGAACAGAAATTGACAGAAAGCTTCCTTCTTCCATTTGCAGTGTCTAGGCATTTTACCAGCTCTCGTAGACAGTCCGGCGCATGCCGTGCAACCCTAGCTCATTACGGCCACCTTTGTCCTCCACAGCCAAATCACTACTTCAGCTTCGACCAGCATTAAAACCAATTAGAAGTGCCTTCATTCTGTCACACTGCTTATTAGAACAGTACATATTCACAGCACACTAGGACGGAGCCATAATGAGCAGCAGAAAAAAAGACTAATGGAGAGTTTCTGTCCGTTTCCATGACATAAATTCTGGGCATTAATGAGTCAGAGAAAGAAGAGGGGATAAAAGAAAATAAAACCAGTTCTGTTTGCAGGTTAGTATTATGAAGATGTCAGGAGTAATTTTGATAGAAAAATAACTTAGGCTCAGGCACTGATTGCAGGATGTGTGAAAAGCAGCACAAAACACGTTCCAGCTCTCAGCGAATACACCTGATCTGTCTCATTATGTGATTCAAAAGCGTCTGAAATAGCATCAGGAGACATTTGTTTTTAAGGATGATGGAGAGATTATAGCTAAAGAGAATGAGTTTGCATGTGCTCTCTCTACTTACGAGGGTTTCAGGGTACTCCAGTTTCCTCCCACAGTCAAATAAAATAAGAATCCAAATCACCCCTAGGTGTGAATGTGAATGGTTGTATGAGTGTTGGCCCCGACGTAGTCTAGCAAGCCATCCAGGGTGTACTGCGCCTTCACCCAGAGTTAGCTGAGATGGGCACCTGCCTCCCCGTAACCCTATAGATTTAAGCAGGTTAGAAAATGGAAGAATGAATAAATAATTTGGACTAATCTTCTGCATCTAAAAATACATTTTTGGATTGGTTCTGAAGGGTCACATGATACCATGTATATACTATAAGCAAATAAGACAGTCTAAAGTTAAAGTCACACTTATAAATTAGGAATTATTTCACTTGGATTAAGCTCGGAAATAAATCCCAATTGTTTCAAATTGTTTCTCGGTGTACGTGTAAATGTGAATGCTTTTGTGTTGGTCCTGCAATGTACTAGCAAGCTATCGGGGCTGTACCAACTCAACCGGTTTAATCCATTTTGAAATATTATTTTCTTGTGACTTCAGACTGGTTTGGCGGTGGAGGGTCACAAATCAATAGTCATTTCATTGTTGAAGTCTATTTATTTTTTGTACATCAAAATGTTTCTATATGTTTGCCTTTGTGTCGTAATAAGGTAAAGTCTATTGGGCTTTTTATACACGAGCTAAGTGGCTCATCCCGTGTTTCTGTAGAACGAAACGACCAGGAGTTCGACTCCTCTTGGCTGGGACGCTAGTCCATCGCAGGTTACCTTCCCAGTATATTTTTACTGGTACCCATTTATACTGCTGGGTGAACAGAGGCACACTTGTGGTTAAGACCTTGCCCATGGGTCTTGGCACAGTGTGGGTCTAACTGGGATTTAAACACACAACCTCCCGATCATGAGCGCAGCACCCTAACCACTACACCACCGGCCCCACTTTGTGTAATAATGAATGCAGCTAATCATGTTGTTTATTTAGCCTATGAAATAATCCAAAACCAACTTGCAAATTGCCTACTCTGAGAGTAACATTAAAAATACAGCTAGTTTGATAGATACAATTGTAGCTAAATAACTAGCCATTTCTCATCATCATCATCATCATCATCATCATCATCATCATCTTGTTCTCCTCATCATTCCAGGGTCAAATCACGAGGGCAGTAGCCTAAGCATTGATGCCATCCATCCAGTTTAGTAATTAGAATCATTTTGTTGGCTACACATACACTTTATATTCAAAGTAGGGTTGTGTAACGTTCACATTCCATTTGAAACTATGAGACGCAATGTTTTTTGCTTGGATGTTTTAAGGTACCCCTCAGCTTTAGTCCTGAATGGTAGTACAAAGGTATGGCTAGGTCCCCAGGCTTAATACTTCTAACACCTTGGATGGTTCACATGAGGCTGAAAACATGACACTGAAGTCAGTATCTCCACTTTAGCACAAAAGCAGGAGTTTTTCAACTTAACAACAAATAAACATCTACCATGAAGGGCCAGGGGACAGGGTTTTAGCTGAGCTATGGTGCAAATCCGATCTCCATAAGAGAATTAAAGAGAGTTGTGATGCTGACAGCTTTCAGCAGCTCATGCAATAGACTTCCCCTTCATCTAGCAAGTAATAGGCCTACGCTAAAATCCCCTTTAGCCCTTCAAGCGCAAAATAAAAAATGCCTAGCCTGCCGGTACCTGATTCAATCAAGTGTGCTACATTGTATACCCATGGGCTACGAGCAGTGACAGGGGAAAGCCGACTTGCGCTTTAATTAATAACGTAATACCCTATACTCAAAAGCTAGGCCGTTGGCGTTTCTGGGTTGCCTCTCTCTTTTTTTTTGTATGTGTGTTTCTTGTAAACACTTTCAAGACAGCAGCTGTGATGCTTGGAGCCCTTTTTTCCCTGCGTCTGCTCACTCATTCTGAAAGTATACAATTGCATTTGATATATTATGTGCTGTTTTGTGACTCTGTAGATTGGAAAACAAAAAGGATGAAGCAGGAAAAAAGAAGGCCTCAGAAATGACTGGTGAGTTTGAATAGCAGAATAGAACACTGGCATGAAATGAAAAACAGACTCATGATAGGGCAGATTTAATGGAAAATAGTAACAATTACATTGTTGGTGATCACACCATATTTGGTAGTTGGGGAGTGTTTTGTTGTTTGTTTTTAAATATTCATATATTTACCTAATGTATAAGACCTGACAAGATTTATTGTATTGAGAGCCTAAACTCTAAATTTAGCTTGTAAAAAGTCTCGGTCAGAATGTAGGGGAGGAGTCTGCTTTATAAGTGATAGTTATTGAATGATACTCACCGACCATGAGATGAAGGATTGTTTTAATATATTACTCATTTGCCAAATCGTTTAATCCCACTTGGGTCACAGGGAGGCTGGAGCCTATATCGGCTGATAGTGAGTGAATGCATGGTATGTTTTTAGAA
The DNA here is from genome assembly GCA_024760905.1 of Plotosus lineatus. NCBI lineage: Eukaryota > Metazoa > Chordata > Actinopteri > Siluriformes > Plotosidae > Plotosus > Plotosus lineatus. The sequence goes on along the minus strand of CM045729.1, from coordinate 39,334,584 downwards.
AAGTTTTCCGAAATATTTTTGCTTCTTTGGGGGAGGGGGTTGGTTTTTTTTTTTTTTTTTTTTTTTGGGGGGTGTTTTTGGGGGTTGCTGTTTTGTTTTGTTTTGTATTATTTAGTCAGGTGATACGGTGGCGCAGTGGTTAGTTCGTGCACCTGCCAGCAAGAAGGTCATGGGGGGGGTGAAAACTTCAAGCTTGCTGGATATTGCTGGGTCCGATAGCAACATTTCCCCTGCCTGCAGTGCATAAATAATTATCCTGAGATAACAAGCCAAACGGTTCATAATATTCCCATTTACAATGGAAAAAATGTTCAAAGTAAGATGAAATATCTTAAATTTAAGCTGTGAATACTTGGGGGGTATTTGGGGGGTTGTTTGTTTGTTTTTTTAGTTTTTAGTTTTGTTTTGTTTTGTTTTTGTCTGCCAATGTATTATTTCTGGGTACCCCAGTTTCTTTCCATAATAACAAAAAAACATGCACAGAAAGGCTTAAATTGCTTAGAAAATGAATGAATGAATGAATGAATGAATGAATGACGGAATGAGTCAGAAAGCTGGTCAGGAGGGCCAGCTCTGTCCTCGGCTGCCCACTGGACTCTGTGGAGGAGGTGAGTGAGAGGAGGATGGTAGCAAAGCTCACATCCATCATGAACAACAGCTCTCACCCACTGCACCAGACTGTAGAGGAGCTGAGCAGCTCCTTCAGTGGACGACTGAGGCATCCTCAGTGCAGGAAGGAGCGCTACCGCAGGTCGTTCATTCCCACCGCTGTCAGACTGTACAACGCCACTTTGTAACTGTCTGTGAAAATACCGGTTATGTGCAATAAAAACCCCGTGCACTTTAATAAACCACATCTACCCCACTGACTGTGAACCATATCAACCCATCTACTCTGCACTCAGATACATTACACTTTAATATAGGCCAGTCTATAAAGTTGCTCCATTCTTTTCTTTTATTGTTTAGTAATTTATACTATTTATGTATCTATTTATTTATTTACTTATATAATATATATGTATGTGTGTATGTTTGTACTTGTATCTATTTTTGCACCCCCTACTGATGGTACCTCAAGAGCCTGTAACAGTGAATTTCTCCATTGTGGGATTAATAAAGCTGTATCTTATCTTATCTTATCTTATGAGTGAATGAATGAATGAATGGCTGGATGGATGAATGGATGAGTGAATGAATGAATGAATGAGCCTTTGCAGTGCAGTATTAGGAGTATCCTCTGGCGATTTGTTGCCCTTGTGGAAAAACCCTTCAATGTGTTATACAGTAGAACACTACATCAGAAATAATTCTGAGTGCAGCCTTTTTGGAAAAATACGAACCCTGAATTCTCCAGTAAAGTTTTTTATTTTTAAAACTTTCAACACTGAAACAAAAATAGTAAAGTGTCTCTTATTACCGCATAACAATAACAAGCAGGATGTTTGTTTAAAACAGAACACACAAGGGTCCACATTGCTTGTCATTTTTGTTGATCAATGTCCGCAATGCTTCTTTCAATGTTTCACATAGAACACGTCAACAGAATTTTCTTTAATAAAGGCTTAATATGTAATCCAATAAAGAAAAGTTTAATTTTTTTCATCCTTGAATCCTATAATAGTAGATAACGCTGATACACATTTTATATAAAAAGATATTTAAAAAGTAAACAGTGTAATTTTTAATTATGTGAGGTGAGTTTTCCACAGCAGAAGACAGCAAGTGATTATTCTAGCCCTAGGAGTTAAGCTGTCTCCCCCTGCTCTGTCAAAAGGTCAATTATGGCCCGAGAGTGCCACACGGCTCACAGTGACCTGGAAGGACCGGGCTCGACCCTACTACCATGGGCACCAACCACTGGATCATCTAACATGCACTCAGCCTCAAGCCATGGAAATCTGACATTTGCCCTCATTCAAATGAACAAAAACAATATGCAGCTCAAGCCAGCACACACTCTGGGCCAACTCCAAATATACTGGGACATGAGGGAGGGGCAAGTACTCGTTCATCTACTCACTGCCTCTAGGATCATCACAACTCTAGCCTTTTTTTTTTTGTTTTTTTTTTATTAAACACATTCCTATGGATAGAGGAGTTTGTTTGTACATAAAGACCTATATGGAAATGGTAAAATGGTGACAATATGTTCATAATGTCCCCTTTATACCATGCATTTTCAATTGAGTATAATCAAAGATACTGCAGGAAGCATCCAAATACGAATGTCAACCTCCTCAGTCTACACACTTCTTTAAAACTGGCTTACCATATAAAAAATAGACTTCTGGGTATATAGTGACCTTTATAAAAATCTGTTCACAACAAGTCCTCTGTAAGAATCCACAAAAAGAAATATGGGGAAAGTGATCCTGCATGTTATTTGGACAGCACATACATAAACAAGCTCCCAAAACACAAAAATTACGGTTTAACATTTAATGCCTGCATCAGTCATTTCGTTATTTACCTAAAAAAAAGGGGTGCTAATCCAACGATCAACCGCTATAAAATGGCAATTAAAATCCTCTGTTAATGAAGCACTTTCCTCAAATCAGTATTTACAACATCTGTCACAGATACTGGTAATTAATGGATGTTTATAAGCTTAAAACTTTATGCCCTCTTAAAGTATTGGAACAACCATATCAATTCTGTTGAACACTGCCACACTAATATTTTGTTGGGCCTCCTTTAGCCTTAATTACAGTTCATAATAACCGTGGCATTGTTTATGCTGGGTTTACACTGGGATACAATGTCCGCTTCTTGTTTTATTGTGGAGCTCGACCATTTATGAGCACACATGGAAAACGATCAGGGTATAAAAAGAAGATCACGCTCATCCAGGAGCTGAGATCAATATTTTAACTCCAATTTTATATCCACAACATCAGGGAAGAAAAAGTCCACTGATGTGACAACCTGATCATTCAGTACATTTAGGTTGCAGCTGACTTCATTTCATTGCCACATAATGTTGCTGAGCCTTTACCAGCAACAATGCAATGCCAATTATGTGCTCAATGTATTCAAGGCGAAATACAGTTCAACAACTTTTTTTTTTTCAACTTCCAATTATTTTGTTGAACGTGTGCAGTGTTGGCTTAGTGATTAAAGCAATGGGTTACTGAACTGAAGGTCAGCAGTTCAATCATCAATGTTGGGCTCTTAACCCTCAATTGCTGAGTTGTATAAAAATGATAATTGTAAGTCACTCTGGATAAGAGCGTCTGTCAAATGTTGTAAATGTAAATATTTGATATTACGCTGAAATCGTTTGAGATCAAAAGAGAAATATGAAATATAATAAAATACATCAGAATTTTCATTATTAATCACTGTACTTGTACTTATATCACTTTCCATTAATAACTAAATCAAGCAGGTAATGAAGTAATTTCCAAATCAATTAAATACAGTCGGCCCTCTATTTGGGCAATTAATCCGTTCCAGAGCCTTTTTCGTAACCTGGAGTTTTTGTAAATAGAGGTGCATTTTACATGTAAAACGCCTTCGTTCCAAGGCTCCCAAGACTACCCCATAAACCCTTTCAAAATTATAAAAGTACACCAATTTTGTATGAAATATGTCTTAAAAGTAAAAGAAAATTATTTACCTTTTTTTTAATCTATCAAACCATCCATGCGACACTTTAAAGCCCAGGGGTTGCTGGTTTGAAAAACCCTCACCCCCGTCACGAGGTCCTTAAATATGGCGGTTGTTTTTTTCCGAAATAATCGCCTCCGTCACTGTACCTCTGCTTTTACTGCCTCCTTCTGCTTCAATATCGTTCTGATTGTAGAGGGGTTTCTGCCATACTATTTTGCGATTTCGCTCAACCACATCCCACTTTCGTATTTTTTTTTTTATTATCCCCTGCTTGACTTCGATTGATAACGGAACCCGCTTCTTCTTTTCAGTGTCACCAGGAATCACTCTTTTGGGGTCCATGATGGATAACAAAATATAACGTTGCAATGATCACGCTCAAGGAGCTAACAGGAGCCAACTCAGGAGCCAACAGTCCTTTTCAACTCTCCTTTGCGAACAAACAGGAAGTATGGGTACAGGAAGTATGGGCACAGTTCAGCTCCCTCCTGGCCAATGGGAGGCCAGTGGGGCAGGATGTTGGGAGACAGTGAGAGAGTAACTCACGCATTGTTTGAATGTTTGAATGGCCTGTTTGAATTTTTGAATGGCACGTTTGTCGCTTTTCGTAAAAAGAGGATGAAAATTTAGGAAAATGTTTTTCGTAACCTGGATTTTTCGTATTCAGAGGTTTGCGTAGGTAGACAGCCAACTGTATCCATTTTTTCCATTCTTTTCCATTCCATTCTGTTGTAAGGACTATGTATAAAGTTTAATGAGCTTGTTCCACAAGCAGCTATGCAAGGCCAAACCATGACACTACCACTACCATACTTATTTGATGTGCTTGTACTTTATTGATCGGGCTCAGATCCTTTGTTTTTCCATACTTTAGCCTTTTCATAATTTTTGTAGAAGTTTCAAGACAAAACCATTGTCTATTTCTTTGCAAATTCCATTCTTGCCTTATGATCCTAACTACAGATGAGGGAATTACTTATAGTCTTTCTTCTTCTTTTTGGCTCTTTCGATTTTTTTGTCACGACAGTGAATCATCAAATTCGCATGTTTGATTTGGCAGAGGTTTATATGTCGGATGCCCTTCCTGACACAACCCTTTAGCAAGGTTCAGAAACACGCTGACGGCTATGCAGCTACTCTTTACGAAAGTCAGCAATGGTTCTTTTACATGAACCTCTCACCATAGACAGTGAGAGACATGGCCGGCCTGTGAAAACCCAGTTGGCTGCACTGGGGGGACAGTGACAACCTTGTGGAGAGTGCGACTCGAACCCCCAACCTTAGGATCAGCGATCCAGTGCCCTTTACCACCAGGCCCCCACTGCACCGAGGGATTTACTTATAGTAAGGCCTATGTTTCTGCTCTTAACATATTTGAACCTGTCTCAGAAAACTACGACAATTGACATTCATTCAGCTGTCAAAAAAACGACCATGACTAAATATTGCAGAATATATTCTAACTACTGAAGCAGCATGTAACAGTTCTAAGATTCAGGATGCAGGAGCTTTAGAGATGAACAATTTTTTTTTTTTTTTCTACTAACATAAGCTTGGCACTTTTCGGATGCCTTTTATAAATAATTTAACTCTTTCAGTGCACAGAGAGGCAGGAGAGTGGCATAGTGGCTAGCACTCTGAGAAGCCTGCCAGGGTGTACCCTGCTTTTGCCCACTGTTAGCTGAGACAGGGTACACTCTGAGAACCTTTCCAGGCCATTACAGGACACAATCAACTCTATATCTGCAAACACAAACAGAGAACATACAGGTCCTTCTCAAAAAATTAGCATATTGTGATAAAGTTCATTATTTTCTGTAATGTACTGATAAAAATTAAACTTTCATATATTTTAGATTCATTGCACACCAACAGAAATATTTCAGGTCTTTTATTGTTTTAAATCTGATGATTTTGGCATACAGCTCATGAAAACCCAAAATTCCTATCTCAAAAAATTAGCATATCATGAAAAGGTAGTCTAAACGAGTTATTAACCTAATCATCTGAATCAACCAATTAACTCTAAACACCTGCAAAAGATTCCTGAGGCTTTTAAAAACTCCCAGCCTGGTTCATTACTCAAAACCACAATCATGGGTAAGACTGCCGACCTGACTGCTGTCCAGAAGGCCATCATTGACACCCTCAAGCAAGAGGGTAAGACACAGAAAGAAATCTCTGAGCGAATAGGCTGTTCCCAGAGTGCTGTATCAAGCCACCTCAGTGGGACGTCTGTGGGAAGGAAAAAGTGTGGCAGAAAACGCTGCACAACCAGAAGAGGTGACCAGACCCTGAGGAAGATTGTGGAGAAGGGCCGATTCCAGACCTCTGCTCTGGACTGAGTCTGGAGTAGAAACATCCAGAGCCACCGTACACAGGTGTGTGCAGGAAATAGGCTCCAGGTGCCGCATTCCCCAGGTCAAGCCACTTTTGAACTGTTGCTCAGTGGTCCAAAGTACTTTTTTCGGATGAAAGCAAATTTTGCATGTCATTCGGAAATCAAGGTGCCAGAGTCTGGAGGAAGACTGGGGAGAAGGAAATGCCAAAATGCCTGAAGTCCAGTGTCAAGTACCCACAGTCAGTGATGGTCTGGGCTGCCATGTCAGTTGCTGGTGTTGGTCCACTGTGTTTTATCAAGGGCAGGGTCAATGCAGCTAGCTATCAGGAGATTTTGGAGCACTTCATGCTTCCATCTGCTGAAAAGCTTTATGGAGATGAAGATTTCATTTTTCAGCACGACCTGGCACCTGCTCACAGTGCCAAAACCACTGGGAAATGGTTTACTGACCATGGCATTACTGTGCTCAATTGGCCTGCCAACTCTCCTGACCTGAACCCCATAGAGAATCTGTGGGATATTGTGAAGAGAAAGTTGAGAGACACCAGACCCAACACTGTAGATGAGCTTAAGGCCGCTATCGAAGCATCCTGGGCCTCCATAACACCTCAGCACTGCCACAAGCTGATTGCCTCCATGCCACGCCGCATTGAAGCAGTCATTTCTGCAAAAGGATTCCCGACCAAGTATTGAGTGCATAACTGAACATAATAAACCATCCTCCCCGTGACCATAATTGGGATTAAGTGGTTCTGAAAATGAATGAATGGATAAATATTTGAAAATGCATCAGTTCACTGGCATCCAGCAAAGGACATCAATTAAACTACTTTTAAATAAGCAGTACATTTTGATGTTTTGTTGTATCTAGCAGTTCATACTTGCAAAACTCTCACCATTCATTTAAACGTAGTTAAATTAATTTTACGTAATTACGAAATGTAGTTAACTGAATGGTGAGAGTTTCATTATGAATGCATTAAATACTTAATTAAATATTTAAATTTTACTAAAATAAAATTACATCTGTAAAATATTTATTTCTAAGTATGATGCATAAGATTTAGTTACATGCAGCAGCATCTAGTCATGACATTCCAGAGTACAACAAACTGAGGCCTTTATGGGTCTGGGCTACTGTGGAAACACGGCAGTGCAAGATGGCGTTCTCTCTTTTCTGTAACACTACAAAGTTCATTCTAAGGCAACAAAAACTTGAAGTTTGATATTATTACAGATTAATAAAAATGTATTTAAATATGATCATAGAATTTCTTTCCTAATGCATATTTTGTGTCTATTTAATGGACAATTTCAGATTGTCAATAAATATAGATGACGCTGTATCTAATTCCTTCTCCTGTATCCTTCAAAATACTGCATACTGTACCTTTAAGTGCAAACTCTAATCATAACGCAAATTATCGCAGCAATTTTTTCTTGATAACCATACATAATTAGACTAATAAGAACCTTTTCAGTTGATTTAACAAATTACAGTTCACATAGCTACTGAGTCTAACATGTTAGACACACAAGACAATAATGGCTTTATCAATACTAAACATCAACTGTAGGCTCAGAGAAAGGTTCAGAGCTTGCGTGCTCATTTCCTTATAGGGGTCATAAAGCGTTTCCATGTGGTGCTTGTCTGGAGAAAGGAGCTTGCCCGGGGCTCTGCCTTTTTACTTAAATGTTTATCTGTATGGACGAGCTTCCTCTTCTGTCTGTGGAGGTGCACAGGTCTCCGATCAGCACACATCAGGACATAAGGGCTCTTATGACTGCAGGCGATCTGTACAAGAGCACATGAACGCAAGCTATCACAGTACGAAGGTTAAGAATATACTGTAACCGTGCACACTCTCTCTCTCTCTCTCTCTCTCTCTCTCTCTCTCTCTCTCTCTCTCTCTCTCTCTCTGTCTCTCTCTCTCTCTCTCTCTCTCGCTCTCTCTCTCACACACACACACACACACAGAGAGAGAGAGAGAGAGAGAGAGAGAGACAGACATGTGCATACACACACAAGTCCATTTCCCATCTTTTCATCATTCCCCCTCAGACTTTTGTAATATTCTGCTGCTACATCATACACAGAGGTATATTACAAATCTTTGCCCTGCACAAACACAATCCAATCATTCTCGCCATAAACACAGAAAACTGAGCAATGGATACTGTGTGAGCAATGTGCTCGAATTGTTATTTTTCACGTTCTAATTCAGCAGGAACACAAACCGGCACCTATATCAGATTGGTTTTGTGCATGCGTAGCCTGCAGCCATCCTCTACATGCTGATATTAGTTTTATATAAAGATTGCTGGCAATAACCAACCAGAAGGGTCTCAATGCATTCTGTTGCATCTCTCTCTCTCTCTCTCTCTCTCTCTCTCTCTCTCTCTCTCTCTTCCTCTCTCTCTCCACAGCAAGCTTCAATCAGATGGAAGAAATAAATGTAGTTATCTAGCTCTGTCAACTGTAAACTCTTATTGATTTAACAAATGAAATTTGTTCAAGCTGATCGATCAAACACATTATCTTTTCCTCTCCCCTCTCAGTCTTTCTCCTTCACTCCATTAACAGCTACAGAAGTGATTCCAGAGGCGATATCGATAACCGCAGCCTCTACAGTGAGCTCCCTGTCTGTACAAGGCCACAGGGCGATTAAAAACACAAATGCTCGCACTTAAAGGTAATGGAGCTGAGTCCTGACTAACAGCACAGAGCGTGAAGTGCCAAAAATAATTCCCTCCCTCCTGTCTTCCATGATCCCTGTGCATTCTCCCTATCCTCTTCATGTCAAGCAAAGCCTTCCAGCTGGCACAAACCGAACGCTTGGCAGGTCACAGGAACATGAGATTTAAAGCTATATTGGCCTTGATACTCCTTCACAAGTATCAGACAACTCCAGCCATGCACAGGAGACGTGCGAGAGGAGAACACTGGGGATTCAGTAGTGTTCTTGAGCTTATGCTGGCTACATGCCCAAGGACTTGGTCAATTTGCAAGAAAGGGATCTAAAGAAAGTTCAAGAAAAACATGTCCTATACAGCAGGATAAGTGCAACATGCATTAACATACTTGGAAGTAATGTTTAGTACATTGTTGTGTGGCCTTAAAGAGGGCTGTGCACAGGAGATGTCCTCGCAATCCGACTAATGTTGGGTGCGTTTACAAGTAAGAGTGACCAAACACTGCAAAGTCAAGATGTGCTTATCCTAAGAAACACCCATGCAAGTACTTCCAGAAATATTTTTCTCCTGATTTTCTCAGATTTTAGGCCACATTAAAGGTGTAAAAAAGGTTTTAAATTAGTTTTTAAGAAATTATTTATTTGTGTTGATGCTTTATATCCACTGCATGATGCTGCCAGAACTGTGGGCCACCTTTTTTTTTTTTTTTGTAGTGAATGTTCAGTTCATTTTCTGTAACCGTTCAATCCTAATTAGGGTCGCAGGGAGGCTGGCGCCCATCCCCGCCAACTTCGGGTGAGGGCAGAGTACACCCTGGACAGCTCACCAGGCCATCGCAGGGCAGAAACACACCGACGGCTTTGCAGCCTACTCTTGCTGAAAGTCAGCAATGGTTTTTTTTACAGACTTTCACCATAGACAGTGAAAGACATGACCGGCCTTTGATAACCCAGTTAGCTTCACTGGGGGGCACAGTGAAAACCTTGTGGAGAGTGGGACTCAAACCCCCAATTTTTTTGGCATTTAGTTTATATTCAATGCTTTGGTTTGGTTGGGCTCGATCTCACTTTGGCTTTGTTTTCTGCTGCAGCACTGCCAGTCTTTAAAACATTTAGTATCCTGATTTGCACAATCTTTAAATGCCATACCCATCTAAAAATGCTTATACAGGCAACCCTCACGTTCCTCGGTTAATTGGGACCATCGAAATCCCCGAAGTAGGATCACCCCCCCAGTCAACCCCTACCTGACTGACGTATACGTACATGTATATGTGTATATAATATCAATAAATACATATTCAATGCTATAAATGCTTATAATAACAATTAAACATTAAAAAACATAAGATATAAATAAAATATAAATACACACACAAACAGATGGTATTGCATGAGAAGAAGATGACACACATAAATATGCACGTGCGCACGCATACGAACAGACACAATAATGTAAGTAGTTTTGATGGCAGATTTTGGGTTGTTTTTTATTTAGTGTTGATTTAGAGTTTTCTTTTTTTTTTGCATAATTGGCCTTGTTTTTGTGGCATTTTCCTTAACCTTTTCCCCTATTCTTCCTTAATTTCCTTATTTCGATGAATATTTATTTATTTATTTATTTTATAAACGCAATGCACTGAAGCCACATTAATTGAAGCGCGAAGTAGTGAGGGATCCCTGTATTCACCCCACACATTTTCTTCAGACTGTCCAGTAGATACGTGTTAACTACTCTTAATATCTCATCCAAAAATTATTTTGGTGAATATATTGTAACCACCGGCAATTGTCTGTTTATTTGTTTGTTTGTAAATCTGTCTGCACTGTCAATACTAACCACCCATTCACACATTTTTATAAAACTTAATAGTGATTCAACCTGAGTCCCAAAGAGCGTTTGATTTTGGAAAGTTTAGGTCAAAGGTGAAGTTCAGAGCAAGTTCACAAAATTTTGGAGATACTTATAACATCAAAACAAGCCGTAATAATTATGTTATTATTGGAACACTAATAGACAACCATGCTTAAAATGAAATCATTAGTTTTCATGACCTTGAAAAGTGAAACCTCAGCCATGTTATGAATTCATCTCATAAGATTAGCTCAAGTTTATTTAAAACAACACTCATATAGGGCTTACATTATCCATACTGCAGAGTAGATGCGCCCTGCTTTCTGTGAGTGCCTCCTAAATGTTTACCAGTTTTCTGTCTTTATGAAAGGCTTTTAAATTGTAATATCAAAGAATAAAAAATTAATAAGTTAATTAGTATCAACAATATAATATACAATATTAACTTAAGATTTATATTAAAAAAAAGTTTCAAGAATCTAAAATCAATACAGTACATTTATGATCATTGTGGTAGCAACCCAGGGGAAACATTTTAATTTGTTCATTTGCTAAACTGTTTAATCCTATTTGGGTCGCGAAGAGGTTGAGCCCATCTCAATGGGCAGAAGCTGGCTATACCCTGAACAACTCACCAGACCTTTACAGGGCCAACCCACACATAACCATTCACACTCATATCCACACCTCAGGAAGAACTGGAGCAGCCAATTAGCCTAATATACACTGCTTTGGACTGTGGGAGGAAATTGGAGTACTCAGAGTTAACCTGTGCAAGCACAAGGAGAATATGTACAGGTCCTTCTCAAAAAAATAGCATATTGTGATAAAGTTCATTATTTTCTGTAATGTACTGATAAACATTAGACTTTCATATATTTTTTGATTCATTACACACAACTGAAGTAGTTCAAGCCTTTTATTGTTTTAATATTGATAATTTTGGCAAAAAAAGTAAAGAAAAAACAAAAGTCCCTATCTCAAAAAATTATCATATTTCTTCCAACCAATGAAGATAAGATGAGATGAGAGATACAGCTTTATTAATCTCACAATGGAGAAATTCACTGTTACAGGCTCTTGAGGTACCATCAGTAGGGGGTGCAAAAATAGATACAAATACAAACATACACACATACATATATATTATAGAAGTAAATAAATAAATAGATACATAAATAGTATAAATTAATAAACAATAAAAGAAAAGAAGGGAACGACTTTGTAGACTGGCCTATATTAAAGTGTATATGTATCTGAGTGCAGAGTAGATGGGTTGATATGGTTCACAGTCAGTGGGGTAGATGTGGTTGATTAAAGTGCATGGGGTTTTTATTGCACATAACCGGTATTTTCACAGACAGTTACAAAGTGGCGTTGTACAGTCTGACAGCGGTGGGAATGAACGACCTGCGGTAGCGCTCCTTCCTGCACTGAGGATGTCTCAGTCGTCCACTGAAGGAGCTACTCAGTTTCTCTACAGTCTGGTGCAGTGGGTGAGAGCTGTTGACTAAGATGGATGTGAGCTTTGCTACCATCCTCCTCTCACTCATTCTGTCCCGCTCTGTGCTGTCCGGGGCCCAGCAGATGGAGGCGTAGAGGATTGCAGAGGCTACCACAGAGTCATAAAATGTCCTGAGCAGAGGTCTGCATACTCCGAAGGACCTGAGTCTCCTCAGAAGGTGGAGGCGACTCTGGCCCTTCTTGTACAGGGAGTTGGTGTTGTGGGACCAGTCCAGTTTATTGTTAAGGTGAACGCCCAGGTATTTGAAACTGTTCACTATCTCACTGTTCTGTCCCTGGACGTTCACTAGTGAGTGTGTGTGTGTGTGTGTGTGTTAGTGTGCTTCTTTTGAAGTCGACCACCATCTCCTTCGTCTTCCTGGTGTTCAAGCACAAGTGGTTGTGCTCACACCAGTCCACGAAGTCAACGATGACCGACCGGTACTCCAGCTCGTTCCCCTCTGACACACGGCCCACGATGGCAGAGTCGTCCGAGAACTTCTGGAGGTGGCAGCTGTCTGTGCTATAGCTGAAGTCCGAGGTATAAATGTTGAAAAGGAAGGGTGAGAGGACGGTGCCCTGCGGTGCCCCCGTGCTGCAGACTGCCACCTTTGACTTACAGCCGCGCAGCCGCACGTACTGTGGACGGTTAGTAAGGTAGGCGGTGATCCAGGCAGCAAGATGCCAGTCCACTCCCACGTCCTCCAGCTTCCCCCGCAGAAGCGCTGGCCTGATGGTGTTGAAGGCGCTGGAGAAGTCAAAGAACATGACCCTCACAGCGCTGCCAGCGATTTCCAGGTGGGTGAGTGCCCGCTGCAGAAGGTAGATGACGGCATCTTCTACCCCGATGTTGGGCCTGTAGGCAAACTGCAGCGGGTCTAGGGTGGGGCTCACCATAGAGCGGAGGTGTATGAGGAGGAGCCTTTCCATGGTCTTCATAAGGTGGGAGGTCAGGGCGACAGGTCTGTAGTGGGCTGGTTCCTTCGCTTGAGCTGTTTTGGGAACCGGAACCACACAGGAGGTCTTCCACAGGACGGGAACCTTCTCCAGGCTGAGGCTCAGGTTGTACAGGTAGCATAGTACCTCACAGAGCTGGTCTGCGCAGGTCCTCAGCAGCCTGGGACTGATGCCATCTGGTCCTTCAGATTTCATCTGATTTAGTCGCCTCAGCTGTCTCCTCACCTGGTCTGATGTGAGGGAGAGGGGGGGCTGGGGTGGGCTGCAGAGGGAGGGTTATGCACTTAATACTTGGTCGGGAATCCTTTTGCAGAAATGACTGCTTCAATGCGGTGTGGCATGGAGGCAATCAGCCTGTGGCACTGCTGAGGTTTTATGGAGGCCCAGGATGCTTCAATAGCAGCCTTAAGCTCATCCACAGTGTTGGGTCAGGTGTCTCTCAACTTTCTCTTCACAATATCCCACAGATTCTCTATGGGGTTCAGGTCAGAAGAGTGGGCAGGCCAATTGAGCACAGTAATACCATGGTCAGTAAACCATTTACTAGTGGTTTTGGCACTGTGAGCAGGTGCCAGGTCGTGCTGAAATATGAAATCTTCATCTCCATAAAGCTTTTCAGCAGATGGAAGCATGAATTGCTCCAAAATCTCCTGATAGCTAGCTGCATTGACCCTGCCCTTGATAAAACACAGTGGACCAACACCAGCAGCTGACATGGCACCCCAGACCATCACTGACTGTGGGTACTTGACACTGGACTTCAGGCATTTTGGCATTTCCTTCTCCCCAGTCTTCCTCCAGACTCTGGCACCTTGATTTCTGAATGACATGCAAAATTTGCTTTCATTTGAAAAAAGTACTTTGGACCACTGAGCAACAGTCCAGTGCTGCTTCTCTGTAACCCAGGTCAGGCGCTTCTGCCGCTGTTTCTGGTTCAAAAGTGGCTTGACCTGGGGAATGCGGCACCTGTAGCCCATTTCCCGCACACGCCTGTGCACGGTGGCTCTGAATGTTTCTACTCCAGACCCAGTCCACTGCTTCCACAGGTCCCCCAAGGTCTGGAATCGGCCGTTCTCCACAATCTTCCTCAGGGTCCGGTCACCTCTTCTGGTTGTGCAGCGTTTTCTGCCACACGTTTTCCTTCCCACCGACGTCCCACTGAGTTGCCTTGATACAGCACTCTGGGAACAGCCTATTCGCTCAGAGATTTCTTTCTGTGTCTTACCCTCTTGCTTGAGGGTGTCAGTGATGGCCTTCTGGACAGCAGTCAGGTCGGCAGTCTTATCCATGATTGCGGTTTTGAGTAATGAACCAGGCTGGGAGTTTTTAAAAGCCTCAGGAATCTTTTGCAGGTGTTTAGAGTTAATTGGTTGATTCAGATGATTAGGTTAATAGTTCGTTTAGAGTACCTTTTCATATGCTAATTTTTTGAGATAGGAATTTTGGGTTTTCATGAGCTGTATGCCAAAATCATCAGTATTAAAACAACAAAAGACCTGAAATATTTCTGTTGGTGTGCAATGAATCTAAAATATATGAAAGTTTAATTTTTATCATTACATTACAGAAAATAATGAACTTTATCACAATATGCTAATTTTTTGAGAAGGACCTGTATAGTCCACATAGAAATGCCTGCAGCCGAAAACCAAACCCAGGACCTTTTTTGTTGAGAAGCGGACGTGCTATGCAGCACATCACTATACTACCGAGGAGATTTTGCTTTGTGGAAATAATTTTGAAAATATACAGAGAGAAAAATCTTCCGATAAAGACAATAGCGTACAGTAAATTTTAACAGCAAACAATCCCAAGTCAAGTATGGAGTTATTTTAAATATAATAATAATAATAATAATAATAATAATAATAATAATAATAATAATAAAAATAATAATACCAAAAGTGCTTCCTGAATTACTTTCTGAAAATTACCATCTGTCACTTTTTTTATTTATGACATGATTCCTGCCACCTCCCCAAGTCCTCCCAAGTATTTAACAAATCTTACCCAAGATTCTTGCAGGACAGAAAACTACAAAGATTCCCAGCCTGGTTATGAGAGTTTCACTGCAGTTTCTTAATCTTCGGATCTTCGTTTATTTAAAGGTGGAATTTATTAAAGCTTGACAGTATTATTAGTACAATATTAATGCAGAAGAGCAGAAACAGTTTAGCATGGAGCATTAAGCAAATGGTTCAAACTCTACTCAGCCTAGTTATATTCGATGCTGTGTGCAAACCCTATGAGCCAAAGTGGAAGAATTAGTGCAAAGCGCTAACCTTTTAAGCTCTAACCTGTAATCTCTGGTAGTGTATTATTATTGTTTTTTTGTTTGTTTGTTTGTTTGTTTTTTAATGCAGCAATGCACAACAATGGTAATATGAAACAGAGGAAGACTGAGACATGTCAGTTAAAATATTGGCAGGTTAAATGCACAAGGGTACGATGTATCTACTACATACATACTCCTCTGGGTACTATGGTTTGCTCCCATAGTTCAAAGACATGCATATTTGACCAAATTTCCTGTAGGTATAAACATT
This sequence comes from Plotosus lineatus, assembly GCA_024760905.1. Classification (NCBI taxonomy): domain Eukaryota; kingdom Metazoa; phylum Chordata; class Actinopteri; order Siluriformes; family Plotosidae; genus Plotosus; species Plotosus lineatus. Next base: position 39,319,074 of record CM045729.1, on the reverse strand, counting down.
ACAGTAATGCTTTTGTGTGTGTGTGTGTGTGTGTGTGTGTGTGTGTGTGTGTGTGTGTGTGTGTGTGTGTGTGTGTGTGTGTGGCCCTAAGATGGTCTGGCAAATTGTTCAGTGAGTACACCCCCCCCCCTTTACATAGTGTCAGCTGAGATAAGCTCCAGCTTCCTTGCAATCCTACTGAAATTAAATGCTTTAGCAATAAGTGAGAGTGAGGTTGACAGTAGAGGATTCAATACAGGCATCCCTCGCTACTCTGCGCTTCAATTCATGCGGCTTCAGTGCAGCTCAGTTTAATATATATATATATATATATATATATATATATATATATATATATATATATATATATATATATATATATATATCAAATTAGAAATAAAGAAACTAAGGAAGAATAGGGGGAAAGGTTAAGGATAATGCCGCAAAAGAAGGCCAATTAGGCAAAAAAAAAAAAAAAAAACCCAAACCCCCCCCATAAAAACTTGTTACATTTTTATGTCAGGTGCGCACCTGAGTGCGTGCACATTCATCTCTGTGAGCGCAGGCATTGGTATGTGTGTGTATTTATATTTTATTTTATATATTTATATTTATATATTTATATTTATATATTTATTATTGTATATAGATAGATAGATAGATAGATAGATAGATAGATAGATATATCTTATGCATTATTTCTGAATGTTTGTTATTATAAGCATTCATAGCATTGAATATGTATTTATTGATATTATATACACATATACATGTACGTATACGTCAGTTGGGGGGGGGGGGGGGGGCCTGATCCTACTTCACAGAATTCGGTGGTTGCGGGGAGATCTCAGACCCAATTAACTGCGGAAAGTGAGGGATTCCTGTAAAAGGTTCATAATGGATAATAGCCTGTTGGAAATAAGCATGCAGTAAAATTATACAATACTTTTTTGAAACATATTTGAGCATTGTTGCTAATTGTTCAAACAATATAAACTGTTTAAAACCAATTAGTTATAAATTCGCTTATATATTAATAGCAAGAATTGGCTTTATTAAAACTTCTTCCATCTCACCTCATCTTTCAAACTGTTTAATACTTTCTAACGGCAACTTTATTAGATCCTGGAGTCTATCCTAACTGACTCCAAACATGGCCATGGTACACCCTGAACAGCTCATCAGATCATCTCAGGACACACAACTGTTCATACTCACATTCACCTCTAGGGGCAATCGAGAATATCTCATTAGCCCAATGTGCATGCATTGTGTTGTAGGAGTAAACTTGAGCACCCAGAGGAAACCCACACAAGCATGAGGAGAACACTCCATACAGAAATGCCCTACTGGATGTACTGGATGTGGCTGTACTAACCACTATGTCACCATGCCACCCTTTATTAAAGTCTTTCACTCGGCTTTGGAACCTGGAGTACTGAGCAGTGACCAAAGCAAATCACTCTCCGAACTGCCCACCTCCACTTCTATACTCCTAATTCTTTTATTATGGAAAAACGATATGAAATCATGTAGTAATCGGGGTTTCTTTTCTTTCCTTTCCCACCTTCCACCGTCTTTTCCTCCCACTGACTCTTTCTCACCCTCCCTTTACCAGGTTTCTGCCACGATCACTCCTGCTATTGATAAGATGTCTAAATTTATTGCAGAATAATTTGGAGGGAAGAGAGATAAAAGGTTGCTGAATAAAATATGAGCAGCAGGCTGTAAATTGTGGCAATGCATATCATTTCATTCAAATGTAGGACGCAATTACCATCTGCGACGCTCATCAGCACCTTCCTTTATGACTTAATTATATGTTTAATGCTATCAGATCAAGGAAAGGGCAAAACAGATGAATGAGGGAGAGAAGGAGAAAAGATTCTGCAACAAGACAAAAGGCATATGAAAAAGTAGTATAAAGGATGAAATTGATTTAATTTACTGGCAAATAGAGAAAGTTAATTTAGACACAATGTGAGCTCATCTCCTCTGCTGCTGTATGATAATAAAAGGCATGTTTGCCAATAGGTCTCATAGAAATTTAACAAAGGGAGTCAAGTTCTTCAAAACTGACATGTCTTCCTGCATTGATTAAAAAAAATAACATACCCTGGGTATCATTTTTCCTCCTCAAGATCAATTGCAATAATAAAAAAAAAATATAAAATGTACTGAAGCTAATATGAGTTGAGCTCAGAATGAGCACTAGTAATCAAATCTATTCATTTATATCAAGCTAGTTAGAGTTTGTTAGAGTCTGGTTGTCTTGGACACAAGGAATCAGCCGAAATCTGGATTACAGTAATATTATCTTCAACATCAGTTGAGCATCAAGTATTGCATTGACTAATAATTAGAAGTAAGACTGACATTAATATTAATTGGCATATTAGTTTGGATGCAATGAATATGGTTAGGCTGAGCAAGAGTCAGTTTCATTTAGTCATTATGGATCAGATAACTTAGATATTAGGTCAGGTTATCCTGGAAATTAGCAATCAGTTTGGGCTGGGCAGTTGGAGACAAGTTAAATTAGACATTGCAAATTTTGGATGACCATTAGAAACTAGGTAGATTTGAGTGTTAGGAGTCTGGTTGCCTATGGCAACTGGTCAGTTAATTTGGGTCTTTTTTGTTCTATGGTGATTTGATCACTGGTGGGAAGGTTAATTAAACATTAGATGCACATGGACATTCATAGTCAGATTGGTCACTGATAATTAAGTTACTTTCATCAATAGGTACAAAAGTGACTTGAGCATTATGATACTTGTTGCCCTCAGATGAAATTTAAAATCCATATTGAACATTAAGAATATGGCAATCCATTGAAAATCAGCCAGGGAATTTGTAGTCTGGACTGGCCAGTGAGTTGAGTTGGCCATGAGCATTAGGCCTATTGGATAACACACACACACACACACACACTATATATATATATATATATATATATATATATATATATATATATATATATATATATATATATATATATATATATATATATATATATATCTAGAGAAAGAGAGAGCGAGAGGTGCATGTCTATAGTATATAGTGTAATGCATCTATGATGAGGCATCTATAGTACAATTAAAAGTTTAGAGAACTTGAGGCAGATATTGTTGAAAGTACAGAAAGTATGAGAATTGTATATCATACTATAATGGAGTACATAGGCAGTCTACTGCAGAGATTAACAAAAGTCAGGTTTAAACATTCATGTGCAGACAGTGTGTGGTTGGTGTGCTGTGAGTGGTGATAGTGCAGTGCAGAGTCTTTTGTTGATCTGGTCATTGGCTGATCAGAGCAAATAATTTAAAAAGTCCAGTGTAAACATGCTTGTGCAGGATAAAGTGTGTGATGTGCAGTTAATGGTGCAGGGTAAGGGTGTGTGTGTGTGTGTGTGTGTGTGTGTGTGTGTGTGTATGTGTGTGTGTTATGCTGCCATGCCCCCCCCCCCCCCCCCCCCCCACACACACACACACACACACCCATGCTAGAGTTAAAAAGTCTGATGGAATGCAGAGGAACAATCTCCTCAGTCTGTCAGGGCAGTAGGGCAATAACAGCAGCCTGGTGCTGATGTTGCTCCTCTGTCCGGTGATTACATTGTTCAGTGGATGCAGTGGATTGTGTATAATTGACAGTTGCCTACTCAGCACCCATCACTCTGCCACAGGTGTTACTTACACTGTCCAGTTCCGTCCCAAATACAGTGCCCGTCTTCCTCACCAGTTTCTTCAGTCATGAGACGTCCCCCCCCCCCCCAGCAAACCACCACAAAGGATATCACAGACTGTTAGAACATCTGCTGTAGTTTTTTTTTAGATGCTGAAGGATGCCTGCCTTCTGAGGAAGTACAAACAGCTCTGTCCTTTCATGCACAGAGCATCAGTGTTGGCAGTCCAGTCCAGTTTGTCATTCAATTGCAAGCCCAGTTATTTATATGTCTGAACAATTCCTACCTGTTCCCTTCTGATTGTCACTGGCTCTAGATGTGGCCTGGGTCTTCTGAAGTGCACCATCATTTCCTTCATTTTGGTAGTGTTGAGGTGCAGGTAGTTGGAGTCAAACCATGAAACAAAGTCCTTTATCACTTTCCTGTACCCCATTTTCTGTCCACTCTTGATACAGCTTGCAGTGACATACAATTCTGTGCATGGCAATACTCCAAGCTGGACTCGAGGTCTGAGTAGTACAGCATGGATAGGACTGGAAAGAGTATGGTCCCCTGTGGCACACCTGTACTGCTGACTACCGTGTCTGACATGCAATCCCCTAGCAGCACATACTGAGATCTGTCTGTCAGGTCGCCTACTCCCATCTGTGTCAGTTTGCCCCTGAGGAGCAGAGGCTGGATCATGTTTAAGTTGCTGGAGAAGTCCAGAAATATAATTCTTACAGCACTGCTGCCCAAATCCAAGTGAGAGAGGGATTGGTGAAGCAGGTAGATGATTGCATCTTTCACTCCCACTTTCTCCTGGAATGCAAACTGCAGGGGATTGAGAACATGGTGGACCTATGGCTGTAGGTGACGAAGTCGTAGTCGCTCCATGGTCTTCATCACATGTGACATCAGGGCAACCGGTCTGAAATCATTCAGGTCCCCAGGACATGGTTTTTGGGACCAGGATGATGTGTATATGTACATATATATCAACCAAGACTGTCTTGCAACATTCAGAGCCCTGAGATATTTAAAGCTTCATCAAGCTGGAACCTCCAGCTCACAATGAAGTTATTCGCAGGAAAGCAGCAGGGATGAGAATCAGCACCTCCAAGTCCAAGGCCATAGTTATTAGTCTGAATATGTGGTAATGCACATTCCGTTGTTTACAGTGAGGCCCTGTCCCAAGTGGAGGAGTTTAAGTATCTCGAGGTCTTGTTTACGAGTGGGGGAATGATGTATTCGGAGATTGAAGGGTGGATTGGTGCAGCCTCTGCTGTAAAGCAGAGCTTGTATCGGTCCATCTTGATGAAGAAGGAGCTGAGACAGAATTCAAAGCTCTCAATTTAAAAGTCGATTTACTGTATGTTCCAATCCTCACCTATTGCCACAAGCTTTGGGTAGTGACTAACAGAACAAGATTACAGATACAGGTGGCTGAATTGAGCTTCCTTCCCAGCATGGTGGGATTGTCAAACAGAGATAGGGTGAGAAGCTCAGCCATCTGGGAGGAGTTTGGAGGAGAAACACTGCTCCACTGCACTGAGAAGAGCCAGTTGAAGCAACTTGGGCATCTGATTAGAATGCCTCCTGATCACCTACCTGGTGTGGTGTTTTGGGCATGTCCAACTGGGAAAAGACCCCAAGGACAAACCAGAACACACTGGAAGGAATATGTCTCTATGCTGGTTTGGGATCACCTATACTGCTGTCCCCCTGGAAGAGCTGGAGGAAGTTGCTGGTGAGAGGGACGTCTGGACCTCATTGCTTAGGCTGTTGCCTCGTGAACAAGCAGAAGAAGATGAAGATGATGATGATGATGATAATGATGATGAAACATGAATAAACAGCTCTACAGAATTTCATTGCATATGCCTACTACATTGCACAGTTCTGTGTATGTATTAGGTAGGTAAGGTAAGTCTGTTGGGTTTTTACACCCAAGCCTAGTGGCTCATCAGGCTGGTGCTTATCCCTGGTTTCCGTAGCGTGAAGCAACCAGGAGTTCAACTCCTCCTGGATGGGACGCTAGTCCATTGCAGGTTACCTTCCCAGTATATTATTACTGGTACCCATTTATACTACTGGGTGAACAGAGGCACACTTGTGGTTGAGACCTTGCCCAGGGGTCTTAGCACAGTGGGGGTCTCAGTGGGATTTTAACTCACAACCTTCCGATCATGAGCCCAGCACTCTAACCACCACACCACTGGCCCCAGATAATATATGTATTAATATGTATGTAATTTTTGTGTTCACTGCTAGGAGGAACTCACAGTGTCAGCGCAGTATGGTTGTGAGGGTGTGTGATTTACTGCCTCTTCATTCAGAGTCAGATAGAATTAGCAGGTAATCTGTTGATGTGTGTGTGTGTGTGTGTGTGTGTGTGTGTGTGTGCTTATAAAAAGAAAGGTTGTTAATGAGAAAGAAAGACTTGTGACCAGTTGGATGCCTGTGTGGGAAGTATCTTCAGTCACTGCTTTGTGATGTACAGTTGTTTAGATTGAGATGGTAAAGTGAAATAAAATACAAATATAAATAAACAAAGGTGAAACATTCACCTATCTGAGACTTCAGTGTATCGAATCTGACAACTATTACACATATTTCTTAATGTACACTATTTTTTTCTTTCTCATTGAAAGTGGTAATGCAAGCAATAGGAAGGTTTAATTGGTTGTGTGGAATTCTGTTGGTTTGGTATGGACATTTGTAATTATGCATTTGGCATTAGTAGTTTGGCTGTTAGGCAAGAGGAATAAGGTTAACGTAGACTATATAATCTATAGCCCATCCAATTTACCAATCGATCTATGTTCCAACCTACACCTATGGTCAGAAGCTTTGGGTAGTGAGCGAAACAATAAAATCATGAATACACATGGCTGAAATAACCTTCCTTTGCAGGGTGGCAGGGCTCTCTGCTTAGGTCATCCAGGGTGGAGCTTGGACTAGAACCGCTGCTCCTCCGTGTAGAGAGGAGCCAGTTGAGGTGGCTCGAGTAAATGACAAAAAGGCCTCCTGAACACCTCCCTGGTGTGGTGTTTTGGGTATGTCCACCCAAGAATAAACCCTGGGGTTGACCCAGAACTCACTGCAGGTACTATGTTTCTCTGCTGATCTGTAAACGCCTCCGTGTCCCCGTAGAAGAGCTTAAGTTGGTGACCCCATGCTCTAATCTTGAAACAAGCAGAATAGGATGAAGATGAAGATGCAATCCATATTGATTTGGACATTAGTTTGGAGAACATTAGCAATAAGTTAAGGGATTTTGATTCAGGTTGAATTGGACATTAGGCACTATATTGTCAGATGAGTATTTAAAGCCAAGTCGGTTGGTCAATAACAGATCATCAAGTGTGAGCATGGGAAGTTAGGTTAGCATTAAGATTCAGATTGGCAAAAATCTCAAGTCAGGTATGATTGGACATCAGAATGCAGGTTGATTTGTTCATTAGTAATCAAAATGGTGTGTCCTTTTGGAATCAGGTTTATACATTAGGCCAAGATAAGTTGGGCATTTACAGTTGGGACTTGGGCATTTGGAGTCAGGTGGCTATGGGGCTTCAGGCAGGCTAGAGGGCATAAGGGGAACCATTGTCAGAGCCATCCAAGCTCCGAGACCTCAGCCAGCATTCTTTAATGACTGACATTTAACATAGCTGCCATGCCAACCTCTGCTATGGCCATTCGACACACAACCCACTTCAATTTACAGGGCTGACAAACTCACATGAGGGCGAGTGTGTTTGTAAAGATCATGTTTAACAACCATGATTGATAAACACTGAAGTAGTTGTACGATATAATTTAGAAACGTGGAAAATGGAATTATATTTTTATGGCTATCAAATAATAAACACTAGAATGTTTTATTGTATAAGCAACACTATCTCATCAAAATTGGTGTTTCCATGCATTTAGGATTTGTAGATATTTCAACATGGAATTTGCCCACAGAAGGTGTATGCATGTCTCTGGACTGCCAAAGGAAACCAGAGAACTCTGAGCAATAACAAACATGAGAAACTGCAAGCTCCATGATTTAATTATATTAAACTAAAAGATGTTTACAGAATCCACATTATAAATAATTATACAGGGCAAATAAGATTTTTTTTACTTGCAAAGGATTTGGCACTATCACAGATTAAAAGTGAGGCAGGACAGTAAAATAAAATGCGGAAGGTATTACTTACAGCAGCACCGTGATTAGCACAGCACCACTCATGGCAAGAAGGTCCTGGGTTCAAGTCATGGGCACAGCAATAGTATTTCCGTGTGAGGTTTGAATATTCTCCTTGTGCTTGCATGGGTTTCCTCCGGGGACTCTGGTTTCTCCCCACAGTCCACAGACATACAATTACGCTAATTGGCTGTTATAAATTGCCTTTAGGTTTGTGCGAATGGTTGAGTGTTTTGGCCTGCAATGGTCTGGTGAGCTGTTCAGTGTGTACACTGCCTTCTCCTGTTGTTGGCTTATACAGGCTTCGATCTTCCTGCAAATCTTATAGGATTGAGTGAGTTAATATTTATAAAATATTACTTAATGTTTCCATGAAATCAAGATACAGTAAGTAGATATAAAACTATTATGTTTGTACGGTGCATTATATACAGATTGTGTCATGTTAGAATGTGTAGAATTACGCGTACTGCACCATATATAACCAGAGATCCCCACTTCTCTGAAGATAAACAGTACATCATTCTCATCGTAGTATTAAAATGACTAAACACTGCTACTACGTTGGAGAAGTAACCATCTCTGTGTTTCGAACTTCTTATATTTTCTTTTTCATTTTGTCTATATCTTTACATTGTGCTTCAGTGTCTGGTGTGATATTTCAAATCAGTGTGCTCTGCAGCAGCTATAGAATTAATCATCTGCGCATCGCCACTGTTAGCTCACATCTACAGAACATAGGCTCCATCTTGTGGTATGAAAAGATCAGTTTTATTCTGCACCTATAAACCCAGTAGTTTTTCATTGTGGTAGAAACCACACATGGATGTCATATGGGTGTACTGGAGTGGAAATAGGTTCTGTTTGAAGGGTTGAGGTTTGAAGCACTTTTATTTGACCCAGATCCCTTTTGTATCTTCTAACAGATTAGAAGTTTATTCCTGCAGTTAATTCTTCAAAATATACAGGGAGGATGATGTAATTTGGTGACAGTAGTGTTGTTATGAAAATTTCAAGAGAAAAGATTAAAGTTTAGGTGGTTTACTGATCACACTGTTGGGGGTTCAATTCCCACTGTCAATGATTGTCACTGCTGTCCCCACCAGTGCAGCTAACACGGTTATCAAAGGCCCATTGTGTCTCTCACTGTCTATGGCGAGAGACATGTAAAAGAACCATTGCTGACTTTCGTCAAGACATGTTAGCATGATTCTGCCCTACGATTGCCTGGCAAGCTGTCCAGAGTGTACTCTGCTCTCGCCCAGGGTCGACTGAGATGGGCACTAGCCTCCCCACGACCCTAGTTAGGATTAAACGGTTCAGAAAATGAATTAAGTAATGAAGATTAGAGTTCAGAATGGAAAATAAACAAAGATAAGAAATCCATTAAACATAGAACACATTGATGGTCACTTCAATAGTTAAGTCTGTGTAGAGAACCATGTCTATGGGATTTAAATAATAAAAAACAATCTGGTAATGATCTGTAAGTAGTTTTTAAACAAAACCACTGATTTGTCCATATTTTCTTATTTTACTTATTATTTGTTATTCTTTTAACTGGGGCAGTGGTGGCCTGGAGGTAAAGGATGCTAGATCACTGATCCTAAGGTTGGGGGTTCAAGTCCCACTCTCCACAAGACTAGTGAAGCTAACTGGGTTATCAAAGGTTGGCTATGTCTCTCACTGTCTATGGTGAGAGGCATGTGAAGGAACCATTGCTGACTTTCATAAAGAGTAGCTGCAAAGCCGTCAGCATGTTTCTGTCCCTTGCTAAAAAGGGTTGTGTCAGGAAGGGCATCCAATGTAAAAACCTCTACCAAATCAAACGTGCGAATCAGATGATTCGCTGTGGCAACCCCTGAAAAAGGGAAAAGGCCGAAAGGAAAAGAAGATGTGTTATTCTTTTAACTCAAGACAAAAAGAATTGAAATCAGTTTAATCTTAAGTTAGGGCAGTCGTAGCTTAGATGTTTAAGGTCTGATTCACAGCACAAGTTTCCACTTAGGGGCTCTTGAGCAAGGCCTTTAACCCTCACCTGCTTAGATGAATAATAATAATAATAATAATAATAATAATAATAAAATGTTAGTCATGTTGCACAGTGGTCTCTGCCAAATGTGTAATAAATTAGAATGCAATAATGTTCAATCATAAAATGCACTATAATTCTACAGATCTACCAATCATATCAAAATAAACTTCCCAAATCTCCCAACCTTCTCATCCTGGAATTAATAAAAAATTATAAGGCTTCATTTACGCAACATGTATTTCAAAGGATGCTATTCCACTAAAAAAATCAATTTCTAAAGATATAGTCACAAAGCAGGTTTCAAGAAATCACTTAATGAGCAAACCAAAAGGAACAGCAGGATGGCTTGAGAACTTCAAAAAACTTTGAGAGAATCCATCTTTCTCTGAGTGACACTCAGTGCTGAATTTATAGCTCTCTTGTCCAGTATCAAGTCTGTCTGTCTTCCTTCCGGCTTTTTCCCCTTTTACTCGGGAGTCGCCACAGCGAATCATCTGATTCGCACATGTGATTTGGCAGAGGTTTTTATGTCGGATGCCCTTCCTGTCACAACCCTTTTTAGCAAGGGACAGAAACACGCTGACGGCTTTGCAGGCTACTCTTTACGAAAGTCAGCAATGGTTCTTTTACATGTCTCTCACCATAGACAGTGAGAGACATGGCCCGCCTTTGATAACCCAGTTAGTTGCACTGGAGGGGACAGTGACAACCTTGTGGAGAGTGGGACTCGAACCCCCAACCTTTGGATCAGCGATCCAGCGCCCTATACCACTAGACCACCACTGTATTCTTCAAAATAAGAAAACAGAAAGAAGTGGCTGTGTTGTGTGGCTGTAGTATGCACTGTATATTATGAGGAATAGTACAGAATGAGCACGAGACAATCTTGGGTATTATTTCTAGGTATGAATCCACATTCTAAATTTTTTGCATACATTTTTTTCTTCTTCTCCCTCTCTTTTCCTGTGAATGACAGGAAGTCCTTTGGGGTCACCATGAGCCTGTGTGGCCAAGAGTGATTTACATAATTAAGCACAGGACCCTGTTTACAAGCTACTGAGGCTTATAACAGTTCCCTCATCACTCCCTACCCGAGTAGCAATCCAGGACTAATTGAGACAGCTATCTAAGCAATGGTGTATTATGGAGACAGCAGACATTAAGAGTCAACGTTTCATTTCTGCGACTGCTGCATCACCAGAGGGGATGATAATGATCATTGGCCATTACACCAATGTTCAGCCAGACACCATTCATAGAAATAGCATTCCTGTTTCCCACTCAGGCTTCGTACGAGTCACAGAGAACGAAATGGAGAAAAAAGTAATTGATTTTAAATTAATTGTGTGAAAGGTCTCCATGATGGGTGCCATCTGTCCAAACAAGCTGCACGATCAGTCAAAAAAGAGAGAGAGCGAGAGAGAGAGAGAGAGAGAAAGAAACTTAATCTAAATTAATTAAAGTGCTAACAAATTATATACATCATAGTTAACACAGGAAAGAAACTACCGCAGGAAATGTTATGAAACAAATTAGCTCCAACAATGAAAGAAAATTACTTCACATAACTAAATATTACAGTCGTTTCCGCAAGCCATATTTCTTAATGAATTCTCTAATTAATTTAATTCACACATTGTGCATAATTTGGTGCTGGAAATGTCAGTGGGTCAGATTTAACCATAGTCCTGCTGGCTGTCTGTTCCAACAAGAGACACATTAGCTAAACATGACCTCTATGCAAATGAGAGACCAACTGTTGTAATTTCAATTCCAAGGCCTAATTAGCATGTTATAAAGACGCAACAGCGAATCATTCACCTCCGCTCGTGCCATGCCAGAGCCTGTTTAACAGCAGCTGGAAACAGCTCAATTAGAATGCTACTGTCTGAGATCAGTTTTATTCTGTATATTAAAAAAATGTTCCGAAAACAGGAATAGTTGAATTTTAAAACTTTAATGGAATTAAATCTTAAGAATTTTCTAAAACGCATATTTTGACCCATCTAGTTTGAATTGGATAAGGTACTTATAAGGATGTGTTATGCATGAGTTCTAATAAGCAAGTGAATACAATGTGCCAGTTGGTGCCTGCCTCTAATTGGTTAATGGACAGGCATGTGAGGTAATGAATGTCATGGGGATTGGGACAACGCCTCAGGGCTGTCCTCAGGCTAATCAGTCTAAAGAACCCCTATGAAAGCCTCTCCACCAGGACGTGAAGGCCACACACTCAGGGAGTTAGACTCCCATCTGACCTGACTACACACACAGCAGCATGAGGCACCGATCTGTTTACAGGATCAGGATCTCTCTCTCTCTCTCTCTCTCTCTCTCTCTCTCTCTCTCTCTCTCTCTGTGTGTGTGTGTGTGTGTGTGTGTATTTTGATAACATAATCTTTTCCATGCAGCATCACATCCCATCATCTGTTATGACCCTTATATTGTAAACATTTCAAAGCAATGATCTTTATTCAATGACTTACAACATGTCCTTTCTCTGCATGTTTTGCTCAGATGTCTGAATTAGCCTTAGCCATTTATTGCAAATGCAGTAAAACATTATTTTTTTAATCTAATGCAGTATAACGGATACACTTTACAAACCTGATGCATGATGAAACTCCTCAAAGAACAAATACAATTCACAAGTGATCATTCATTCATTAATTTTCTGTAGCCGCTTAATTCTAATTAGGGTCGCGGGGAGGCAGGCGCCCATCCCAGCCAACTCCGGGTGAGGGCAGAGTATACCCTGGACAGCTCGCCAGGCCATCGCAGGGTGGAAACACGCTGATGGCTATGCAGCTACTCTCACAGACAGTGAGAGACGTGGCTGGCCTTTGATAACCCAGTTAGCTGCACTGAGGACAAGTGATCATATATTTTGTAAATGACAGATGAAAAAGCCCTGAAACTGAACAATGTAAGCTCATGTAACAACCTGTAAATAACACATTATAGATAATTCACATGACACACATGTCAAAAAACAAATCAGATGTTCATGATTAAGAATTATTCAATTAAGATTAAGATTTTTTTTGTGCTTATACACCCACACAAGCAACCAATAAATAAAGAAAATGGTAGAGAAAATACATTTCACATGTGCACTGTTGCCTTTGATGCTGAGTGCACTTACACTTTACAAAAATTTCTCTTTTAGTATATGAGTTTTCTACTTGAGGAAGGACCTAAGACCTGTTTTCCTTGGGTGGCCCTACCAGGGATATAATGCCTCTGACAACATTGCTCCTAGAATCATTAGGATGTGCTAAGCACTCTCCACAATAAGGTGGCCTATTGGGTCTTATTAGCCTATGGGACTCCCGAGGCATGCAAAAGATGCTGCAGCCTGAGCTGTCGCTGATGCAAAAACTCAGACGTGGGAGGAGTTCAGGAAAGCGAATATCGGTTTGCCTCGAAAAGGTTCTGCACCACCATCCTAGGCCTCAGAAAGGGAAAGCAGTTCTCCATAAAGACTGTTTACAGTGAAAGTGGGGAGCTGCTCACCTCAAATGGGGATGTGTTGGGAGGTGGAAAGAGAAGGCCTTCTCAATCCCACCAACACGCCCTCCGTGGAGGAGGAAGGACCTGAGGGTTTGGGTGGGGGTCCACCCATCACTGGGTCTGAGTTTGCCGAGGTAGTCAAAAAGCTTCTCGGTGGTCAGGCTCTGGGGGGTGAATGAGATGCGCCATGAATATCTCAGGACTGTGAATGTTGTAGGACTGTCTTGGTTGACACAAATGTGTCCGTATGAGAGACCGAATGACTTGTAGCAACGAGTCCGGTACACAGTACTCTCAGAGCACACCCCACAAGATCGCCAGTTGGACAAGCTCAAAAGCCTTCTCTACATCCACAAAACACATGTGGACATAGTGGGCAAACTCCCACACCCTTTTGATGATCCTGTAGAGTGTATATGGTTAGTTGAGGGTGCCGCAGCCAGGACAAAAACCACAGTGAATCCAAGGTTCAACCATCGGTCGATTACTCCTCTCCAGTACCCCTACATAGACTTTCCTAGGTAGGCTGAGGACTGTGATTTCATGAGAATTGGAGCGCACCCTACATCCCCCTTTTTAAAAAGGGGGATGACCAGCCCAGTTTGTCAATCCAGAAGTACGGCCTCTCTTGACCACGCAATGTTGCAGAGACATGCCAACCAAGACTGTTCTACAACATCCAAAGCCCTGAGATATTCAAGGTGGATCTCTTCCACCCACAGAACTCGACCACCAAGGAGCTTTTTGACTACCTCGGCAACTTCAGCACCAATGATGGGTGAATCCCACACAAACCCACAGGTTCTTCGTCCTCTACAGAGGGCGTGTTGGTGGAATTGAGAAGGTCCTCAAACTATTCCTTTCACCTGCCAATAACATCTCTAGTCAAGGTGAGCAGCAGCCCACTTCTACTGTAAAGAGTATTTGTGGAAAACTGCTGCCCTTTTCTGAAGCGTTGGATGGTGATCAAGAATATTTTCAAGTCCAGCTGACAGTTCCGCCCACGCTTGAGATTTTGCAATGCCCACAGATTGGGCTGCAGGATGTTTGGCCTACCAGTAGCTGTCTGCTGCCTCAGGAATCCGACAGGACAATAAGACCCAATAGGCCTCCTTTTTCAGCAGAACGAAATCCTTCACTGCAACTCTTCACCACCAGATTCGGGGGTTATTGCCATGACAGGCACCGATGACCTTCCACCCACAGCTATATGCCGCCTCAATAATGGAGGCACAAAACATGGCCAATTCGGATTCCATGTCCTTCGCCTCTTTCCGGATTTGGTTGTAGCTCTGCAGGAGGTGGGACACCCTAACTACACGCTTCAGCCTACCAAGTCTAGAGGGAGGCCTCCCCCGCCATCGAAGCCAGTTCACCACCAGGTAGTGATGGGTTGATAGTTCAGCCCCCCCTACATGTGGCCACAAGTCCAGTGACAGGACTATAAAGTTGATCATCAAACTGCGACCTTGGGTGTCCTAGTGCCAAGTGCACTTATGGACACCCTTATGTTCGAACTTGGTGATCGTGATTGACATGATGAGCACAGAAGTCCAAGAACAAAATACCATTTGAGTTCAGACTGGAGAGGCTGTACTGACTGATCACACCCTTCCAGGTCACACACACTGTCATTACCCACATGGGCATTGAAGTCTCCTAGAACAACGAGGAAGTCCCCGGTGGGGAGTGTTCTTCAACACACCAACTAAAGGCTCTAAAAAGGGTTGGTACTCTGAACTGTCATTTAGTGCATAAGTGCAAACAACAGTCAGGACAGTCCAATCAAACGTGGAGGGAAACTACCTTACATCAACTGTCTCATCACCCTTTTGTCAACAATCTTCCCATGGAGAAGCCTGACCACCAGCTCTAGGGGGAATCCAAGTGACCAGCATCTGGGCAATGCAAACCATGTCCTTTTATCTTTGTCTACAGAGGTCTTTTGAACTGCGCTTTGTAAAGACCTTCACTGATGACCTGTTTGCCTGACCCTACCCGGGGCATAATGCATTAGAAGTTGCAAACCCCTCCACCATGATAATGTGGCAATTCAATGAAGGCTTTATTATTATTATTATTATTATTATTATTATTATTATATCCTTTCGGCTTTTTCCCTTACTCAGGGGTCACCACAGCGAATCATCTGATTCGCACATTTGATTTGGCAGAGGTTTTTACATCAGATGCCCTTCCTGACACAACCCTTTTAACAAGGGACAGAAACACGCTGACGGCTTTGCAGCTACTCTTTATGAAAGTCAGCAATGGTTCTTTTACATGCCTCTCACCATAGACAGTGAGAGACATGGCCGGCCTTTGATAACCCAGTTAGCTGCACTGGAGGATTATTATTATTATTACTATAATTAGGTTCACAAGGAGGTTGGTGCCCATCTCAGTTGACTCTGGGCAAGGGCAGAGTACAAACTGGAAAGCTCACCAGGCCATCACAAGGCAGAAACATGCTGACGGCAACTCAAAGGCCTACTTTTTACAGTAGCCAATTAATCTATATGCAAAAACAGGACGAAGATCCTTACTTTTGTTCAGGTCTGATGTGGAACAGAAAAATTAGCCTATATTGCATGTTTTTTGACTGTGGAAGGAAAGCGGGGTACCCAGGGGAAACCTACATAAGCACAGAGAGAGCATGCAAACTTCACACACGGACTTCCTGAACCTGGGAATCGAACTCGGGCCTTCTGGCAGTCAATTAGATGTGTTAACCACCATGCCACCTTATTATTGTTGTTGTTGTAGTTGTTAATATTATCAGAGTAGAAGCTATTATTATTATTATTAATGCAGCCGTGAGGGGGGGGCACAAACCAGTGTCTCTCCCTCACGCCGGTCCCAAGCCCGGATAAATGCAGAGGGTTGCGTCAGGAAGGGCATCCGGCGTAAAACAAATGCCAAATAAACTATGCGAATCACAAGAAAAAATGACATACCGGATCGGTCGAGGCCCGGGTTAACAATGACCGCCATCAGTGCCGTCAACCAACAGGGTGCTGATGGAAATTGGACTACTGTTGGTTGAAGACGTCGAAGAAGGAGAGGCGGGAGGTGTGTCCGTTGCCAGAGAGAGAAGAGGAAAGGCATGAGTCTAGGACTGAAAGTAGGGACTTTGAACATTGGAACTATGACAGGAAAAGGTAGAGAGCTGGCTGACATGATGCAGAGGAGGAAGGTGGACATACTGTGTGTTCAGGAGACCAGGTGGAAAGGTAACAAGGCTAGAAGCATAGGAGCAGGGTTTAAGCTGTTTTATCATGGTGTGGATGGGAAGAGAAATGGAGTTGGAGTCATCTTGAAGGAGGAGTTTGTCAGGAATGTTCTAGAAGTGAAAAGAGTGTCAGACAGAGTGATGAGTCTCAAGTTAGAAATTGAAGGTGTGATGGTCAATGTTGTTAGTGCTTATGTCCTACAGACAGGATGTGAGCGAGAAGAGAAGGGGAGATTCTGGAGGGAGTTAGATGAAGTGATGCAGAGTACCCCCAGAGGTGAAAGAGTGGTCATTGGAGCAGAATTCAATGGACATGTTGGTGTAGGAAACAGAGGGGACGAGGAAGTGATGGGCAGGTTTGGTATCCAGGACAGGAACGCAGAAGGACAGATGTTGGTAGATTTTGCAAAAAGGATGGAAATGGCTGTGGTGAATACTTTCTTCCAGAAGAGAGAAGAGCATAGGGTGACTTATAAAAGTGGAGGTAGGAGCACACAGGTAGACTACATCTTGTGCAGGCGATGTAATTTAAAGGAAGTCAGTGACTGCAAAGTAGTAGCGGGTGAGAGTGTTGCCAAACAGCATAGGATGGTGGTGTGCAGGATGATGCTGATGGTGAGGAAGGTGAAGAAGGCAAAGGCAGAACAGAAGACAAAGTGGTGGAAGTTGAAAAAGGAAGACTGTCGGGTTGTCTTCAAGGAGGAGTTGAAACAGGCTTTGGGTGGTCAGGAAGTGCTTCCAGATGACTGGACAACTACAGCTAATGTGATCAGGGAGACAGGTAGGAGAATACTTGGCATGTCATCTGGAAGGAAAGTAGATAAGGAGACTTGGTGGTGGAATGAGGAAGTGCAGGAGAGTGTACAAAGGAAGAGGTTAGCTAAGAAGAAGTGGGACAGTGAAAAAACCGAAGAGAGTAAACAGGAGTACAGGGAGACACAGCGTAAGGCAAAGGTAGCAGTGTCAAAGGCCAAACAGAGCGCGTTTGATGACTTGTATGCTCGGTTGGGAAGGAAGGAGGGAGAAAATGATTTATACAGGTTGGCACAGCAGAGAAATAGAGATGGGAAGGACGTGCAGCAAGTTAGATTGATAAAGGACAGAGAGGGAAATGTATTGACTGATGACAGAAGTGTGCTGGGAAGATGGAAAGAGTACTTTGAAGAGCTGATGAATGAGGAAAATAATAGAGAAAAAAGAGTAGAAGAGGTGACTGGTGAGGACCAGGAAGTAGCAAAGATTAGTAAGGGTGAAGTGAGGAAGGCATTGAAGAGGATGAAGAATGGAAAGGCAGTTGGTCCTGATGACATACCGGTGGAGGTATGGAAGTGTCTAGGAGAGGTAGCAGTAGATTTTCTGACAAGAACATTTAACAAGGTCTTAGAGAGTGAGAGGATGCCAGAGGAATGGAGGAGAAGTGTGCTTGTGCCCATTTTTAAGAACAAGGGAGACGTGCAGAGTTGTGGCAACTACAGAGGGATAAAGTTGATGAGCCATACGATGAAGCTATGGGAAAGAATAGTGGAAGCAAGACTAAGGGCAGAGGTCAGCATTTGTCAACAACAGTTTAGTTTCATGCCAAGAAAGAGCACCACAGATGCAGTGTTTGCCTTGAGGATGTTAATGGAGAAGTACAGAGAAGGTCAGAGGGAGCTGCATTGTGCCTTTGTGGATCTGGAGAAAGCATATGACAGGGTGCCGAGAGAAGAACTGTGGTATTACATGAAGAAGTCTGGAGTGGCAGAGAAGTATGTTAGAGTGGTGCAGGACATGTATGAGAGATGTAAGACAGTGGTGAGGTGTGCTGTCGGTGTGACAGAAGAGTTCAAGGTGGAGGTGGGACTGCATCAAAGGTCAGCTCTCAGCCCCTTCTTGTTTGCTATGGTGATGGACAGGCTGACAGACGAGGTTAGACAAGATTCCCCATGGACTATGATGTTTGCAGATGACATTGTGATCTGTAGTGAGAGCAGAGAACAAGTGCAGGAAGATCTAGAGAGGTGGAGGTATGCCCTGGAAAGGAGGGGAATTAAGATTAGCCTCAGTAAGACAGAATACATGTGCATGAATGACAAGGACCCAAGAGGAACGGTGAGGTTACAGGGAGCAGAGATAAGAAAGGTGGAGGATTTTAAGTACTTAGGCTCAACAATCCAGAGCAATGGAGAGTGTGGAGGAGAGTTGAAGAAGCGTGTGCAGGCAGGTTGGAATGGTTGGAGAAAAGTGTCCGGTGTGATGTGTGATAGGAGGGTATCGGCAAGAATGAAAGGAAAAGTGTACAAGACTGTGTTGAGGCCAACGATGTTGTATGGTTTAGAAACAGTGGCCCTGGGGAAAAGACAGGAGGCAGAGCTGGAGGTAGCAGAGATGAAAATGTTGAGGTTCTCTTTGGGAGTAATGAGGATGGATAGGATTAGGAATGAGCACATCAGAGGGACAGCACATGTAAGATGTTTTGGAGACAAAGTCAGAGAGGCTAGATTGAGATGGTTTGGACATGTACAGAGGAGGGATAGTGAGTATATTGGTAATAGGATGCTGAGGCTGGAACTACCAGGCAAAAGGCCTAGAGGAAGACCATAGAGACGATTCATGGATGTGGTGAAAAAGGACATGAAGGTCGTTGGTGTAAGAGAAGAAGATGCAAAGGATAGGGTGAAATGGAGGCAGATGATTCGCTGTGGCGACCCCTGAAGGGAAAAGCCGAAAGGAAAAGAAGAAGAAGAAGCTATTATTTTTATTATTATTCATTCATTTATTTTGTGAACTACTTCCTTCTAATTAGTGTTGCGAGAAGATTGGCACCCATGTCAGCCAACAGAGTACACCCCAGACATTTCACCAGGCCATTGCAGGGCAGAAACAACCTGAAGGCAACTCAGTGGCCTACTCTTTACAAATGACAGCAATGGTTCTTTTTACATGCTTCTCACTCTGGAAAATGAGAAACATGGTTTAGCTGCACTGGGAGGAAGCAGTGACAACTTGGTGATGGGGCCTAAATCCCCAACCATAAGCCAGCCCCTACCACCAGCCACCACTGTCACTATTATTATTATTATTATTATTATTATTATTATTATTATTATTATTATCATTATAAAAATTAAAAATAACCCAAAGGCCACCTTGATTAATCCAGGAACTGTATGAAAAAGATCCT
This sequence comes from Plotosus lineatus, assembly GCA_024760905.1. Lineage (NCBI taxonomy): Eukaryota > Metazoa > Chordata > Actinopteri > Siluriformes > Plotosidae > Plotosus > Plotosus lineatus. The sequence continues at coordinate 39,299,290 of CM045729.1, read as the reverse complement.
TGTCAACTAAAACTTATTCACATTGCTTGACAACAGAATTATTTATTTATTTATTTATTTATTTTCAAATTTGTAGCTCCTACATTTTTAAAACAATATCGATATTTAATCCCAACCTTTCCAAAATGAAACTAGAAACTTCACAGTTGTCATAATTATGAAACAAGAGCCTTACAGTGGCGCACAATTTCAGGGGCGTGTCTCAAACCAGTGTGCGAAACCAAAATGCACACAGGATGCCAGATTGAAATAAAACACTTTTACATTTTTCTTTTAAATAAAAGTAAACAGATTATTACATAGTCTCTGTATACATTTTGTAGTTACCAATTTTTAGGGTATTTAGCAAGTATTTCCAAAAGATTTTGGATAATGTTGAATAATCCCCAAGATGGCACAAATGTATTTTGAGAAATCAACCGGGAAAATAATTGTTTTAAAATATACTACCTGGAAAAAAAATGAAGACCACACATAAGCATGCTTCATAATGGTTCGTTCATTTTCTGTAACTGCTTAATCCTAATTAGAGTTGTGGGGAAGCTGGCGCCCATCCCAGCCGACTCCGGGCGAGGGAAGAGCACCCTGGACAGTTCGCTAGGCCATCACAGGGCGGAAACATGCTGATGGCTTTGCAGCTACTCTTGTCGAAAGTCAGCAATGGTTCTTTTACATGAACCTCTCACCATAGACAGATAGAGACAGGGCCGGCCTTTGATAACCCAGTTCGCTGCACTGGAGGGTGGGGCGGGACAGTGACAACCCGTGGTGAGTGGGGGTTAAATCCACAACCTTAGGATCAGTGATCCAGCACCTTTACCACCAGGCCACCACTGTTCGGCTTCATAATGGTGTTTTCTATTTTTCCTTTTTTTTTTTAATTAATTAATTAATTTTTTTAGATCTTTCAAAAAGTTTTAGTGTGCACCTAAAATAGAAAAAAAACAACTGAAATTTTTAATGGTTCATTTTTCCGTGTTTAAAGCATCACAATGCACACATGCTTTTTGAAACCCATTGAAAGTTTAAATAAAGTGCATTTGGAACCTTTTCGACAGGAAAAGGCCACATGTGTAGGTTTGGTCATATTTGTTGGGATGACATTTTTGTTGAATTTTTAGGATTTCAGAATCACTGACCGTGGCGACCCTTATGTGTTTGTATATCTTTTCGATTCTCTGTAGTGTCCAAACACGCTTTAAAGATATGTTTTTTGTTCTGTGTAGTATACAAACTAATCTTCGATGAGATGTAAAAATCACTTCCATTAACCCCGCAGCACACACACAGAGTACAGTTAAAATAATTATAAATGGAAAACATAAATGTCTAATTTTAGCCTGGTTTTCTTGTATATTTTTATACTTGGTGAGATTGCTGCTTGTGAATGCAATAGCTTATGTGTCTGTGTAATATATGCTTAAGCAAATATGCAAATCAAGATCAAGGATGTGAGTAAATTGAATATTCCCCTCTTAGGGAATATTCAGTGACATCCACCCCTCCTTCTGTACATACTTGGTAATGATTCTCCAGATATGTGGCCGATCAGATTGAATCCTGTCTGTGTAGTATAGACACATCACCAGCTCACTCACCAGCTCCTTTGCAGAACCATGTAATCCTTTGTGGGTCCTACTCCAGCTGGAATAGGGTGAAGAGCTCACCTGATCATGACAAGGCCAACAAACAAACACAAACACACACGCAGCCGTTGTCACAGCCAGTTTGCATTTTTGGATCGTTGGAGAAAACTGAAGTACCCTGAGAAAACCCACACAAGCACAGGGAGAAGATGCAAACTCCACACAGAAACACCCCAGGCTGAGACTCGAACCCAGGACCTTCATGCTGTGAGGAAACTGGGATAAATATATCGTCTGTCTGTCTTCCTTTTGGCTTTTTCCCTTTTTTTTTTACTCGGGAGTCGCCACAGCGAATCATCTGATTCGCACATTTTGATTTGTCAGAGGTTTTTACATCGGATGCCCTTCCTGTCACAACCCTTTTAGCAAGGGACAGAAACACACTGACGACTTTGCAGCCTACTCTTTACGAAAGTAAGCAATGGTTCTTTTATATGCCTCTCACCATAGACAGTGACAGACATGGCCCACCTTTGATAACCCAGTTAGTCGCACTGGGGGGGGGGACAGTGACAACCTTGTGGAGAGTGAGACTCGAACCCCCAACCTTTGGATCAGCAAGCCAGCACCCTAGACCACCACTGCCTGGGATAAATACATAGTATGTAGCCTAATAATCTCAGACAATGGGATAATAAGGGTGGGAGGGTCCTGGTTTTGAGGCCCAACCATGGGTGTTTCTGTGTGGAATTTGTATGTCCTCTCAGTGGTTGTGTGTATTTTTATGGGTCCCCCCAACCCATCATCGAGACACATGCACATTAAGCTAATTGACTGTTTCAAATTTCCCCTAGAGGTGAATGTGAGTGTGAATACTTGTATCTGCAAGTGTATTTGTCAAGCTATTCAAGATGTTCTCCGCCTTCTCTCAGTGTCAGGTGTGACGGTAATCATGAGTGAAATGAGTGCGTGATTATAAGAGGTGGCCTGGTGGTAAAGGTGCTGGATCACAGATCCTAAGGTTGGGGGTTCAAGCCCCACTATCAGATAACTGGGTTGTCAAAGGCTGGCCATGTATCTCACTGTCTGTGGTGAGAGGCTGTAAAAGAACCATTGCTGACTTTAGACAAGAGTAGGCTGCAAAGCTGTCAGTGTGTTTTTACCCTGAAATGGCTTGGCGAGCTGTCCAGGGTGTACTCTGCCCTCGCCCGGAGTCAGCTGGAATGGGCGCCAGACTTCCTGCGACCCAAATTAAGATTAAGCGGTTACAGAAAATGAACGATGGTTAAAAGGCAGTGCTTCTCAATTATTTTCTGGGATGTGTCCTCTAGGAAGGAAAAAATAATAATAATACTCCCGCAGCACCCTGTGCCCGACTATAAATAATGTTTACTGCACTTCATATCGTTTGCTTGGTGCTTTTTCCCTACACCATAGCGCGACAATGAGAGCGCACTGCCAACTACTGTAGTGGATGCACAATTACACTTAATTCTGTGCAGTATGGCAATTTTAATTCTCATGCAGTATTGAGATTGAGATGGTTCGGACATGTACAGAGGAGGGATGGTGAATATATATTGGTAGTAGGATGCTGAGGTTGGAACTACCATGCAGAAGGCGTAGAGGAAGATCAAAGAGGTGATGTATGGATGTGGTGAAGGAGGACATGAAAGTAGTTGGTGTAAGAGAAGAAGATGCAGGGTGAGATGGAGGCAGATGATTCGCTGTGGCGATCCCTAAAAGGAACAGCTGAAAGGAAAACAAGAAGAAGTATGGGGGGGAGGAAAGCATGTTTTCCCCAGGGTCATATGCTTCTCACCCTCCCATCCCCCCACCACGGCATCACACCGCAAGGAGGGCACGCGCTCCACTATTTGAGAAGTACGTACTGTACTATTATCAGGGCCAGTTAATGATTAATTGATTATAATACAATCTGGCAACCAGGGAGACGCAACCACACAACGATATGTTGCCAGATTGTGAGTGATTAAAAGGGAAAGTTGAAGATAGTGGATATATTTGCAATCTGGCAACCAGGGAGGCGCAACACGTAGTGAGATACAGTTCTGTATTGCGCTTTAATAAAGTTACCTGGCAGACGTGGGACTGCGGATGTGTTCGGTAGTGGGCACGGGTTTTATTTAGACGTTTCTGGTTCTTTTTGGCTTTCATGTCTGCACGGGAATGGGATTATAACCGAAAGGATGCGGATAAGATGCTGCCACGCAGTCAGAGCTTCACTGAGGAGAAAGTAACTTCACTCCGTCTGGACTCTACGCATCTGGATTGTTTGGAAAAGTTAATTCGATAATATTTGTCCAAATGAAGGTTAGTAAATATTTAAGAGGCAGCGGGAGATTTCTCGCGTTTGTCTTCATTGCCTCGGTGCTTTGGCTGCTGTTTGACATGGCAGCTCTCAGGCTGTCCATTACAGACGTGAATGGAGAACTCATGAAGGAGCTGATGGTGAAAGAGAGAGAGTTCGCTGCAAAACAATCCTCAAACCCCACAAACCTGAGACATTCCCCTCAGATCAACCCGGATATGGGGAGAGCTCAACGCTCCGACATGCTCAACAGACAAGTTGGTAAAATTTACAGAGGAAGGAATCCTGTCAGGACTTATGGCAAAAACGAGGCAGCACCAAAGTCAGGAGGTAACGTTGCAACTGTGACTTTATCCAAAGTAGTGGCCGGAAATGACACAAAAGTGCACGTGGATACAGGTTTTTTTGGACAACACCGCGTTGTGGGAACGCAAAAAGCTCCAAACCATAAAGTATCTCCACACGAGAAAGCAGAAGTACATGTACTACCAAAATTCAAGTTGCCATCTGCTGGCCAGGAAGGAAAACTGCAACCAAATGACACCAAAGATCACCAAATTCCACCAAACGTCCCACTACAGGATGTAAAAATATCTCCGAATGTTGTTTTGTCTAAAAAATCCACCAGCACACTGATAAAACTCCAACCGGACACAGCCAACAACATCGCCCCAACACGATCTCTGAAACAGGAACACACCACCCAGATGAAGAGGATTGATAAGAGACAATCTGTTGTAAAAGATAACAAGACTGATTCGCTGCTCGTCCAAGCATCTGTCCAAGTCACAGCAAAGCCACTACAACACTTACTGGATGCTGCAGGCAAGCAAACTGGAGACATCCTGAACTCGACGGGTGTGAGGAAGCAAGGTGGGCTCCATAAGGTCATGAACCTGGATGTGACCATTCAACCGAGGGATGTGCGAGCGCTGGGGCAGTTCGGCTGGGCGGCTGAGGTGCCTGTAGATAATGTGGAGGAGAGCAAGCAGCGATGGAGTGAGGGCCATTTCAACGTGTTCCTCAGTGAGCAGATTCCAGTGGACAGGGCCATTCCAGACACACGACCTCCAGAGTGAGGAAGGTTCTACTTCCATCCCTCTCTATAGATCTCTATATAGTGGTGGATATGGTTTTGGGGTTCTTGTGTCTCTTTTGCTTTGTATATGCGCATATATATGCACATATATATATATATATATATATATAGATAGATAGATAGATTGAGATTTCGTTGAGAGAGAATTTTCTGAGTAGATTCTTACGTAAGAGAGTGCTCAATACTTTTTCGTTGAGCAAATATAAGTAAAAAGAAAAGGATAGAACAAAGACTTTCTATTTAAAACTTCATTTTCACTACAGATCTGTTTCGAGGGGTGGTGAAACCATCCTCTCTCTTCAGGTGATTACAGAAGAGAGGTGATTCTGTAATCACCTGAAGAGAGAGGATGGTTTCACTACCCTTCGAAACAGATGTGTAGTGAAAATGAAGTTTTAAATAGAAAGTCTTTGTTCTGTCCTTTTATTTTTACTTATATATACACACACACACACACACACACACACAGTGGTACCTCACCTTACGATAGTCCCAGCAAACGAAAAATCCAGGTTACGAAAAACATTTTCCAAAATTTTTTGTGTCTGTATACGAAACAAGTTCTCCTTACGAAACGCGCCATTCAAACACGCCATTCACATACCTGTCAACCCTAGGCCGTTGGCGATCTTACAAATGGCTACTTATGCCCTTACAAAATAGCAACTAATCTTACGCGTCTTATTATCGCGTACAATATGAAACAAAAATTAAACTCTATTTTTAATATAATATGAATTTATTGGTAATGTTGTAACATATAACCTGGTGCAATCAAATAAAAGAGTAATATCTTCAGCTGCATGATTAAGAAAATTTAACAGTGATCTTTATTATAACTATATGTAGCACTTTTGGCACTTTCAATCATTTCTTTTGATGGCTTCACTTCATGGCACTTGAGCTGGGCATTAGTTTTCCGTGGGCATTAGTTTTCCTTTTCTTTTTAGCTGTTCCATCCATATTGTTATCACGTTTGTATCAACTGTATCCACTGCGAGTCACGAAAACTAACTGGGAATGATGGCGGAAGTGAAAGTGCGGTCACGTGGTCGGAAAGAGCAGACGATAAACGCAACGCGCGATTCTCGCGAGAAAACGGCTACAGACCAATTCGGCGTATCGTCTCTTTACCGAAACGGTGACACAAAAAACGGAGTTAAAATAAAAAGACGAAATGATCGAAAAACGTACAGATTTCGGACGTACGGCGTACACATTTAAAAATCAGTGCTCACTTGTACAAATTACGCCAAAACCGTACAACTTGACAGGTATGCATTCAAACAATGCACGAAATGCAGCCGTGAGGGGGGGGGGCACAAACCAGTGTCTCTCCCTCACGCCGGTCCCAAGCCCGGATAAATGCAGAGGGTTGCGTCAGGAAGGGCATCCGGCGTAAAACAAATGCCAAATAAACTATGCGAATCACAAGAAAGAATCACATACCGGATCGGTCGAGGCCCGGGTTAACAATGACCGCCATCAGTGCCGTCAACCAACAGGGTGCTGATGGAAATTGGACTACTGTTGGTCGAAGACGTCGAAGAAGGAGAGGCGGGAGGCGTGTCCGTTGCCAGAGAGAGAAGAGGAGAGGCATGAGTCTAGGACTGAAAGTAGGGACTTTGAATGTTGGAACTATGACAGGAAAAGGTAGAGAGCTGGCTGACATGATGCAGAGGAGGAAGGTGGACATACTGTGTGTTCAGGAGACCAGGTGGAAAGGTCGCAAGGCTAGAAGCATAGGAGCAGGGTTTAAACTGTTTTATCACGGTGTGGATGGGAAGAGAAATGGAGTCAGAGTCATCTTGAAGGAGGAGTTTGCCAGGAATGTTCTAGAAGTGAAAAGAGTGTCCGACAGAGTGATGAGTCTCAAGTTAGAAATTAAAGGTGTGATGGTCAATGTTGTTAGTGCTTATGCCCCACAGACAGGATGTGAGCGAGAAGAGAAGGAGAGATTCTGGAGGGATTTAGATGAAGTGATGCAGAGTACCCCCAGAGGTGAAAGAGTGGTCATTGGGGCAGACTTCAATGGACATGTTGGTGCAGGAAACAGAGGGGACGAGGAAGTGATGGGTAGGTTTGGTATCCAGGACAGGAATGCAGAAGGACAGATGTTGGTAGATTTTGCAAAAAGGATGGAAATGGCTGTGGTGAATACTTTCTTCCAGAAGAGACAGGAGCATAGGGTGACTTATAAAAGTGGAGGTAGGAGCACACAGGTAGACTACATATTGTGCAGGCGATGTAATTTAAAGGAAGTCAGTGACTGCAAAGTAGTAGCGGGTGAGATTGTTGCCAAACAGCATAGGATGGTGGTGTGCAGGATAATGCTGATGGTGAGGAAGGTGAAGAAGGCAAAGGCAGAGCAGAAGACAAGGTGGTGGAAGTTGAAAAAGGAAGAGTGTCGGGTTGTCTTCAAGGAGGAGTTGAAACAGGCTTTGGGTGGTCAGGAAGTGCTTCCAGATGACTGGACAACTACAGCTAATGTGATCAGGGAGACAGGTAGGAGAATACTTGGTGTGTCATCTGGAAGGAAAGTAGATAAGGAGACTTGGTGGTGGAATGAGGAAGTGCAGGAGTGTGTACAAAGGAAGAGATTAGCTAAGAAGAAGTGGGACATTGAGAAAACCGAAGAGAGTAAACAGGAGTACAGGGAGACACAGCGTAAGGCAAAGGTAGCAGTGTCAAAGGCCAAACAGAGCGCGTTTGATGACTTGTATGCTCGGTTGGAAAGTAAGGAGGGAGAAAATGATTTATACAGGTTGGCACAGCAGAGAAATAGAGATGGGAAGGACGTGCAGCAAGTTAGATTGATAAAGGACAGAGAGGGAAATGTATTGACTGATGACAGAAGTGTGCTGGGAAGATGGAAAGAGTACTTTGAAGAGCTGATGAATGAGGAAAATGAGAGAGAAAAAAGAGTAGAAGAGGTTACTGTTGAGGACCAGGAAGTAGCAAAGATTAGTAAGGGTGAAGTGAGGAGGGCATTGAAGAGGATGAAGAACGGAAAGGCAGTTGGTCCTGATGACATACCGGTGGAGGTATGGAAGTGTCTAGGAGAGGTAGCAGTAGATTTTCTGACAAGAACATTTAACAAGGTCTTAGAGAGTGAGAGGATGCCAGAGGAATGGAGGAGAAGTGTGCTGGTGCCCATTTTTAAGAACAAGGGAGACGTGCAGAGTTGTAGCAACTACAGAGGGATAAAGTTGATGAGCCATACGATGTAGTTATGGGAAAGAATAGTGGAAGCTAGACTAAGGGCAGAAGTCAGCATTTGTGAACAACAGTTTGGTTTCATGCCAAGAAAGAGCACCACAGATGCAGTGTTTGCCTTGAGGATGTTAATGGAGAAGTACAGAGAAGGTCAGAGGGAGCTGCATTGTGCCTTTGTGGATCTGGAGAAAGCATATGACAGGGTGCCGAGAGAAGAACTGTGGTATTGCATGAGGAAGTCTGGCGTGGCAGAGAAGTATGTTAGAGTGGTGCAGGACATGTATGAGAGATGCAAGACAGTGGTGAGGTGTGCTGTCGGTGTGACACAAGAGTTCAAGGTGGAGGTGGGACTGCATCAAGGGTCAGCTCTCAGCCCCTTCTTGTTTACTATGGTGATGGACAGGCTGACAGACGAGGTTAGACAAGATTCCCCATGGACTATGATGTTTGCAGATGACATTGTGATCTGTAGTGAGAGCAGAGAACAAGTGCAGGAAAATCTAGAGAGGTGGAGGTATGCCCTGGAAAGGAGGGGAATTAAGATTAGCCTCAGTAAGACAGAATACATGTGCATGAATGACAATGACCAAAGAGGAACGGTGAGATTACAGGGAGCAGAGATAAGAAAGGTGGAGGATTTTAAGTACTTAGGCTCAACAATCCAGAGCAATGGAGAGTGTAGAAAAGAGGTGAAGAAGTGTGTGCAGGCAGGTTGGAATGGTTGGAGAAAATTGTCCGGTGTGATGTGTGATAGGAGGGTATCGGCAAGAATGAAAGGAAAAGTGTACAAGACGGTGTTGAGGCCAGCGATGTTGTGTGGTTTAGAAACAGTGGCCCTGGGGAAAAGACAGGAGGCAGAGTTGGAGGTAGCAGAGATGAAAATGTTGAGGTTCTCTTTGGGAGTAACGAGGATGGATAGGATTAGGAATGAGCACATCAGAGGGACAGCACATGTAAGACGTTTTGGAGACAAAGTCAGAGAGGCTAGATTGAGATGGTTTGGACATGTACAGAGGAGGGATAGTGAGTATATTGGTAATAGGATGCTGAGGCTGGAACTACCAGGCAGAAGGCCTAGAGGAAGACCAAAGAGACGATTCATGGATGTGGTGAAGGAGGACATGAAGGTCGTTGGTGTAAGAGAAGAAGATGCAAAGGATAGGGTGAGATGGAGGCAGATGATTCGCTGTGGCGACCCCTGAAGGGAAAAGCCGAAAGGAAAAGAAGAAGAAGAAGATTCAAACAATGCACGAGCTGCTCTCCCATTGACTATCTTCCAACATCCTGCCCCACTGGCCTCCCATTGGCTAGGAGGGATGACGCAGCTCCCTCCCATTGGCTATCTTGCAACATCCCACCCCGTTGGCCTCTCATTGGTTAGGAGGGATGACGCAGTGTAAAGGACAGAGTTACTGTTGTTTCATGAGTTTTTTTTGTTTTGTTTTGTTTTTTTAGCGTGCTCATTGCTTTAATTTTTTTGACTCATGCTTTTAACCTTCCATAAAGATTTGTAAGATTATAACTCTGCTAAGAAGATATGGTCAGCCCGCACGCATGCACACACACACACGCACACACGCACACATGCACATGCATGTGATATCCAGTGCGAGTGAAAATAAGAAGCGGGCTCGTGGCAAGCGGTTGAGTGCTATCACAAAGGAATATGGCCAAACCCGTCTACCATCGGTATGATATTGAAGCAGAAGGAGGCCTTAAAAGGTATACTTTTATAATTTTTAAAGGGTTTAGGGGTAGTATTGGGGGCCTTGGAACGAATCACACATTTTACATGTAAAATGTGGTTCAATTTACGAAAAATCCAGGTTAAGAAAAAGGCTCTGGAACGGATCAATTTCATAAGGTGAGGTACCACTGTGTGTGTGTGTGTGTGTGTGTGTGTGTGTGTGTGTGTGTGTATGTGTATAAATATATAATTTTTTTTTTATTGTATTAATCCTACAAGGGAAATTATAGCCTCTGCACTTCACCTATCCAAAGCAAAGTGAGCACACACACATGCACACACACACATACACATTCGGTGCTGTGGGCTGCCACACTCCTTGTGGGAGCAGTTGGGGGTCAGATGCCTTGCTCAAGGACACTTCAACCATGACGGTGGAGAAAGGGAATGGGAGCTCACTCCTCCACCACCATACATTTTTCCCGTTGGTTTGGGAATTGAACCATCAACCTTTAGATCCCAAAGACGCTTTTTTAACCATTTGCTGACTGATGCCCCTAAATGCAGATCGAGATACATGTACAAAGTGACCCAAAAAAAACCCACATTTCAAAGCTAAAAAATATTAATGATAATCAAATTATTATTTGTCCTTGTGATTTTTCCCCTTGTGTGGCTACCTTCAATCAAGATTGTATACTCATTGACTTCAAACTCGTGAAGCTCTTATAGTTGCTTTTCAACAGGAGATAGCCACTGTTCCACCCATCAAGCCATGGCAGACTTCAGAAATTGCCTCCAAGCGTCTATATTCAATGGCAGTCAGCCTTTAGAAGATGATCAGTATTACAACATGATGTATAAAAACCATACTGAATGAAGTTTTATAATAATAATAATAATAGTAGTAATAATAATTTGATTATCCTCAACATTTTTGTTTATTTTCCTTTGAAATGTGAGGTTTTTATTGGGTCACCCAGTATCTATATAATTTGATTTTATTCACATCGGATTTGTAATTATACACAGAGTCACCAAACGGCCAGAGATGAGCGTGATAAGGAGAAACTCCCTGAAATGAAATAAGAAAGTGTGAGAGGAATCAAATTAAAAAAATAAAATAACTTCTCTTAACTTTGTTGCACTGAATAATAAGAATACCGTCCTGTTGTTTCTTCATTCATTCATTCATCCATTTTCTGAGTCACTTAATCACAAGGCTGACGCTCATCTCTGCCGACTCTGGGAGAGGGCGGGGTACACCCCAGACAGCTCACCAGGCCATCACAGGCCCAACAATCAGTCAACCAATCACACTCGCACTCAAGCCTTGGGGTGATTTGGAAAAGCCTGTTAATGTACTATGCATGTTTTTGGACTGTGGGAGGAAACCGGAGTACTCTGGGGAAACCCACACGAGCACAGAGAGAAAATGCAAATGCTACACAGAAACACTCGAGCTAGGATTCGATCCCAGAGCCTTCTTGCTCATATGTGTTATAATTAATAATTTATATTACGTGCCAAAGGTATATTCAGTTTACTGGCACCCAATGAGTCTGATTCACACGATTGTTTTAGTGCTAAATGGGAACATCCTCAAAAAAAATCACACGAAAACAATTTCTTGGTCACGTTTTTTTAAATCATGACAGATGCTGGGTGAGCTCCGAGCAGCGCAATGTCGTCGTTTTAACTTTCTCTAAGTGTTCAATAATATACTTTATGGAAACAGAGAAAAGCAAACTAAAATGAGATGTTTAGTGTGTAGGGGTCGGATCAGAAAACTGGTGCTGAAATGTGTGACACTGACCTGTTACATTTTCTGCTGATTAAAAAAAAAGGTTTTCCATATTTTTAATATATTAGGCCCATATACATTAAAGCCTGGAAGATGCAGAATAATATTCTGAAGCAGTATTATCAAATTATTAGCATGACGACTCAAAGTCAGTATGTAACTGACAGAATGAATAGCCTTCTGGTCAATTACAATTGCTTTAATAATTGTGTACTGTAATTCGTTACACTTTGCCAGTTGATAGTGCTTGACATGTTCAACTTTTCTTTATTATCTAAAGTCAATACATGCCGATACTCCAGTGATCGGTGGGTGCACAAGATACACTAGAAACATGGACAGGAAAAGTTATGTATATTTCTATCCCGTTTTAAGTCTGGTACTTATTTACCAATCTTGCCACAAACATGCAACTTCCATGGTTCCTTGTACAGACTTACGTTTTTGTTTGGTTCCAGACGGCCGAACATAAGTTGAAAAAAAAAAAAAAAAACGTAAGTTGTTACTGTATGTTCCAATGACGTATGACGTTCATACTGTACTATACATCCATAAATACCATTACTGTATCTCAAACACCCCTAAATCAATTATTATAAACATAACATTGTAAAATAACATCAACTATATCAAATAATATCAACATTAATTTCAAATAAGTTAAATTCAAGCTAAATAATTTCAAATAGATAAATTTTAATCAAATTCACTCATCAAATATCAAATACGGTATCAAATATAACCTTTAACATTCTCGATGATGTGATCTTTCTGCTTGCTTGTAAATGTTTCGGATAGTTGACGGATGGTCACTTTTTACATGAAGCTGAGCCGACTCACTTTACATGAAGCTTAAAACAGCCAATCAATGCTTACAATATGTGAGGCGCTCCACCAAAAGTAGTTCACTTGATTGTGCTTGAGACAGCACGGGTTATACAGACTTACGGTCTTTCAAGTGAGCAAGGGCGCCGTTGAATACTCGTCTAGTACTCGGCTTGCACTGATGTGAATCACCAGCAGAGCGGACAGTTCTCTTTCTTTTCTGGATTCGGGTTTTCATTCATTTTACAACTCTCTTTGCTTAACTGAATATGCATGGTAGATTGCGCCGATCCGAGCAGATAGTTAATTCAGTCTTGGGAAAACCTGAAATAAAAAACCCACGACGCACTGCAGCCGTAGAAACGGATGCACGAAGTAGCGAGAGATCACTATATACTATGAAGAACCACAAGAAAACGATATTTGGTTTTCCATTTTAAACCATAATAATGATTACACTGCATACATGTGAGTGCTCATCGGTTTGATTGACATTATCTATCCACTTAAAATAATATTCTTACTCCAGAGGTAGACGACTATATAGATTGTACCATTCCTGAATAGGATAGATGAGATATATTTAGTTTCCTCAAGAGTAATCACATTCTTTTTCCTGATTCAGATGTGCTCAAAATCTAGTTCATGATGATCTGCCTACAACAAGCGTGATCTTCTGCTTTGTGGATGAGGTTTGGTCCACATTGCTGCGCTCCGTCCACAGTGTGCTAAACAGATCTCCGCCTCACCTGCTTAAAGAGATTCTGCTGGTGGATGACTTCAGTACAAAAGGTGTGTGTTAACAGGAAAAGCTAGTATGTCTGTGTGTGTGTGTGTGTGTGTGTGTGTGTGTGTGTGTGTGTATATGTGTGTATGTGTATATGTGTATATGTGTGTGTGTGTGTGTGTGTATGTGTGTATGTGTATATATGTGTATGTGTGTGTGTGTGTGTGTGTGTGTGTGTGTATGTATGTGTGTGTTTGTGTGTGTGTGTGGTAGATTGGTATTTATTTTGTGGCTAGTGTTTGCTTCACCTGTTCTTAAGTTCCCTTTCACACAAACGATGACTACTCTAAGGTGTGGTTGAGATATTTCCAGATGAAATTGTGTGTGTGTGTGTGTGTGTGTGTGTGTGTGTGTGTGTGTGTGTGTGTGGTAGATTGGTATTTATTTTGTGGCTAGTGTTTGCTTCACCTGTTCTTAAGTTCCTTTTCACACAGACGATGACTACTCTGAGGTGTGGTTGAGATATTTCCAGATGAAATTACTCTTAAGATGAGTGTCAGGGAGCCTTAGAGTAATGCTCGACATGTTGTAAAAAATAAATGTATTGTTTAAAAAGTGTTATGGATGATGGCACCATGAAAAGGAATGCTTCACAGAGTGCCAAAGGATTACAGTGAAATGAAAACTTACATTATGGCTCTGCACTATCTTTATTTACTCTGGCTCGGTAACACGTGTATTTATTCACAGAGACACATCCGCGATAAGCTCAAAAGTACTGTACCTGAAAAACTTTACAAATATTGTACCTTTATTATGATACCAAAATTAGAGTGGAGTTCATAATCTTTCGTCAGTACTGGACATCTGGATAGTGTTTACATTACTCCAAAATAATAGTGTCAGGCTTTAATAAACTGAGGTAACAGTGGTTAAGGATCCGGGTTGTTGATATGAAGGTTGGTGATTCAAGTCCCAGTATCACCAAGTTGCTACTGTTGGACCTTAACCCTCAGTGGCTTAGTTTTATATATATATTCCAGATAAGGGTATTTGCTAAATGCTGTAACAAGTAACTTCACACCCATTCAGTACCACATATTGGTGTCCATTTATTAGCAGCATGTACATTAGCAGATATGTATTCTGGGTAGGAAGTCGTTCCACCACAAGGAACCTGCACACACACACACATACACGCTAAGGGATAATTTAGAGTCATCACTTTAGATGTGGGGTGAAAACTAGAGAGATAAAGGTAAAGTCTGTTGGGTTTTTATACACGAGCCTAGTGACTCATCAGGCCGGTGCTTATTCCTAGTGTCTGTAGCGTGAAGCGACCAGGATTTCAACTCCTCCTGGACGCTAGTCCATCGCAGGTTACCTTCCCAGTATATTTTTACTGGTACCCATTTATACTGCTGGGAGAACATGGGCACACTTGTGGTTGAGACCTTGCCCAGGGGTCTTAGTACAGTGGGGGTTAGGATGATGAGTGCAGCACCCTAACCACTATGCCACCGATCCCACTGAAAACCGGAGAACCCCTGAGAATACCCACACGAATACAGGGAGAAAGTGTGAACCCCCACACGGACCTTAACCTGCAGCCGGGAGCAGTGTTATGGAGCTAGAAGTTAGTTTCTGTTTTTGTCTTTTTCTGCTGTAGACCACTTGAAGGACAAACTGGATTCATACATGGCTCAGTTCCCCAAAGTTCGGATCATCCGGCTTAAAGAGAGGCACGGGCTGATCAGGGCGAGGCTGGCTGGGGCTGCTGAGGCTAAAGGTAAACGCGCACAAGCAGGAAAACGCATAATGATACACATGTATTATTGGGAGGTGTGTATAAGTAAAACTTAAATATTGTGATTATATTATTAGGCTTTTCATTTGAATACTCTGATTTTGACTGGGCAATTACAGTGCTCCTGTGGTCTGTTTTGACACTTGCTGTGGAGTTATCCTGCTTATTAGACTGCTGCTTACAAAATACTGAAAAAAAAGGATCACTATTAACACTGATTTTTGTCTTTTCGTCATCTCACATTTATAATCTTTTGCACATTGTGATCATTTTCGTTTTCTGCATGGAAGGTGCACTTGCTGACTGCAAATAAAATTATTCTTGAATCATTAAATAATTTTCAATTAAAAAATTTCGAAGTAGCTGTGGAAAAACAGAACAGGATAAAGAAAAGCCAGTGGGTCTTTATTTCAAAATAAACCCCTGTAATTTGATGCATAGCTTTTACATTTGTGGAAAAAAATGAATTTATTTTTATAAATAAAAGAATTTCGAAGTAGATGTGTATTAAACAGGATGACATAAAACTACCAGGTCATTTTCTCAAAATAAAGCCCAACAGGGTGATGCATGACTCTTCTACAGTGTGTTGGGGTTGTGTCAGAGATCATTTCATGATAATAACCAGATCACACTACATTATTCGCCCTTTCTCACACACACCCCATCCTTTTGGTACTTACTGACTAAAAAAAAAAATTGGAAAAACTATTGTTTTGACTGAATTTATTTCCAAGAAATAGTTTCAAACCAACAAATCCTGATACCTAGCCAAACTATATATGCTTCCCAGCTAAAAAAGCAAAATTGTTGTAAGCCCTATCACATTTAGCCTTGATCACAGCATGAAATTTCCATGGTATTTTTATTTGTTATTTATCATTATTGTTGCGCCAGTTGGTTCGGTTGAGGTTCAGCAGCATTAATGTGGCAATGAAATGAAGCAGCTGATGTTCTGAATGAGCAGGTTATGACATCAACACACTTTTTCTTCCCTCATGGCATGGATATAAAATTAGGACTCAAATAATGAAAAAAGTGGTTCAGGGAGCATGAGGAATCATTTTCACATATGTATTGGCACCGCAGAGTCCTGACTTTAACCCTATTGAAAGTTTTCAGAATGTGCTGGTGAAGACTATGGACTGGTTCAGTTTTTCACTCATCACTTCAAGATGTTGATATAAAATAAACCCAACACAGGATGGAAATAAATGTCATTTTGCTGAAGTTTGTTGAAACAATGGCATGACGATTACGTGCTGAGCTCAAGGCTGAAGATGCTCAAGGAAAATATTGAAATTACTGTATATACAGGGATCCCTCGCTACTTGGAGCTTCAATTCATGCTGCATAGCTATTTTTTTTGTTTTTTTTTAATATTAATCGAACTAAAAAATAAGGAAATTAAGGAAGAATAGGGGAAAGTTAAGGAAAATTCTACAAAACAAGGCCAATTATTAAAAAAAAAGCAACAAACAAAACAAAAAACCCAAAATCTCCCATCAAAACTACTTACATTTTTATGTGAGGTGCGCATCTGTGTGTGTATTTGTATTTGATTTACGTCTTATACATTGTTTTTTAAATGTTTAATTGTTATTATAAGCATTTATAGCATTAAATATGTATTTATTGATATTATATACACATAATACAGGGATCCCTCGCTCCTTCGGGCTTCAATTCATGTGGCTTCACTGCATCGTGTTTTTTTTTAAAAAAATTAATCAAATTAAAAAATAAGCAAATTGAGGAAGAATAGAGGTAAATAGGAAGAATACAGAAAAGTTAAGGAAAATGCTGCAAAACAAGGCCAAATATAAAAAAATAACAAACAACCCCCCTAAACAAAAAAAACAACAACCCAAAACCTCCCATCAAAACTACTTACATTTTAATGTGAGGTGCACATCTGAGTGCGTGCACGCGCATCTGCATGCCTGTGCGCGTCTGTATATGTGTGTATTTATATTTTATTTACATCTTATGCATTATTTTTGAATGCTTAATTGTGATTATGAGCATTTATAGCATTGAATATGTATTTATTGATATTATAGACACATATACATGTACATACTGGTCCTTCTCAAAAAATTAGCTTCTTCTTTCTTCTTCTTTTACTTTCGGCTGCTCCCTTCAGGGGTCGCCACAGCAAATCATCCGCCTCCACCTCACCCTGTCCTCCGCATCTTCTTTTCTGACTCCAACAACCTTCATGTCTTCCTTCACCACATCCATAAATCTCTTCTTCGGTCTTCCTCGAGGCCTTCTGCTTGGTAGTTCCAACCTCAGCATCCTACTGCCAATATTCTCACTATCCCTCCTCTGTACATGTCCAAACCATCTCAATCTAGCCTCTCTGACTTTGTCTCCAAAACATCTTACGTGGGCTGTCCCTCTGATATACTCATTTCTGATCCTATCCATCCTCGTTACTCCCAGGGAGAACCTCAACATTTTCATCTCCGCGACCTCCAGCTCTGCCTCCTGCCTTTTCCTCAGCGCCACTGTTTCTAAGCCATACAACATCGCTGGCCTCACCACCATCTTGTACACTTTTCCCTTCATTCTTGCTGACACTCTCCTATCGCACATCACACCGGATACTTTTCTCCAACCATTCCAGCCTGCCTGCACACGCTTCTTCACCTCTTTTCCACACTCTCCATTGCTCTGGATTGTTGAGCCTAAGTACTTAAAATCCTCCACCTTCGTTATCTCTGCTCCCTGTAACATCACCGTTCCTCCTGGGTCCTTCTCATTCACACACATGTATTCTGAAAATACATCCTTCTCAAAAAATTAGCATATTGTGATAAAGTTCATTATTTTCTGTAATGTACTGATAAACATTAGACTTTCATATATTTTAGATTCATTACACACAACTGAAGTAATTAAAGCCTTTTATTGCTTTAATATTGATAATTTTGGCAAAAAAGTAAAGAAAAACCAAAAATCCCTATCTCAAAAAATTAGCATATTTCATCCGACCAATTTAAAAAAAAAAGGTGTTTTTAATACAAAAAAGTCAACCTTCAAATAATTATGTTCAGTTATGCACTCAATACTTGGTCGAGAATCCTTTTGCAGAAATGACTGCTTCAATGCGGCGTGGCATGGAGGCAATCGGCCTGTGGCACTGCTGAAGTGTTATGGAGGCCCAGGATGCTTCGATAGCGGCCTTAAGCTCATCCACAGTGTTGGGTCTGGTGTCTCTCAACTTTCTCTTCACAATATCCCACAGATTCTCTATGGGGTTCAGGTCAGGAGAGTTGGCAGGCCAATTGAGCACAGTAATACCATGGTCAGTAAACCATTTACCAGTGGTGTTGGCACTGTGAGCATCTCCATCAAGTGAAACATCTCCATAAAGCTTTTCAGCAGATGGAAGCATGAAGTGCTCCAAAATCCCCTGATAGCTAGCTGCATTGACCCTGCCCTTGATAAAACACAGTGGACCAACACCAGCAGCTGACATGGCACCCCAGACCATCACTGACTGTGGGTACTTGACACTGGACGTCAGGCATTTTGGCATTTCCTTCTCCCCAGTCTCCCTCTAGACTCTGGCACCTTGATTTCCGAATGACATGCAAAATTTGCTTTCATCTGAAAAAAGTACTTTCTTCTGCTGCTGTTTCTGGTTCAAACGTGGCTTGACCTGGGAAATGTGGCACCTGTAGCCCATTTCCTGCACACGCCTGTGCACAGTGACTGTGGATGTTTCTACTCAAGACTCAGTTCACTGCTTTCACAGGTTCCACAAGGTCTGGAATCGGCCCTTCTCCACAATCTTCCTCAGGGTCCGGTCACCTTCTTGTTGTGCAGCGTTTTCTGCCACACTTTTCCCTTCCCACAGACGTCATACTGAGGTGCCTTGATACAGCACTCTGGGAACAGCCTACTCGCTCAGAGATATCTTTGTGTCTTACCCCCTTGCTTGAGGGTGTCAATGATGGCCTTCTGGACAGCAGTCAGGTCGGCAGCCTTACTCATGATTGCGGTTTTGAGTAATGAACCAGGCTGGGAGTTTTTAAAAGCCTCAGGAATCTTTTGCAGGTGTTTAGAGTTACTTCGTTGATTCAGATGATTAGGTTAATAGCTCGTTTAGAGTACCTTTTCATGATATGCTAATTTTTTGAGAGGAATTTTGTGTTTTCATGAGCTGTATGCCAAAATCATCAGTATTAAAACAATAAAAATATTTCAGTTGGTGTGCAATGAATCTAAAATACTGTATATGAAAGTTTAATTTTTATCAGTACATTACAGAAAATAATGAACTTTATCACAATATGCTAATTTTTTGAGAAGGACCAGTATACGTCAGTTGGGGCGGGGGGTGTTTCATGGAATTCAGTGGTCGCGGGGGGGGGATCTAGGTCCCAATTAACTGTAGAAAGTGAGGGATCCCTGTGTGTGTGTGTGTGTGTGTGTGTATGTGTGTATGTGTGTATATATATATATATATATATATATATATATATATATATATATATACCGTATTCAACGTGATAAGCGCTCAGGGCGCTTTAAAATTTGGAGTGGGTGGGCACTTATTAAAATGTTACCAGCAGAGTGGTTATTGTATAAAATGTTATCCAGCGGAGCGGTAAGTGTAAGCACATTCCCATCGAGGTGGAAAACATGAATAATAACAGAACAATAAAAGAGTTTTACTGGTATTTGTGTCATTCATTTTGTGGTATCAGCCAAACTACTTCCATGAAAGCTGAAGATAAACAGAAAAGAGCATAAATTTATTTAATAAAAGACCCTTCGCTTTTACCTCCTGCTGCTGTTCCTTTTAAATAATTTCCAGGAAGTAAAATTGAGCCAATCAATATGAATGACAACTTTAGCACATGGCACCTTGAACCAATCAACATGAACATAAACAAAAGCACATGTCCAGGAATGTCTGTAAATTTATGAAGTTAGTGAGCAGGAGAATCGGTGGGGCAGTGGTGGTCTAGTGGTATAGGGCGCTGAATCGCTGATCCAAAGGTTGGGGGATCGAGTCCCACACTCCACAAGGTTGTCACTGTCCCCCCCCAGTGCAGCTAACTGGGTTTGTCAAAGGCGGGCCATGTCTCTCACTGTCTATGGTGAGAGGCATGTAAAAGAACCATTGCTGACTTTCGTAAAGAGTAGGCTGAAAAGCGTGTTTCTGTCCCTTGCTAAAAAAAGGGTTGTGACAGGAAGGGCATCCGATGTAAAAAAAAAAAAAACCTCTGCCAAATCAAACGTGCGAATCAGATGATTCGCTGTGGCGACTCCCGAGTAAAAGGGAAAAAGGCGAAAGGAAGACAGTGAGCAACTGAATTGGGTGAAAAATGCTCGTCATCACTTTCTGATAGGTCCATATCTGGCTCATCGCTCCATTCATTCAGAGAATCCCATAGTTTTGCTGTAGCAGTTTCTAATGGTTCATCGGTTGTTGTACATTTACCAAGAGAACACAGCAAAATATTTTCCTGTTTTTTAACGGCAGAACAATCAAATGTGTTGTTACTGATGAACATTACAGACATTCCGCAGTGGCAGGGGGTCTTGAAATACCTTGTGAACTCACTTTTACAGACAGTGAATGCCTCATTTTTCCATTACAGAGACCGATTGAATAAAATTAAGTTTGATTTACAATTTTGCTCCTAGTGCACATGGGCGGTTATTAGACGTAAGATAAACACTGGAAACAATTATTGGAGCAGGGTGCTTATTACGTCGAATAAGGTGTATGTGTGAGGTATGTGAGATATATATATATATATATATATATATATATATATATATATATATATATATATATATATAAAACATCATTTTATTTTTCCATATTGTGAGCTGATATTTTTGCCATTGCTTTTTAGTGGCACTTTTTTCTATTACCTCTTATCTTCGTTGTGCCTGATGTGTGCCATGATTTTTGTTTGTTTGTTTTTCCGAAATGTATGATTTGTTAGTAAGTGTCTTATTCAGGTGATGTACTGACGTTCCTGGACTCACACATCGAATGTAATGTGGGCTGGTTGGAACCGCTGCTGGACAGAGTGTATCTAGATCGAAGGAAAGTTGTCTGTCCTGTTATTGAGGTCATCAGCGATAAGGATATGAGGTAACATGGTCTGATTTTCTTCTGAAGCCAAATACACATTCTGAGAGTGGAAACTAATAGTGAGTAAGCAACGCAGCAGCAGTTCACAAAGCAGTGTTTCAGGTTTAACAAGGTATATTTCTTTAGGCAGGACCTCAGTTGTCTGTTTGAACATGGTGCCATTGTTCCTTCTTTCTTCATTTACATTACACGAAGATCTCACAAAGTTTTCAGTGTTTTTTTTTTTTTCATTGTTTTCTTTATTTATTCTACTTGTACAGAAATAAATTTTAACGGAAAATGTTTGTATGGTTCTAAACAACTACTTTTCAGACCAAAAAACCCCACAATGAATGCTGCTGAGTTTCAGTGCAAAACAAAAAAGCAATTGTAACCAACATCTGTCGCAGAATTGGCTGCTTCTGGTCTCAAACTCGAGGCCAGTGGGCCAAATCTCATCCCAAGGCTCACATCAAGCGACAATTTGTAACAGCTAGGTAGCCTAATGTGTATGTCTTAGGACTGTGATGCGGGAAACTCAGGTACCCAGAGGAAGCCCACACAAGCACGGTGAGAACTCCACACACAAACGCTTGACTTCTGATGTGGACACGCTAACCACTAACACCGTTGTGACTGCTGTTCAGTAAAGCCAACAGTTTATTTCCCTATACCACTACATACATTGAACATATTCATACGTTTTTTTTGTTTTTTTTGTTAAAGTTTGTATGGTATACAGGAATCATGCTGTTCTTCTGTCCTTCCGTCCATCTTATAAGCACAATTCGACCTAAACCGTTTAATGGATTTTGAAGAAACATTACACAGATGTAGTTCACCACCGTTAAGTAAAATAATCCAGGTCCAGTGTTTTGACAGGGAAATATTTTAACCGCTAGTTCATGTTGCGGGGGTGCTGGAGGGGGGGATCTCCTAATGATTTAAGTGAGCTTCACATTACTTGTGAAGGCATTCGTTCTATGGCTTTTCATATGCCCAAGATATTTCCACAGTATTGTATATCTTTAACATCACCTCTCCACCCCAGGCACGCCCACTTGTCATGTCTTACTGGTCATTTAATTTTTATACATAAAACATAAGACCCCTTTCTTTCCGTCAACGTAAATGGCAATGTTTTAAATTCATTAACATGACAAAATCTATACATACATGTTCAGGCTAGCTGGGAGGGTTCTTCAAAAGGTGTCACCTAGATACAAGGGGCGTGACTTCCGTTTAGGGATCTAATGATATACTGTCTGTCTTCCTTTTGGCTTTTACCCTTTTTACTCGGGAGTCGCCACAGCAAATCATCTGATTCGCACGTTTGATTTGGCAGAGGTTTTTTCACGTCGGCTGCCCTTTTTTTTAGCGAGGGACAGAAACACGCTGATGACTTTGCAGCTACTCTTGTCGACAGTCAGCAATGGTTCTTTTACATGAACCTTACACCAGAGACAGTGAGAGACATGGCCGGCCTTTGATAACCCAGTTAGCTGCACTGGGAGGACAGTGACAACCTTGTAGGGAGTGGGACTCGAACCCCCAACCTTAGGATCAGCGATCCAGCGCCCTATACCACTAGACCACCACTGCCCCTAATGATATACTATAAAGTTTATATATACAAATTTGACGCTGCGGCCACTCTACAGCACCCCTCTAACTCGTCAGGAGCAAGCCTGAACCCCCTGCCATGTCACTCTCCTTCCCTCCCTCCCTCTCCTTACTTGAAACTCTGTTTCCTGTGTTAGAACCCCTGCGATGGCTTGGTGAGCTGTCCAGGGTGCTCTGCCCTCGCCCAGAGTTGGCTAGTATGGGCGCCAGTCTCCCCGTGACCCACCCTAATTAGGATTAAGCAGTTACAGAAAATGAACTGAACTGAAGAAAATCCTCTAGCATACGTCTGTCCGTCTCGCCATCCTCCCACTGTATTTGTACACATGGGAACCCTGTGTTATTTAATTGAACATTGTATGTTTCGTTAAAGGAAAAACATAAATTTCTTCTGGGAGAGAGTCATAGTCAGAATAATGGGAGGTGGTGTTTTTTCGACTTAAATTGCCATGTTTCTGGGACTTTGGTATTTTGATAAAAGTTGCGATTTTGAATTTGGAACTATTGAAGCAAACCTGGGTTGAGATGTTATTTTCCAGTGCAACAGTGGTCTAACTCCAAATGTCCAGGAAATGTAGCAATATTATGAAAAGTAATGAATGACATTCAGTTAAATACTACCAAAGAAGACGCAGTGGTGTTCTATATGAAGTAAAACTTACGAGTCTTCCAGTATTAACTAAAAACATATTTATCCGGTATCTTGTTCCTAAATCCCACCATCTTAAATTTTGGACTTAATGTTGTCCTAGTAAATTAGCGAAATAACCAAGAGCAACAGTGAGATGCCCTTTATATATTAAAGTTGTAACTTTATCTGGATTTAAACCAGTATTCATCTGAAAGATTTAACTTTAACTCTATTCATTCATCTAGCTAACTCAAAATTGACAAAAATGAACTTGTTCACTAAGCGTGAATCTCACCTGCCACAGTTTGCAGTATGAGCATGAAATAGTTTATTTTGTTGAAGTATCTAGAAGCTCACACTGTGCCCCTTCTCCATGACATGAGTAAAGTGCACTGAAGATTAAGAATTAAGTTGGAAAAGTACTTTTTTAAACAATTGTACTACTGGGGAAAAGGGCAGTGGTGGCCTGGTGGTAAAGGTGCTGGATCACTGATCCTAAGGTTGGGGGTTCAAGCCCCACTGTCCACAGGTTGTCACTGTCCCCCCAGTGCAGCTAACTAGGTTATCATAGGCCAGCCATGTCTCTCACTGTCTCTGGTGTGAGGTTCATGTAAAAGAACCATTGCTGACTTTCGACAAGAGTAACTGCATAGCCGTCAGGGTGTTTCTGCTCTGCGATGCCCTGGCAAGCTGTCCAGGATGTACTCTGCCCTCGCCCGGAGTCAGTTGGGATGGGCGCCAGCCTCCCCACGACCATAATTAGGATTAAACGGTTACAGAAAATGAATGATGAATGTACTGGGGAAAATCTAGTGTGTGTGTGTGTGTGTGTGTGTGTGTGTGTGTGTGTGTGATGTATTACATTTAAAAATATTTTAATTTATTTTATGATTATTTTATTTTTAGTAGTAGGTGATAATATATGAACCGGTTTACTTTCCTACCCACAATAAACAGTCCATTGTCACTTCTCATCATCCCTTAAGGATTTTCAGTGGTACAAGAATACTATTTTTTTCTCAGAGTTGATATATCTGTTGCTAGAGTAACAGAAGGTTGTTTTTCTTCCATGGACTGATTAATTCACAAATTCAAAAAGCACACTTTGCTTAGATTTTATTCAACCTTGAAGCTAAGTTCTAAAATATTTTTATTTTGGCTGCTTAATAGATACAAAGCTCAGCCTTCAGTGAACTGAAGCCACAGAATATAAAAAAATAACTGAAATGTTTCTGAAGGTTTCTGTCTAAAGTTTAGTCTCAACATTTTGAGCACTGCATGTGTTTACAGTTATGTGATGGTGGACAATTTCCAAAGGGGCATCTTCAAATGGCCTTTAGTGTTCGGTTGGAGTACACTATCCACTGACTTTATTAAGAAGAACAACATCAAAGTCTCAGATCCGATAAGGTAATATTTCTTGTGTTTTTCGTTTGCCTTTGAACAAATGTTATGTTATTCAGTAAATTCATTAACAGTTTATTTGGCACAAATATCCACAAGCCTGACTTGTCCGATGAGTCTGAATATCATTCATTTACTCATTTGCTGAACGGCTTCATCTTGGAGCTTATCTCACCCAACTCTGAGCAAAGGTGGGCGTGCACCTTGACCAACTTGTCAGTCCATTGCATGGCTCGCGAACACAACCAATTACACTCACACTTAGGAGCAATTTGGAGCACCCAATTAGGTTAATATGCAGGTCTTTGGACTGTGGAGTCAAGAGAAGGAGGAGAGCATGCAACTTCCACATAGAAATACTTGAGCCGAGACTCAAACTTCTAACCTTCTGGCGCTAAGGTGGATGTGCTAACCAATCCACCACTATTCTGTACCTCTGGATATGAGATACTAATATATATATATATATATATATATATATATACATACAGTGGTATGAAAAAGTATCTGAACCTTTTGGAATTTCTCACATTTCTGCATAAAATCACCATCAAATGTGATCTGATCTTTGTCAAAATCACACAGATGAAAAAACAGTGTCTGCTTTAACTAAAACCACCCAAACATTTATAGGTTTTCATATTTTAATGAGGATAGCATGCAAACAATGACAAAAGGGGGAGGAATAAGTAACTGAACCATCACATTTAATATTTTGTGCTCCCCCTGGCAGCAATAACTTCAACCAGACGCTTCCTGTTTGCAGATGACATTATCTGCAGTGAGAGGAGAGAACAAGTGCAGGAAAATCTAGAGAGGTGAAGGTATGCCCTGGAAAGGAGGGGAATGAAGGTTCGCCTCAGTAAGACAGAATACATGTGTATGAATGCCAAGGACCCAACAGGAACGGTGAGGTTACAAGGAGCAGAGATAAGGAAGGTGGAAGATTTTAAGTACTTAGACTACTTAGACTCAACAGTCCAGAGCAATGGAGAGTGTGGAAAAGAGGTGAAGAAGCGTGTGCAGGCAGGCTGGAATGGTTGGAGAAAAGTGTCCGGTGTGATAGGAAGGTATCGGCAAAAATGAAAGGAAAAGTGTACAAGACGGTGTTGAGGCCAGCGATGTTGTGTGGTTTAGAAACAGTGGCCCTGGGGAAAAGACAGGAGGCAGAGCTGGAGGTAGCAGAAATGAAAATGTTGAGGTTCTCTTTGGGAATAACGAGGATGGATAGGATCAGGAATGAGCACATCAGAGGGACAGCACATGTAAGACATTTTGGAGACAAAGTCAGAGAGGCTAGATTGAGAGAGTTTGGACATGTACAGAGGAGGGATAGTGAGTATATTGGTAATAGGATGTTGAGGTTGGAACTACCAGGCAGAAGGCCTAGAGGAAGACCAATGAGACTATTCATGGATGTGGTGAAGGAGGACATGAAGGCAGTTGGTGTAAGAGAAAAGATGCAGAGGATAGGGTGAGATGGAGGCAGATGATTCACTGTGGCGACCCCTGAAGGGAAAAGCCGAAAGGACAAGAAGAAGAAGACGCTTCCTGTAGCTGCAGATCAGTCTGGCACATCGATCAGGACTAATCTCGGCCCATTCTTCTTTACAAAACTGCTGTAGTTCAGTTAGATTCCTGGGATGTCTGGCATGAATTGCTGTCTGGACTTTGACTTGGCCACTCCAGAACGTGTATTTTTTTTCTTCTGAAACCATTCTGAAGTTGATTTACTTCTGTGTTTTGGATCATGATCTTGTTGCAGCAGCCATCCTCTTTAGCTTCAACTGTCTGATAGACGGCCTCAGGTTTTCTTGTAAAACATCCTGATAAACTTTTGAATTCATTTTTCCATTCATGATTGCAAGTTGTCCAGGCCCCGAGGCAACAAAACGGCCCCAAACCATGATGCACCCTCCACCATGCTTCACGGTGGGGATGAGGTGTTGATGTTGGTGAGCTGTTCCATTTTTCCTCCACACATGACGTTGTGTGTTCCTCCCAAATAATTCAACTTTGGTTTCATCAGTCCACAAAATATTTTGCCAAAACGTCTGTGGAGTGTCTAAGTGCCTTTTTGCGAACATTAAACGAGCAACAATGGTTTTTGTAGACAGCAGTGGCTTCCTCCTTGGAGTCCTCCCATGAACACCATTCTTGGCCATTGTTTTACATATGGTTGATGTGTGCACAGAGATATTGAACTGTGCCAGTGATTTCTGTAAGTCTTTAGCAGACACTCTAGGGTTTTTTTTTTTTACCTCTCTGAGTATTCTGTGCTGAACTCTTGGTCATCTTTGGTGGACGGCCACTCCTTGGGAGAGAAGCCAAACTCTCTCCATTTGTAGACAATATCTCTGACTGTCGATTGATGAACATCCAGACTTTTAGAGATGGTTTTGTATCCTTTCCCAGCTTTATACAAATCAACATTTCTTGATCGCAGGTCTTCAGACAGCTCTTTTGAGCGAGCCATGGTGCACATCAGACAATGCTTCTCATCAAGACAATTCTTACCGGGTGTGTGTTTTATAGTGGGCAGGGCAGCTTTAAGCCACTCATCAGTGATTGGGCACACACCTGACTTAAATTGTTTGGTAAAAATTGGTTTCAATTGCTCTTTAAGTCTCCTTAGGCAGAGGGTTCAGTTACTTATTCCTCCACTTTCTGTCATTGTTTGCATGCTATCCTCATTAAAATATGAAAACCAATAAATGTTTGGGTGGTTTTAGTTAAAGCAGATGCCATTTTTTTCATCTGTGTGATTTTGACAAAGATCAGATCACATTTGATGGTGATTTTATGCAGAAATGTGAGAAATTCCAAAAGGTTCAGATACTTTTTCATACCACTGTGTATGTGTGTGTATATATATATATATATAATATATAATATAATGTGTGTATGTATGTATATATATATATATATATATATATATATATATATATATATATATATATATATATATAATGTGTATGTATGTATGTGTGTGTATGTGCGCACATACATTGTGTGTTGTTGTTGTTGTTTTTTTTGTTTAACTCTTTATTGATTTAGGTGTCCAGTGATGGCAGGAGGATTATTCTCTATAGATCGGAAGTATTTTTATGAGCTGGGAGCATATGATCCAGGTCTGGATGTATGGGGAGGGGAAAATATGGAGATCTCATTCAAGGTAACACATCTATGGTGTTACACATATTATTATTATTATTATTGCATAATTTCATATGGTGTTATGAAATGTACAGGAATCCCTCACGTTCCACGGTTAATTGGGAACGAGACCTCCCCGGCAACTGCCGATTTCCGCGAAGTAGGATCGACCCACCTGACTGATGTGTGTGTGTGTGTGTGTGTGTATATATATATATATATATATATATATATATATATATATATATATATATATATATATATATATATATATATATATATATATAATGTGTGTGTATATAATATCAATAAATACATATTCAACACTATAAATGCTTATAATAATAATTAAACATTCAAAAATAATGCATAAGATGTAAAAAAAATATATAAATACAAACATACAGACGTTAACACAGATGTGCACCTCACATAAAAATGTAAGTAGTTTTGGGGGGGGGGCATTGTTTTTTTTTTTTCTGTTGTTTTTTTTGTTTGTTTGTTTTGGGTTTTTTGCATAATTGGTCTTGTTTTGAGGCATTTTCCTAAACTTTTTCCCCTATTTTTCCTTAATTTCCTTATTTTTAAAATTTTCCATAAATATTTTTGAAAAACCTGCTATGCACTGAAGCCGCAGAAACTGAAGCACGAAGTAATGAGGGATCACTGTAATTAAAATTTGAGGTTTTTACATTCAGGGTTCATCATTAGCCAAAAAGTGTGTAATCATCTACAAAACATGAATAATATAAATGAGTTCAGTCACTTTTTGGGGACTGACATAGGACTTTCACTACAAATTTTCAGCATGTTTCCAGCATTCTGTATTGCTTTTTGGCCAACATAACTTCAGTTTAACACAAGATCCATGGTTGATAATGTAGATTTTGACTACAGTAGGCCCTTGACATTCGTGGGGTTCGGGTCCGGGCCCTCCCGCGAATCGAGATAATCCGCGAGTTCGGTACCCGGAAGTAAAACCCCATGTATGACATCACATGCGCGAATGAGCAGCTGTAAGTAAAATATTATGTATCTATTACATGCACTAAAATATACTTCTTAAACACACTCTCTAGACAGTCTTACTCATTAATACAGTATTAATGTAGTGAAATGTAGTAATGATTAAGAAAAACTTTTCAATTTTTACTCTTATTTTTATTGACGATAAAATATAAACATTATACAGCATACGCATAAAACACCTTTCAGTGCATTCTTTTAATAAACATACTGCACTGTAGTTTTCAAAAATACCCACTAGAGGAACGTACTGTATTGCATTAGGCATGACACGACTGAATTCAGGTATTAACTGCATTAAGTCCAAGCAGCTCAGCCACGCCCCCCCCCCAACCAGAGCCGAAGTACAGTACAAAACAGAGTTTTAGAGTGATGGAGGCGTTACAAACCAAAGAAGCGGTGATGTTGATGCGAGTTAATCCTCTGGCGCAGAGCTGAGCATGCTTTTGTTTATTGGGAGTAAATGAGAATAGTGAATTCAGGTGTGTGCTCCGAGCAGCTCAGCTACGCCCCTCAGGAAGTAAAACACAGACCATAACAAAAAGGACATAAAAGAACAAGAAATGTAATGAATTGGATAAACAAAAGACAATGAGAACATGCTACACCACAGTAAATAAAATATAACACACAAACATTTTAAACATTACCTTAGGTCATGTACTGGAATAATAATTAAAAAAGACTTTAATAGTGGAGTGTTTTACAACAGTTCAAACGATTACTGTATTCCTCTTCAGCAATGACGTGACTTCAGAGGAAACAGTCATTTCTACTGGAGAAAATCTTATTTCTGCAGAAGAGACATCCTACCTCATTAACTTTTTCTGGTGCTTAAGCAGGCGTTTGAGTGACATCATAGAACTTAACTGGTAATTAAAACACACTAAAAAAGGCTCATTGCCAACTTGTGCTCGAATGAGGAAAAAGGGGCGTTATATCACCTCAACCAATCAGCAGGAAGGAGGACAGCCATTGGCTGAATTTGAATCACGTGCGAGCTGCTCGGCAGTCCGTGAATACTCAAACTGCGATTGCAAAACCGTGAATAGTCAAGAGCCTACTGTATTGTCAAGTTATATTAGCTCCCACCATCACTGAAGGTGTGTGAAGTGGGAACAGTAGAAATGAATTCCCTCTGTACACATTGTTCATGTAATATATTTGGAAGAACTTGACATAGGTTTATCAAATTTGGTGTATGGCTCCCCCTCAGCAGTGAGTAGGATGGGCTTGTATATGGGTCATCTTGACCTTATTACAAGGTCACCTTTTTTGCTGTTTGTCTATGGAAATGCCTTAGGATCACCAAATTTAGTGAATGAATTCACCTCAGGAAGGTCTTCGGTGACATTGTATATGGGTTGACTTGACCTTGTTTTAAGGCCTCATGGTCATTTTTTTCATATTCGGATTGTCAAGGTTTTATTAGTACAATTACTTTGGAAAGAAATGATGTAGAATCACCTGATTTGGTTGTTTGAAGGTCACAGCTGTGAACGCAGTGAATTTCTCTATACAGACACTCCCCAACTTACTTTTTTGTTTGGTTCTGGAGGGACAGAAGTAAGTTGAAAGAAAATGTAAGTTGTTACTGTATGTTCCAGTGACGTATGACGTTCATACTGTACTATACATCCATAAATACCATTACCATATCTCATAAAACACCCCTAAATTAATTATTATAAATATAACATTGTGAAATATGAAATATATCAAATAATATCAACATTAATTTCAAATCAATTAAATTCAAGTAAAATAATTTCAAATGGATAAATTTTAATCAAATTCACTCATCAAATATCAAATACAGTATTAAATATAA
Organism: Plotosus lineatus; assembly: GCA_024760905.1. Classification (NCBI taxonomy): domain Eukaryota; kingdom Metazoa; phylum Chordata; class Actinopteri; order Siluriformes; family Plotosidae; genus Plotosus; species Plotosus lineatus. The sequence continues at coordinate 39,268,430 of CM045729.1, read as the reverse complement.
CCTTTAACATTCTCTATGATGCGATTTTTCTGCTTGTAAATGGTTCCGATGGTCGACGGATGGTCACATGAGATGAAGCCGAGCTGAGTCACACATTACATGAAGCTGAGCCGAGTCACTTTACGTGAAGCTTAAAACGGCCAATCAACGCTTACAATATGTGAGGTGCTCCACCGAAAGTAGTTCACTTGCTTGTGCTTGAGACAAAGCGTGGGTTATCTGGACTTCTGGTCTTTCAAGTGAGCAAGGGCACCGTTGAATACCTGTTTAGTACTCATCCTGCACTGATGTGAATCACCAGCAGAGCGGGGAGTTCTCTTTCTTTTCTGGATTCGGGTTTTCATTCATTTTATAACTCTCTTTGCTTAACTGAGTATGCATGGTACATTGCGCCGATTGAAGCAGATGGTTAATTCAGTCTTAGGAAAACCGGGAAAAAAAAAAGTAAAATCAAAAAAACAGATGAACGTAAGTCGGGGAGCGTCTGTATTGTCGTATAATGAAATGGCATTTTAGGTGGGAGCACCTGGACCCCTGTGGCCTATTTTTGAAATACATTGTGGCTGGTATTTTTTGATACAAACCATTTCGCAGATTGACCAAAATGGTTTTTTGAACACTGTTTATACTCCATTATTGTGTCGGTTGTAACAGTCCATTGGTTCTGTATTAACATGTTCACAGGGAATTGAACAGTGAACAAGCCACATAAGCCTTTGTTGGGACGTATGAAGGCAAGTTTTCAGCTGGCTTTGGGGTATGCATGGACCCAATTTTGAGAATTATTTTTCAATCTTATCATCATTTGCTGTTACAAATGATCTCTTTGATGATATTCTGATTATTATTGATTGATTATTGTGATCAGTATGTTGACAGGAGGTTGGCTTTTCGGGAAAAAGTATAGCACGATACTTAAGAAACCATCCATTTATATTTGCATTGCCTTTACATTCGATCATCCAGAGTCCATGTGCATCATTCTTGGGCAGGAATTTCATGCATGCTGATGTCCAGGAACATATGAACCAACATTCAAATGACAACAAAGTAAAATCATTTTATAGATCACTTTGCAGGCTTCAAGTGATTTTTTTTTTTCAAAGCATAGCATAAATTTATAAAGATTAACAGAATAATTAATTAGGAACAAAAATGTAACACAACAAAATTCATGTGGAGCTCGGCTTTAAAACAATGCTCTGTATGTTACCTAATTTTTACTTTTATGAACTCCATGTTTTTGTCTGTCTCTTAATGTATGGAAAATAAACTGTAAGTACCGTACAGGGCTACATGCCAAGGCCAATGTAACATGAAACAACATTGAGAGTTATCAAATAGCGTGATTCTGTCTTAAACGTTCATTTTTTCCAGCCTCTGTCCAGATTGTTAAAAGATGAAGATGAGTAAAAGCTTTGATCCATTAGCTGGCAGAGAGTACGGTGCATAAACAGAAACTGTGTCAGCATTAGATAGAGAGAGATTGAGTCTTTTCCTCTGGTTACCTTGAACTATTGCGGTTTCAGTGTCCTCGTTTTAATGGGGGATTTAAGGGGGTGATGAATGTGAAGGGAGTCAGACCGAGGGAGATAAAGTAAAATCAACTATTACACACTACTGTATGTCCCACTCAGGTATCCCAGTTCTCCCTTATTTAGAGGAACTCCTCTATTTTTACTCACCTATTTAGCGGAATTCCTTTTTTTTTTTTTTCAGCTTCAGGTTCCCTGCGGCCCCTTTGACCCCCAGCTGAAATATTTAATTTCCTTCATTTCTGAACTGGTTTCCTCTATTTTTTTCTAAACCTCACTGGGATCCGTGGTCCCACCCTCTGAGGCATATTACATTATGCACTATAGGCATTCTTCAGTAGTTCCTCTCGAGACTGACATCCTTTATTACTTACGTTTAGCTTTGTAATAAAGTTCATGATTTTTAAGACGTTTTGCTTTTCTTTCTTTTCCTGAAACCTCAAATCAAAGCTGAGGGCACTGCAAGGTTAATATAGATAATATAAGATATATAAAGTATAAAAAGTTTCTATAATTTAAATCTTAATTTGAAAATATTTGTGTACTGCTACATAACCGGAAACTTCCAGGACGACGCTTCAGATGAATAAATTAGGATTCACCTATCATGGGGGGGCGTAGTGGTTAGGGTGCTGCGCTCATGAACGGGAGATTGTGTGTTCAAATCCCAGTTAGACCCCCACTGTCCTAAAACCCCTGGGCAAGATCTTAACCACAACTGTGCTTCTGTGCACCCAGCAGTATAAATTGGTACCAGTAAAAATATACTGGGAAGGTAACCTGCAATGAACTAGCGTCCCATCCAGGAGGAATTTAACTCCTGGTCGCTTCACACTATGGAAACCGGGGATAAGCACCAGTCCGATGAGCTACTAGGCTCGGGTGTGAAAAGCCCAACAGACTACCTATCATCGACATGGTGAAATTCCTCTGTCAAGTCTCTGAGCTCTGTTACAGTCATAGCTGAGATAACACTGTTCTTTTAATTATGGGGGTGGAGTTAAAACAGGGTGTTGTGTCTTGTGGTTTCTTGGTAACATGACAAGTTGCTTTTTTCATCCTCTTAACTCTTGAAATAAAAAAGAAGCTGGTGAAGTGTAAGTTTGAACAGGAACTAACTTGTGTACCAGACATTCCACAACATTAAATATAATTGTAGAAGTGGATAAAGCGTCTGGTGGGTCTTTCCTTAGGAAAGAAAAACGCTGTTGGCTGCTGTGGTCAGATCCTCAGTATGTCTTCAGATTAGCTTTTTTTTTTGTCCAACAGAAGTGAAATTTCAGTTTATAAGTTTGCCAAGTGTTGTCACCTCTTACCTTGGAATATTCTGTCATGTAAACACATGGAACACATGGAATAAGACAGACCAAGGTATAAAAGCCATCATGATGAATATAAAATGCAGGACACAAATAAAGACAAGTAATCCTAGATCCAGGGCAAATAATTGAAGACTAATATCATTGTTCAAAACCCCCATCATCTTTTCTTCCTCTCTTCAGATCTGGATGTGTGGCGGTGAGATTGAGATCATCCCGTGCTCTCGTGTGGGTCATATTTTCCGAGGTGAGAACCCCTACAAGTTCCCCAAAGATCGTCAGAAGACAGTGGAGAGAAACCTGGCTCGAGTAGCCGAGGTCTGGCTGGATGAGTATAAAGAGATTTTCTATGGCCATGGTTATCTGCACATGCTGGATAAGAATTTGATAGGCATTGGAAACATCACAGCACAGATCCAGCTGCGTGAAAAGCTCCAATGTAAGAGCTTTAAGTGGTACGTCCAGAACATCTACCCCGAGCTGGAGGCACCGCTAGCTAAAGCTGAAGGCCTTGTAAGTACAGCATTGTTGCTGGTGTGTGTGTGTATGTGTGTGTGTATGTGTGTGTGTATGTGTGTGTGTATGTGTGTGTGTATGTGTGTGTGTATGTGTGTGTGTGTGATAGAGTCAGGAAAAGACAGACAAGAAATGGCTGAGTGATGTACAAAACAAATCACTCACCCATCACCTATGTCAAAAACCTTAAGTCCTATACTGTATTAGGGTCATGGGCAAGCCCGAACAGGGGTCTACCGACAAAAAAAAAAAAAATCAATGTTAATGAATTTTTTATTTTTTTTTTTTCAGATTTTACAGATGAAATAAATAAATATGGCAGCACAGTGGCATCATGATTAGCACATCCGCCACACAGCAACAAGGTCCTGGGCTTGGTTTGCATGTTCATCGGAGGTTGCATAGGTTTCCTTTGGGGAGTCCAGTTTTCTCCCTCAGTCCAAAGACATGCACATGAAATTAATAGGGTGTTCCAAATTGCCCCAAGGTGTGTGTATGTGTGTATGCGTGTGTGTGTGTGTGTGTGTGTGTGTGTGTGTGTATGTGTGTGTGTATGTGTGTGTGTGTGTGTGTGTGTGTGTATGTGTGTGTGAACAGTGGTGATAGTGGTGATTGAACCACTGACCTTCAGGTCAGTAACTCATCACAATAATAACTCAGCCACCACTGCCTCTGTGTAAATAAATGTATTATTACACACTGTGTGTAAATAAATGTATATTATTATTATTATTATTATTATTATTATTATTATTAGGCAAAAAGTAAAAAGTCGGTTTTCAAAGTTAAAGTGTTGTATTTGTCCCCATGAAATTTATTAGAAAATATTGTATAACATACAAGACTTTATTATAAAACATATCATGAAAAAATATTATGATGTAGTGTTATATTTGACATCTTGCCCTCCTCAGATGATCTGTTTTGTTGGTTATTCCTAAAAATGCTGAGTAATCCTCTGTGATGAATTGCTCATGGAACTTCGGATTTGTTTTGCTCAGTCAGATAACATATCTATTGTTAAACGTTGACAAAGGTCTCTATCACAGCACGACTTCAAGTCTCCTCATGTAGTGAATTTTTGTAGCCTTTTTGTTTTTGAAAGTCTGAGGCAAAGCAACAAAATCCCTTTGTTTTGAAACTACAACCATCTCTCTCTCTCACCCCCCCCCCCCCACACACACACACACACATATCTGGTTCCATGGTGACCTTGTTAACCCTGATTTATCTTTTTTTAGGTTTTAAACGTCGGTATTCGGAAATGTCTAGTGCAAGAGAAAGGTTCTTTATCTTTTGGGACATGTGATCTTAGCCAGCAGGTAATATAGACACGTATTACATTATTTTGTTATATTTGTGTTTACTGTTTATTTTTGTTTACAGACTTTTTGTGTGAGGAGAGAAAACAAATGAATAAAAACAGTAGGGCTCAGATTTGTTGTCCTGTTGTACAATAATGTTCACCAGAAAATAATAAAATAAAATAAAAAAAACCATGATAACATTATTAGGTTATCAAAGAAGTCGAAAATTTCTATTAATTATTTAAAACACAGACATTTTACCATGAAACACAGTATCCCTCTTACAGAAACCATAACAGAGACTTGTCCGTGTTGGAACACTAACATGCACTTGTATTATCCCTCACACTATCAGAACGTTCCTGTTCTAATAATCACAGCATACAGTTTGGGACTTTTTTAATTGTAGCTGACGTTCAATTAAAATTATATGAGACACAAACTTTAGCATGTAGGACAATATAGAGACACTAACTCTTGTTGTCCTTCCCCATCTTTTAGAGCCAGCATTTCAGCTACAGCTGGGTAAGGACGTTCCGCCAGAACACTTCTTGTGTGTCTCCACAAGTCGCAGAAAAAACTGTGACCTTGCAACCATGTACCAACACTAAGCTGCAGCTCCGCTGGCTGCACAAGTCCAATAAATTTCTGGTATGTGATTTATGTGATTTCTGGAAAAAAAAACTTGATATTTATTTATCACCTGTTAAAATCCTTCTTACTCACTTTCTGGAGCTCACTGATGCGGCACTGTGCAACCGCAGAGTTGTGGAATTTCAACAAGATCATTCATTCATTCATTTTCTATGTCGCTTAATTCTTATTAGAGTTGCAGGGAGGGTGGCGCCTATCTCAGCCAACTCTGGGTGAAGGCGGGGTACACCCTGGACACCCTCACCAGGCTATCGAAGGGCCAACACACATGCAGTCATTCAAACTCACACCTAGGGGCAACTTGGAACAGCAAGTTAGCCTACTGTGCATGTTTTTGGACTGTGTGAGGAAACCGGAGTACCCGGGAGAACCCATGCAAGCAGAAGAAGAACATGGAAACTCATAAATTCCACACAGAAAGGCCTGAGGCCTCTTGCTCAGTGCTTACCACGGTGCCACTGTGCCACCCTCAATGACCTCAATAAAGTGTAAAGGGTTTATTTGGCCTTTTTTGTGAAGACTAGAAGGGACATATTTTTGATGTGTGATTAACTGAGGGGGGCATCTAGCAAAAACTCTTCATCAAAATGCACCATCAGATGATGAAATGTTCAGTTCAGTTAATTTTCTGTAACCTCTTAATCCTAATGAGGGGCACGGGGAGGCTGGCACCCATCCCAGCCGACTCCGGGCGAGGGCAGAGTACACCCTGGACAGCTCGCCAGGCCATCGCAGGGCGGAAACACGCTGACGGCTTTGCAACCTACTCTTGTCGAAAGTCAGCAATGGTTCTTTTACATGAACCTCACACCATAGACAGTGAGAGACATGGCCGGCCTTCGATAACCCAGTTAGCTGCACTGCGGGAACAGTGACAACCCATGAAGAGTGGGACTCGAACCCCCAACCTTAGGATCAGCGATCCAGTGCCCTTTACCACCAGGCCACCACTGCCTCCACGATAAAATGTGTTTTCTTGATTCTCATTCGTGATAACACAGCTGGTATTTTTCCACTTGTCAGGTTTTTATTGATGTTTTTCATTGGTTGTGCATGACTAGATCACAAAAACTGCTTGATATGTCAGATTTTTAGGATAGCAACAACGGACCAAAGGCTTATATGAATTATATGGAAAAGGTCATTGTCGGTTAGGTTTAAGGACAGCAAAACAGCCACCAATATAACGTTTATTTTGTAATATAGCATATTTAACAAATTATGAATATACTATAGATTGTCAAACTGATTTCTGGATATGTGACCATTATACCCAGATGTTGCATACAAAGTGTGAATGCGCACAGCTGTGCAGAATATCTTTGGTGTAGCATAACGATGTCGCTTTACTGTAAGTAATAGACATGGAAGACCTGTTCCAGCATCACAACACCCCACGTAAAATGCAAGGTCCATGAAGACATGCTTACTAATGCTGAAGTAGCAAAACCTGAATGTCCTGCACTGTAGTTCCAAGTGCACAACAGGCCTCCTCACTCGACTCCATTGCCTAACCGCACCAATGCTCTTGTGGTTGAATGAATACCTATCCTGACAGCCACCACACCCTCAATACAGTATGCACTAGTATATATTGGAAAGCCTTCCCAGAAAATCAGATATTATTCTACAAACAAATCTGGAATGGAATGCTCATTTAGCACATATTGCTTGTTGGATGTCCACAAACCTTTTAAGATATATGTAATGTAAATAATAATATTTATGAAGATGTTAAAAGAAGATTCTTGCTATTTCTCTTGGTATCACACCTCATCAGCTTCTTTAAATGGATTTACAGGTTTATAGACTACTGTAGATATGACTGGCGGCATGGTAGTGTCGTGGTTCACATGTCCACCTCACTTGAAGAACCTTCTGGGTTTGGATCCTGGGCACGACGAAGGTGTTTGTGTGGAGTTTGCAGGTTCTCCTCGTCCTTGTTAATTTACAAGTTTTTTGATTGTGTGTGTGTGTGTGTGTGTGTGTGTGTGTGTGTGTTGTAGGCAGAGCATTTGATCGCTGAGACCCGTCCTCGTTTGTGTCTGGAGGCGGGATCGAAAGGAGACACTATTTTCCTAAAGGAATGTGAAATGTCCAACTCCTATCAGAAATGGCAGTTTACACACTACGTTGCACAATGAGTCCCTGAGACCTGAACAGTTGTTTGTTTGTTTTTTCTTTCCAATTTCACCTTTTGTCATGAAGACATTGTTACAGGGTGTTTAAATGAAGAATGGACTGATGCATGCAGAAACTTTTGTAAAAAAAAAAAAAAAAAAAAATTGGTTAAAAAGTTTATTTTAGTAGGTTTTAGTTATGTGGGGTTTTTTTTTGTTTGTTTGTTTTAGGGGTGTGGTGTTTTTTCACTCCATGATAAACTGGGAGCCTATCCAGGCTCCGATCCAGTGTGAGCTGGAATTGTCTCATGCCCACCTGCAGCCCACAATGGATAAGCTGTATAGATGGATGTATAAACTTATGCATCCATGTAAACTTCATTATTAAGGTACAAATCTGGTACATTACACAAGGTGTGCTTTTCAATTGTATTGCACCGACCAACACAAGCAGATTTAAGTGAGGTCTTGCTGTAAACATTACACATTAACACTAGAGGGAGCTGTTTACAATGTTTAATGAATATCTGCAAGACTTTTCTCTGGTGATTCTAATTGTTCAGAACAAATCAACTTTGTGTTATTAAAAATAAATCCTTTTGTTAATAGATTGCAATGTTTGTATGATGAATGAAAGTTTTGATTTGGATAGAAATTCTTAGATAGGGCAGTGGTGGCCTGGTAGTAAAGGTGCTGGATCACTGATCCTAAGGTTGGGGGTTCGAGCCCCACTTTCTCCACATGTTGTCACTGTCTTTCTCCCCCCCCCCCCCCCCCCCCAGTGCAGCTAACTGGGTTATCAAAGGCTGTCCATGTCGCTCACTGTCTCTGGTGAGCGGTTCATGTAAAAGAACCATTTCTGACTTTCAACAAGAGAGGCTGCATAGCAGTCAGTGTATTCCTGCCCTGTGATGGCCTGGCAAGCTGTCCAGGGTGTAGTCTGCTCTCGCCCAGAGTCGGCTGAGATGGGCGCGAGCTTCCTTGCAACCATAATCAAGATTATGGGGTTCAGAAAATGAATGAATGAATTCCTGGATGTGTTTTTCATGTAAATGTGCTCTCATCAAGCCACACTTACTCCATGGATTAAGCATGCAATGAGAGTGCAGTACAGTACTTAAAAGATATTTGCTGTCATGGGTTTTGGCAGACTTCGGAAGTTTCCTCTTCTGTTCTCTGCTGTCTTGCCTAGTCTTGCCTTTTCATTTATAGTTTTTCTTGTCCCCTTTCTACTGACTGATGTTGTATCCACACTTTATTCCCTATTTGCAGGACGTCTATATCATTGGTATGCAGGTATAAATTAATTGTATGTTTAAATGAGGACCTCTCTAGTCTGTATTGTGATATGGTAAGCAAGATAAAACTTAGAAGTTAAAGGGAAAAGGTCTCTTCCTCTATAAAGATTATGCGGTTACAGTAACTTTCAACAGGAGTTTTTTTTTTTTTTTTTTTTTTTCTCTGTAATTCAGGAAAGTACCTTCTGAATGCACAAGAAACATTCACACTCAATGAAAAGCAACAGAGTCTCTTTCTCTCAGTATGTGTCACTCACACACTTGTACACACCATGTACATTTTTAAATTTAAACAAGTTCTATCACAGTGAAAGAGCTGTTTTATTGAATAAGCTGTTCAAATGTATTTATCTGACTGAACTGGGTTACAGTTTGCTAGTCCTATGGAATTTTGTAGAGTTCCATAAATCTTTATACAGTATTTATTAATTAAATCTTTATAAATGGCTATACCTAACTGCATAAAAAAGCAAAAAAAAAAAAACGCCTGACCCTTGAGCATGGCCCCAGATCTCTTCTGCTACATAGAAGCATTTAAGTCTTCTTTAACAATACTGTGTGTGTGTGTGTGTGTGTGTGTGTGTGTATATATATATATATATATATATATATATATATACTAGAGTCCTTCTCAAAAAATTAGCATATTGTGATAAAGCCCATTATTTTCTGTAATGTACTGATAAAAATTAAACTTTCATATATTTTAGATTCATTGCACATGATAGGATCGACCCCCCCCAACTGATGTATATGTACATGTATATGTGTATATAATACCAATAAATACATATTCAATTCTATTAATGCTTATAATAACAAATATTCAAAAATAATGCACAAGATGTAAATAAAATATAAATACACACACATTCAGACACGTGCATGCGCGCACACACACACACACACACACACACTCAGATGCGCACCTCACATAAAATGTAAGTGCAGTCATACCTCACCTTAAGAAAGACCCAACTAACGAAAAATCCAAATTACGAAACGCATTTACGTAAAATTTACGTCTCTCAATACGAAAAAAAAATCAGTTTACGAAACGCGCGAAATCTCAAATCTTCAAACAATGTGCGCGATAGAGTTGCTCTCCAATTAGCTATCTCCCAACACCCTGCTGGCCTCCCATTGGCTAGGAGGGAGCTGCATCTCCATGATACCCATGATGCTTTTCATGTGCCTTCGACCAATTGTTCGTCACAGAGTTCTAACATGCATAAAGGACAATGTTACTGTTGTTTCATGAGTTTTTCGAGTGTGCTCATTGCAAATTTATTTTTCGTTATTTATCATGGGCCCCAAGAAAGTGATTCTCGGTGCGAGTGAAAAGAAGTGGGCTCGTGACCGGGTTGAGTGATATTGCAAAGAAATATGGCCGAAACTCGTCCACCATCAGTATGATATTGAAGCAGAAGGAAGCCTTAAAAGGTATACTTTTATAATTTTTAAAGGGTTTAGGGGGTAGTATTGGGGGCCTGGGAACGAATCAGGTCTTTTACATGTAAAATGCCACTCTATTTACGAAAAAAAGCAACTTCACTACTTTTTAGCAACATCCACCTCACCCTCACCACGTAATTTTTCATTATTTTACGCAACTACACATTATGTATGGCCAGCCCACATTCCCACTGTGGGTATTTATAATAGTAGCTTTAAAATCACTGTACTTGTGTGTGAAGTTACTTTGCCCTCATTTTAACTTTAAAGCTGGTGGCTTAACACTTAATCCTAGCTTCGAGTCACATGACTTCTTATTGTAGCCTGAAATTCATAGAATATTAATACTGAGAGTAAAAGTTGATGAGCTAGACTCCAACAGAAATTCAGTGTTTTATTTCTGATGTGAGGAACTACAGCACCAAACAATAAAATCTCACACTTTCACACTTTGTTCCGTTATACATATGAAATTATAACATGACAAAATAAAAGACCAGATTTCCCAGTGAGTTAGCTTGAAGTTACAATTATACAGCACATTGATAAGAATAAAGATGTGGTGGATTAATGGATATCATGTCCACCTCAAAGCAAGTAAGTACCTTTCTGTACCACTTAATAATAAACCACTGTTTATTTATTAATAATAAACCACTTCTAATTAGGGTCACGGGGAGACTGGCATCTCGGTCAACTCTGGATTAGGGCAGAGTACACCCTGGACAGCTCGCCAGGGCATTGCAGGGCAGAAGCACACTGGTGGCTATGCAGCTACTCTTGACAAAAGTCAGCAATGGTTCCTTTGCATGCCTCTCACCAGAGACAGAGACATGGCCGGACATTGATAACTGGGGTAAAAGAAAGTCCTGGGTTCAATTTCCAGACTTGAGCGTTTTTGTGAAGAGATTGTATGGGGTTCCTCTGGGTACTTGTTTCCCCCTACAGACAAAAACCATGCACATTGTATTAATTGGCTGTTTTAAATTGACCCTAAGTGTGAATGGTTGTGTGAGTGTTGTCGTGCGATGACTTGGTCAGCTGTTTGGGGTGTACCCTGCCTTCACCCAGTGTCAACTGAGAGGCACCAACCTCCCCATGAACCTGGTAATCACACTAGTAATGGGGTACTCACCCTAGACGTCCGATAAAAAAGTGACTAATGTAAATTTATTTATTTATTTAGGTTTATACAATTTATTTGCAAATTTTGAAATTTGTATTAAAATGTTTTTCAACCCCATATTCAAGCAAATATGTTGTGCCTTAAATATGCATATCGTGCAAAAGCCATGCCTTGATTTGTCTGACTCGTTTATGAGTACTTGGCTTGGCAAAAAAAAATTGTCGTCTTGTTCTCAAGACAATCTCTTTTTGCGTGTTATTAGCACAAGCAAAACAAATAAAACATGAATAATGGCAAAATATGGGCTTTTTTATTCCTGAGCCTCGTGGTTCTTCAGGCCGGTGCTTATCCCCGGTTTCCGCTTGATTGCAGCACCCTAACCCCTACACCACCGGCCCCACTTAGTGCTGGGCTCATGATCGGGAGGTTGTATGTTTGAATCCCTGTTTGACCCCTACTGTGCAAAGAGCCCTGGGCAAGGTCCTAACCACAAGTGTGCCTCTGTTCACCCAGCAGTTACCTTCCCAGTAACCTGCGAAAGACTAGCGTCCCATCCAGGAGGCGTTGAACTCCTGGTCGCTTCACGCTACAGAAACCAGGAATAAGCACCGGCCTGATGGGTCACTATGTCTCAGGTGTAAAAAGCCCAACAGATAGAATGGCAAAATATACAGAATACATTGTATGCCAGTAAACTTCTAACTTTCTGTGTTGAAGCTCCAACCTAGTTTTTTCTTCCAAAAGAAAAACGTATAATTTGTGAGAAAATGGCAATTTTGTGATCCTCTCACAACATGTGCAGACTGTTTGAGAAGAGTTTGAAACCACTTCGCATCAGAGCCTTGTTTTGTGACATACACAAGAATTCCAAGCATTAAAAATTCTTTGTTTTGAATTCAGGAGTCCACGCTAAATTTGAGAATCAAAAGTTACAGCGTTAGTCGCCTTTCTGTTGCGACTCTATTGTGATCACCGCGATGCAGTTCAGCAAATGCGTGAGTGAGTGAAAAGCATAACGAAGCTCTTGCATTAGAACTTGGATCTGTTGCACCTTGCAGTAATGCCGTGAGACAAATTTGAGTAATGAGGATTTTTTTCCCAGTAAGATTACACTTCATGCTCTTTAGCCCCTGAAATGTTTAAATGCCTAAAAATGTTCTTTCCTCACATGTTTCAGCTCAGGAGCTCAGTTTTCATCGGCTGTGTGTTTGTATGAATCTGTTTACACTTGCTTTTAAAAAGGATCTTGGGCGACCAGGCCACAAGTGAACAGCATTTAATTACAAATTTAAATGTTCACCAAGACATTCGAATAAATTAATTCAAAGCACTTTCTGAGGCACTCCGGCCCAAATTTATGATGTACTGTGCACGCCAATGCGTTCCCAACAAAGACGAAAGAAGAAAATACATTCCCACTGCAGTGCATAGTGGTTGTTTTATTGACTGTGTACCAGCGCTGATCTTGTCCTGTGCATTTGTTTTGTTTTAAATGACTTTGTCCTGCTAGTCTCAACACTTGGAATAGTCAGCACATGTATATTTGTTCTTGACATATTTTTTGCTTTTTCAGATAGCACATGTTAAACCAATTTGTTCTTTGTCCTGAGGACAGTGGTGGCCTGGTGGTAAATGTGCAGGATCACTGATCTTAAGGTTGGGGGGGTTCAAGCCCCATTCTCAGCAGGTTGTCACTGTCCCCCAGTTCAGCTAACTGGGTTATCAAAGGCCGGCCATGTCTCTCACTGTCTATGGTGTGAGGTTCATGTAAAAGAATCATTGCTGACTTTCGACAAGAGTAGCTGCAAAGCCATCAGCGTGTTTCCGCCCTGCAATGGACTACCGAGCTGTCCAGGGTGTAGTCTACCCTCGCCTGGAGTCAGATGGGATGGGCGCCAGTCTCCCCGTGACCCTAATTAGGATTAAGCAGTTACAGAAAATGAATGAATGAACGTTTGTCCTGGGACAGAGACTGATGTAAAAACTATGTCTGGAGCTCTTTGACCTTCTGGCACAATTGAATTTGACAGGAATGAATGTTAATGCTAGTGGTACACTGGTCAGCTCGGAGACACTTAATAGATGTATTATAAATGGCTGTGATATCATCCAAGATGCATTTTAGAATCAAAAGCCTATACTTTCTGTCCTCCATGTTGTTAAAATAACTTAGAACCCAAAGATCGTGTGTTATTGTATTTAATATACTGTAGGACAATATGAGGTGTCTCAGATGATCACTAACACAGCCTCAGTGAGTGCACGTGTGTGTGTGTGTGTGTGTGTGTGTGTGTGTGTGTGTGTGTGTGTGTGTTTGAGAGAGAGAGAGAGAGAGAGAGTACCAACTGATCGCTGCGTCACATCCTCAGTGAGTGCACAGGTGTCGGTGTGTGTGTGTGTGTGTGTGTGTGTGAGAGAGAGAGAGAGAGAGAGAGAGTACCAACTTATCGCTGAGTTACGTCCTCAGGGCTCAGTGTGCACATGGGTGTTTTGTGTGTGAGCTGTAGACAAAGCATCTGATCACTGAGATTCATCTTCACTGAGTATACAGGTGTGTGTGTGTGTGTGTGTGTGTGTGTGTGTGTGTGTGTGTGGGTGGGTGGGTGGGTAGGTAGGTGTGTGTGTGTGTGTGTGGGTGCTAGTTATGTTCAAGGTTTTCACAGCTGCATCATAGACTCAAACATCTCAATCCTCTTCCTCGTCTGTCCTCTCCGAATTCTGCGGTATGACACCGTTCCGTACTTTGTGTGCTTCAGGTGGTTGAACGGTTCACTGTTGGATTCACATGTGAAGTCAAGCCCGTCTTCCTGCTCCACCTCCTCCAAACTCTCACTGCTGACTTCTGGTAGACCTGCCACTCCATCCCCAGCCTCATTAGGCAAAAAGTTACAGCTGTCATCTGTGGATGTGTCAGCTAGAAAGATCAGACAGATTCAAGACAGGACTTTTTAAAGAAAGGAGTCATTGGCTCGATGCAGGGCAAATCAAAAAATATTTTAATTGAGAGTATTTCTCGTGTCATAAAATAGGCAAAACCCTCTTCGAATTTTCAAAGAGATCATTTCTGTGCTAGAAAAAAATACAATAGACAAAACATGGTCAGTTTCTTACATGAAAGTCTTCACAAGAGCCTTGAAATGATCTGATTATTCTGATTCCGTACACACTTAAATATCGCACATTGCTCCTTTACAAATTGTTTTCCATTGTCCATCCATTAATCTGTATCTTTTATCCACCAAGCTCATGGAGGAATTTGAGGCTAATCACAGCTGAATTTGGGTGACAGGGGGTCAGTACACCCTGGACAGATCTCAGGGTCGGCACAGACACAAATAACCATTCAGACTCACATTCACGCCTATGAGTAATTTAGAGTAGCCAACTGATCTAAGGTACAATGGAGAACACACATGTTCCACACACAACGGCTTCCATTCGAACCCTGAACCTTTTTGCTGTTAGGTGATGGTCCGAACCACTGAGATACTCTGTCTCCCTTAGGTGCATCTATATATTAGATGCAGAAAAGTGGCCTGCAGTTGAGTTGCTGTGTGTGTGTGTGTGTGTGTGTGTGTGTGTGTGTGTGTGTGTGTACGGCATAGTGCTTAATGTAAGTACAGTGGTACCTCACTTTACAAAAGTCTCACCAAATGAAAAATGCAGGTTACGAAACGTGTTTTCCTAAAATTTTTGTCTCTGCATACGAAACAACTTCACGTTACGAAGGCGCCATCCTAAAAATTCAAACGCGCCATTCAAACATTAAAACACACCATTCAAACATTCAAATAATGCACGAGCTGCTCTCCCATCAATGACATTCGAACATCCCGCCCTGCTGGCCTCCCATTGGCTAACAACTGAGCTGTCGTTCATGTCGCCTTCACTCGCACGCTATCTTGGACAGGTCCACCTGACGCCATCTTGGACAGGGATCCCATTGGCTAGGAGGAATGACGCATCTACCTCCCATTGCCTATTATGGAGCTGAATCTACCATGATGCTTTTCGTGTAAAGGACAGAGTTACTGTTGTTTCTTGCTTTATTTCTTGACTCAGGCTTTTTATCTTCCATAAACATTTGTAAGATTATAACTCTGCTAAGAAGACGTGGTCAACACACATGCGCGCAAGTGCGCACGCACACACACACACACACACACACAAGCACACACACAAACACACGTGTGATTTCCGGTGCGAGTGAGAAGAAGAAATGGGCTCGAGTGATATCACAAAGGAATACGGCCAAACCCGTCTACCATCGATATGATATTGAAGAAGAAGGAGGTCTTAAAAGGTATGCTTTTATCATTTTAAAGGGTTTCGTATTGGGAGCCTTGGAACGAATCACGCGTTTTACACGTAAAATGCAGTTCAATTTACGAAAAATGCAGGTTACGAAAAAAGCTCTGTAAAGTGAGGTACCACTGTACTGCTTAAAAAGTTTTTAGCCGTCGTTTGAAGATACCCGATGATTCAGCTGTCTAAATGTTCAGAGGATGTTCATTCCACCATCTTGGAGCCAGAACAGAGAAGCCTTTAGATGCATCTTTCCCTCTTCCCTTGGTAGAGGGCGGGATCAGTCTCGCAGTGCTCGGGGGTTGGAGAGAACGCTGTGCAGTGCGAGGTGTAATTATTTTGTGACTTGTTTGTTCTTCTGGGATTTGTGTGGGATGGATGGATGAATGGATGATTTGATTGTGTTTGGGCTTTGTACTGAGCAGAAGATTGGGGGTTTCTAGTGCCATCAGCCTGCCACTGTTAGCTCCTTGACCAAGACATGCCACCCTCATCTGTCAGATGTATAAATTTGATAAAATGCAATTCACTCTGGAGAAGAGTGTCTTCCAAATGCCAGAAATAATGTTCTTCTTCAAAACCTAATTAATACTTGCATGAATGAATGAATGAATCTGTGCACCTGGAAGTTTGTTAGGGGACAGCAAAAATAGAAGCCACTCAGACAAGGCAGCAGGACCGAACAGGGTGAGGCCCGTGCTCTTAAAAGCCTGTGCCCCCCAAACTCTGTGGAGTCTCGCATCACATCTTCACATTGAGCCTGAGTTTACAGAGGGTCTCAGAGGAGATTGAAGATGTTATGCCTCGTTCCTGTACCAAACACCCCAAGTCCCAGTGACCCCCAGGATTCCAGACTCGTGACACTGACTTCACATGTCATGAAGACCCTCGAGAGACTAATATTCTATCAATTATGACCCATAGTTAGACAAAACATGGACCCCCTTCAGTTCACCTACTACCCTCGTATCAGAGTCGAGGATGCCATCAGCTACCTGTTTAATCATGTCTGCACCCACCTGGACCAGGCTGGGGGATTTTTTGTTTTTGTTTTTTTCTTCTTGTCCAGTGAATTCAACACGATGAGGCCGACCCTCCTGGGTGAGAAGCTGACCCTGTTGTAGTTGGATGTATCAGTGGAGGTGATGACATGGAATATCAAGCTGCTGAGATTCCTTTCTCACATGGTGTGAACAGAATCAGTTCAGTTCATTTTCTGTAACCACTTGATACTAATTAGGGTCATGGGGAAGCTGGCACCTATCCCAGCCGACTCCGGGCGAGGGGAGAGTACACCCTGGACAACTTGGCAGGCCAACGCAGGGCAGAAACATGCTGACGGCTTTGCAGCTACTCTTGTAGAAAGTCAGCAATGGTTCTTTTACATGCCTCACACCATAGACCGTGAGAGATATGGCCGGCCTTTGATAATCTAGTTAGCTGCACTGGGGAACAGTGACAACCTTGTGGAGAGTGGGACTCGAACGGCCAACCTTTGGATCAGTGATCCAGCGCCCTTTACCACCAGGCTACCACTGCCACTGAACAGAATCATCTGCAGCTTAATGTCACAAAGATCAATTAATTGATTGAGGATTTTAGGAGATCCAAAACACCAGCAACCCCTGTTTTCATCCGGGGCATCAATGTGGAAATGGTGTCAGATTAACAAATACCTTGGAGTTCATCTTGACAATAAACTGGACTGGGTTAAGAACACTATCGTACTTTACAAGAAGGGCCAGAGCCGTCTTTATTTTTCTGAGGTGGCTAAGATTGTTTAACATTTGTGAGACACTACTCTGGATCTTCTATGATTCTGCTTTTGCCAGCGCTGTCCTCTATGCTGTTGCATGCTGGGGCAGCAGGCTGAGGGTTTCAGACACAAACAGACTGAACAAACTGATCCAAAAGACCTTCAGTGACAACCTGCTGATCACTCACAGGAACCGTTCAGTGAGAGACTGATACCACCTAAAGGTATGACTGAACGACAGGAAATCATTCCTAACTGCAGCCATT
This sequence comes from Plotosus lineatus, assembly GCA_024760905.1. NCBI lineage: Eukaryota > Metazoa > Chordata > Actinopteri > Siluriformes > Plotosidae > Plotosus > Plotosus lineatus. The sequence goes on along the minus strand of CM045729.1, from coordinate 39,250,773 downwards.
AAACTGTACTACTCCTCCATATAGCGATAACATCCAGTGTTATATATTTATATTCTACTGTTTATCATACTGATAGTACTGTACATGTCAATCACTGGCAGGATTCATTCTGTATCTGTTTATATGGAGGTTGTAACTTCAGATTTTATACTTACACACACATTTTATACCTCCAAGTCCAAGGCCATGGTTCTCAGCTGGAAAAGGGTGGAATGCACCCTTTGGGTCTGGAATGAGGTCCTGCCCCAGGTTCAAGTATCTCAGAGTCTTGTTCACGAGTGACGGAAGGATGGAGCGAGAGATAGACAGGCGGATCGCTGCCGCCTCAGCTGTAAAACGGAGCCTGTACCAGTCCGTTGTGGTGGCGAGGGAGCTGAGCTGTAAGGCAAAGCTCTCAATTTACCAGTCGATCTATGTTCCAACCCTCACCTACAGTCATGAGCTTTGTGTTGTAACCGAAAGAACAAGATCGCAGATACAAGTGGCTGAAATGAGTTTCCTTCACCGGGTGTAAGGGCTCTCCCTTAGAAATAGGGAGAGAAGTTTAGCCATTAAGGGGAACTCTGAGTAGAACCACTGCTCCTCTGTATTGAGAGGAGCCAGTTGAGGTGGCTCGGCCATCTGGTAAGAATGCCTCACAAACGTCTCCCTGGTGTAATGTTTCAGGCATGTCCAACCAGGATGAGACCCCGGGGTCGACCTAGAACACGCTGCAGGGATTACGTCTCTTGTCTGGTCTTGGAATGCCTTGATCCTCCCCCCTCCCCCCAGGAAGATGTGAAAGAAGTGGCTGGGAATGCCTTGAAGTCCCCCATAGAAGATATGGAAGAAGTGTCTGGGGAGAAGGATGTCTGGACCTCATTGCTTAGGCTGCTGTGTCCACGTGACCCAGCCCTGGATTAAGCAAATGAAGATGAAGACACACATTTTATATATCTTCTTTTCCTTTCGGCTTTTTCTCTTTTACAGAGGTCGCCACAGCGAATCATCTGTTTCACAAGTTTGATTTGGCATAGGTTTTTTTGCCGGATGTCTTTCCTGACACAACCCTTTAGCAAGGGACAGAAACACGCTGATAGCTTTGCAGCTACTCTTTACGAAAGTCAACAATGGTTCTTTTATATGAACATCACACCATAGACAGTGAGAGACATGGCCGGCCTTTTATAACCCAGTTAGCTGCACTGGGGGGACAGTGACAACCTTGTGGAGAGTGGGACTCGAACCACCAACCTTAGGATCAGCGATCCAGCGCCCTTTCTCACCAGGCCACCACTGCACACCACGCACATTTTTTTTTTTATATATATATATAATTTTCTGAGTCGATCCTTCCATATGACAGTGCTCAATACTTTTTCGTAGAGCAAATATAAGTAAGGGGCAGTGGTGGTCTAGTGGTATAGGGCGCTGGATCACTGATCCAAAGGTTGGGGGTTCGAGTCCCACTCTGCACAAGGTTGTCACTGTCCCCCCTAGTGGAGCTAACTGGGTTATCAAAGGCCGGCCATGTCTCTCACTGTCTATGGTGTGAGGCATGTAAAAGAACCATTGCTGACTTTCGACAAGAGGCTGCAAAACCGTCAGTGTGTTTCCACCCTGCGATGGCCTGGCGAGCTGTCCAGGGTGTACTCTGCCCTCGCCCGAAGTTGGCTGGGATGGGCACCAGCCTCCCCGTGACCCAAAGTAGAATTAAGCGGGTACAGAAAATGAACTGAACTGAACAAATATAAGTAAAAATAAAAAGACAGAACAAAGACTTTCTATTGAAACTTCATTTTCACTCAGATCTGTTTCAAGGGGTTGCAAAACCAGCCTGTATATATGTATATACTGTATATATAGTGTAGATTTTCATATATAGTAAACATGAAAAAAATCATCAGTGTACCCTGTACATCCCCTCTTTTGTTCCTCATCCTTGCTCAGGGTATTTTGTGATTAATAATGATCTTCATTCGTACATACAGTATTCTGGTTTTCTGTAATAATATTTATAGTCAAAATGCCAATATAACTGCTTTTTATCGATCATTTTAAATAATGAAATGTATGTGTTCATACTTTCACCTGCATTAATGTTCAATTTCCTACCTTGTTCTTTCATCTGTGCAGCCAAAGCTGGAGTAAACACTCTGAGTGGTACTGCTGGAGGTGTTGAAAGCTCTTCAGTATGTGTTATCCTCATATTAGTTGCAGTCTCGGCATGTATGTCAGTGTCTGTAGATGATGCATGATTTATTTGGTTTTCCATTTTACTTTCAATTTCTTGCATGAGCGCCTTGTCATACCCAGAGCTTGCTTCCATTAGTCCAATCGCGTGAGCTGACGATTGAACTTCCGAATTTAGAATCTGAAGAGATGATTTTTTGTTTATTGGCCAAACTAGTTCTCCAGAAGACGGAGCCCAAGTGGAGTCATGGGTTTGCTGTAGAATTTTCTCTTCTTTGTCGTAAAATACAGAATCGTCTCCAATAGTCATAGCCAAAGGTCTTGCTGTGTCTTCCTTCGCTCCTCTGCTAATGTCCACATCTTTCTCTAGAGCCGCGTTGCTCTGAGTCTCATGCGCACTTGCATTATCTGCCATTTCAAGATGTACTTTTTTGTTTACAAAGTCCCTATTTTGATCTTTTTATTCTTGGCAAAAACTAACACATCTGAAGTCTGGTCATAATTCTGTCAATCATGTTTATTTCCCTCCTTCACACCCTTCATTCTTACATTCTAATGACCAGTCTGTGACAGGCAGGGCTTTTGTACACATGAGCAATGTATTTTTTTAAACTGGATAACGGGGGATTTGTGTTGACCCACATGAATGGCCTTTTGTCTGCTGTTCCATTACAAACAAACCATTTGTCTTTGTGTTTTAATCCCATTCGAGGTATTTTAAGGCCTGATTAACATTCTCAGGCAGGATTTGTTTCTGAATTGCCTATACCCCTGGTATGGCCAATGTGTTTTTATTATGCGTTAACGCAAATTTTGTTAAGTGTTACACAAAATACAGGAGGTAGTAAAATAATTACACAATGTTGCTGTAAGTTGCCATTATTCTACACAAATAATTAGTGGAATAGAATGTCTGCCTCACAGCAACAAAGGTCCTGGACTTGATTTCTCGGCTCGCTCATTTCTGTGGGGAGTTTGCATGTTTTTTCTGTGCTCGTGCTCTGGGTAGCTGAGTATTGTAGGCTTTGAGTCCCATATTTGTCAGCTGGAAGGGAAATAATTGGATAGTAGTCACTGGCTTATTTCAGAAAGCTCCTGTAATTTTCTGGACTTTTTCTGTATGGGAGTGGTGGCTCAATGGTTAAGACTCTGGCTTATTAAAGAAATGTCTGGGGTTCAATCCCCAGTCCCAACAAGTTACCACTCTTGGGCACTTGAGCATATAAAAATGATAAATGTAGGCTGTCTGCAAAATGCTGTAATTGTAAATATACTCAGTTTCCTTAAAATAGTTTAAAGACACGCAGATTGAGTGAAATGAGTGTTCATTTAATACACTTGCAATAGATGTGACAACATTATCATCGTTTTTCTTTCTCTTGAAATTTTATGCCGCCTTCTGTTTAGATTTCAGACTTTTCCACTTACTACAAACCAGTGTCAGACTACCAGGTTATATCACATGTACAAGACCGTTTCTCTGGTCATGCAGTCTTCTTATTTTCATTGTTATTGCAAGTAGATACAGAAGGAAAACAAGATATAAAATAGGTGACTAAAGGATGCAAAGAAAATTTTCTATTGAACCAAATGAACTGATAACAGAAGATAAAACATATATGTGATAAATTACCTCAACTGGAATTTAGGAATGTTCTGCAATTCTCATCACCCTGTTTTTGTTTTGTTTTTTTGTTTTTTTTAATTCTTTTTTTTTTGGGGGGGGGGGGGGGGTCCTGTTTTGTCCCTAATTTACTGGTACAGTATCCAATTTCCAATCCTCAGGTATTGCTTTCCATATTACATGACCACCACTGGCAATGAAGGGTTGATAGCGTATACACACCCCCTCCGTGACATGCAATGCTAGCCAACCGCCTCTTTTTGAACTGCAGCACATGTACATTTGGGGGCATTCTAACACACTCGGATTGAAAGTACTATCTGCTCTGTCATATAAATGAGAATGCTGATGATTGGGTTCTGACTGCTGTGAGTGACAGGGATGTCAGCGTATGCCATCCCTCCCTCCCATGAGCGCTCACCCAATTAGCTCTCATGGACTACTGACATTAAACTGGATTCAAACTTGCGATCTCTGGGTTAATAATCATGCATGACACTTTGACAATGTGCCACTCTGGAGTTTTACTTTTAGATATACAGTGTGTGTGTGTGTGTGTGTGTGTGTGTGTGTATATATATATACACATACCATATTTGACATAATAAGCGCCCAAGGCGATTCAAAAAATTGGAGTGGGTGGGCGCTTATTAAAATATTACCAGCGGAGATGGAAAACGTGAATAATAACAGAACAATAAAAGAGTTTTACTGGTATTTGTGTTATTCATTTTGTGGTATCAATCAAATTAGCTGAAAATAAACAGAAAACAGCACAAATAAAAAAAAAGACTTTTCCTTCCCTTACTTTTCCCCCCAGGTGATTTTCCTTTAAACATTTCCTTTAAACATTTTCCCAAGTAAAATGAGCCAATGAAGATGAATGTCAACTTTAGCACATGGCAAGGTTAACCAATCAACACTAACATAAACAAAAGCACATGGCCAGGAACTCTTTAAATTTATGAAGTTAGTGAGCAGGAGAGTGAAAAATACTCATTACTTTCTGATAGATCCATATCTGGCACATCGCTCCATTCATTCAGAGCATCCAGTAGTTTTACTGTAGCAGTTTCTAATGGTTTATAGGTTGTTCATTTACCAAGAGAAAACAGCAAAATATTTTCCTGTTTTTTAAAGCACGGCGGAACAATCAAATGCGTTGTTACTGATGAACATTACAAACATTCCCCAGTGGCAGGGGGTCTTGAAATACCGTGTAAAATCACTTTTACAGGCAGTGAATGCCTCATTTTACGGTTACAGACACTGATCGAATATAATTGGTACGAGTTTGCTCCGTACACATGGGCGGTTATTAGATGCAAGGTCAAAAAATGGGGGGGGGGGCCTTATTGGAACAGGGCGCTTATTACGTCGTTGTCTTTCTCCACTTATTCCGGGGTTGGGTCGTTGGGGCAGCAACCTAAGCAATGAGATCTAGACGTCCTTCTGCCAAGCCACTTCTTCCAGCCTTACTGGGTACACTAGGGTATTTCCAGGCTAGCCGAGAGACATAATCCCTCCAGTGTGTTCTGGGTTGACCCCGAGGTCTCTTCCTGGTTGGATATGCCCAAAACACCACACCAGGGAGGCATTCTAACCAGATGCCTGATCCACCTCAACTGGCTCCTCTCAACATGGAGGAGCAACGGTTACTTTCTCAGTATACTTTCTCTTTCAGAGCTTCTCACCTTATCCTTGCAGGAGGGCCCTTCCGCCTGGCGAAGGAAGTTAATTTGAGTCGCTTATGTCAATGATCTTGTTCTTTCGGTCATTACCCAAAGCTCATGACCGTAGGTACTTGTAGTTGCTGATTCTCATTCTGGCCACTTCACATTTGACTGCAAATTGCTTCAATGAGAGCTAGAGGTCCTGACTTGATGAAATCAAAAGGACAACATCATCCAGAATCCCTCAACACCATGGCTGCACCTAGAAATTCTGTCCATAAAAATTCTGAACAGAATTGGTTACAAAGGAATCCGACCTTCACTGGAAACGAATTTAACCTTTTGTTAAAGCACGCCTCACGAGTTAGCCCAAGGAATACAGTCAAAATCCTTCTCTAAATCCACAAAACACATGTGAACAGATTGGCCAAACTCCCAACCAACTCCTCCTCTCCAGCACCCCTGCATGGACTTTCCTAGGTAGGCTGAGGAGTGTAATTCCACGATTATTGGAACGCACCCTCTGGTCCCCCTTTTTAAAAAGGTGTACTACCACCCTAGTTGCCAATCTAGGGAATGGTCCCCAATGATCATGTGATGTTGCAGAGATGTGTCAACCAAGACAGTCCTACAACATCCAGAGTCCTGAGAAATCCAGGGCAGATCTCATTCACCTCTGGAGCCCGACCACTGAGGAGCTTTTTGACAACCTTCGTGACTTCAAACCCGAGATAGGTAGACCCTCACATAAGCCCCCAGAGTCTTCCTCCTCCACGGACAGCATGTTGGTGGGATTGAAGAGTTCGTCAAAGTATTCCTGCCACCTCCCGATGACATCCCCAGTTGAGGTGAGCAGCTCCTGAGATTCACTCCTGTCTTCCAAATAGGATTAAGCAGTTAATCAAATGAATAAGTGAGATAAATAGCATACCAATAATATTGCACCGTTTCTTTGTAGTCATGTATACAATACCTGTAATATCATTTACCTTTAGCTTCTTAGCTTCTTGATCTGATGTTAAGTGATGATTGTGAGGTAGATATATACAGTATATATATATATATATATATATATATATATGTATATATATATATATATATATATATATATATATATATATATATACACACACACACACACACACACACACACACACATACACACAGTGGACCCTGTCCACTTTGTGCTTCAATTCATGCGGGTTCAGTGCATCGTGGGTTTTTTTTTTGTTTGTTTTTTTTGTTTTTTGTTTAATATTCATCGAATTAAAAAATAAGGAAATTAAGGAAGAATAGGGGGAAAGGGTCAGGAAAATGCCACAAAACAAGGCCAATTATGCAAAAAAAAAAACCCTAAACAAGCACAAGACTATAAACAACCCAAAACCTCCCATCAATACTACTTACATTTTAATGTATGGTGCGTGCACACACATCTGTGTGCATTTATATTTTATTTACGTGTTGAATATGTATTTATTGATATTATGTACACATATACATGTACGTACTGTATACGTCAGTCGGGGGGTTTATACATCTTCTTCTTCTTTTACTTTCGGCTATTCCCTTCAGGGGTCGCCACAGAAAATCATCCGCCTCCATCTCACTCTGTCCTCTGCATCTTCTTCTCTGACTCCAACAACCTTCATGTCTTCCTTCACCACATCCATAAATCTTTTCTTTGGTCTTCCTCTAGGCCTTCTGCCTGGTAGTTCCAACCTC
>CM045729.1:39208579-39238579 GCA_024760905.1 Plotosus lineatus | reverse complement strand
GGTTGGGGTTTTTTTTTCCAGTGAAGTAATTCAGAGATAAAATTCCGACACACAGAAAAAGCATCCTGTGAAAGAAAAAACAAACCTTGCGAAGTTGTTGTAAGATCTTGCAAAATATTAAAAAATAATAATTAAATAAAAATATATGAAAGGGGAAAAATCCAAAGAAAGTTTTGTGAGATCTCTCGCAACATTTAAGAATTTCTGTGGAGAAAAATAAATTATTTAGAAAACTTATTCAAAATCAAAAAAGATTTCTGTGGAGATAAAAATCTCAAGAAGCTCATGTAAGATTTCATAAAACATTTTTAACAAAAATCTCCAGAGGGGAAAAAATAAATTCCCAAAAAAATGAGCGAGATCACGAGAATATTTTGTGAGCAAAATTATGTTGGTGGAAAAATATTTCACAAAACATTTCGAGAAAAAAATTCAGTGAAGAGGGAAAAAAAAACGATTGAAGAAAACGTTGAGGAAGTGGGAAAATTTGGTGAGACTTCATAAAATCTCTTTCCTTTCTCTCATTAAATGATTAACAGAGAAAAGCCTCTCCTGAAAACCTTCCCTGAGTCCAAGATAGCGAAGACTCCGTCTGTTCAATACAAATTTTCTCCGGTGACCCGTCAGCGATTATACATTTTCTTTGTTATTGGTCTCAGATTATAGCTACAAATATATAATATGTCGTCTCACTTGTTGCAGATCTCCTGTCAGGACTGCAGTTGTAAAAAAAAAAAAAAAAAAAAACCAACAACACAAGTCACATTTTAATGAATCACATATGAGATTTCAAAGCATGTACAGGGAGCCCTCACTTTCCACGGTTAATTGGGACCGATCCCCCCGTCACAACCGAATTCCGCAAAGTAGGATCACCCCCTCCACACACACACACACACACACACACACACACACACACACACACAACTCCCCCCTACTGATGTATACGTCCATGTATATGTGTATATAATATCAATAAATACATATTCAGTGCTATAAATGTTTATATTACCAATTAAACATTTAAAATAATGTATAATATGTATTTAAAATATAAATACACACACATACAGATGCGCACACACAGATGTGCACCTCACAACAACGTAGCTAGTTTTGATGGGAGGTTTTGGGTTGGGTTGTTTTTTGTTTTTTTTTTGTATAATTGGCCTTGTTTTGTGACATTTTCCCATATTCTTCCTTAATTTCCTTATTTTTTTAATTCGATGAATATTAAAAAAAAAAAAAAAAAAAAACCTGCGATGCACTGAAGCCGCATGAATTGAAGCGCAAAGTAGCGAGGGATTCCTGAACTGCTTTCTATTCACTGCTGTGCCACAGACCTCAACATGCTCAGTGGAATCTTTTAATTTTCTCTCTTTTTTTGCAAAACCTTCTTTCCTGACACAGACCACATCAATCTGTTTAGCTTCGTTATGACGTGCATAAGCCTTCATGCCTCCGGTAGTGTGTGCAAACATGCACATGGTTTGGGTGTAAATGGCTTCTGCATTTCAATCTGGACAGATGTGCTACTGAACATATCACCATTAGCCTGAACCGTTTATGAAAAGACTTTTCAGATAAAAAAGTCCACCTTTCACATTTGCACCTTAGATAGCTACAGTACATTCATTTAAAGGATCTTTACACTCGGCCAGCCACCGCTGTTCCTCAGGTGGTTTCCTCCTCATCCAGAGAGTAGCTCAGTCCAGGTAGCAGCTTCAACAGGTTTTTTCTCATGCTGCCTTTCCTCCCTCTGCGAGGCAGTGTAGCAAACACCGAGCTGGAGGAGGAGAAAGAAGAGTGCACTCGAATGTTATCCCATGTGGGTGACTGACAGCTGTTGGAGCTGCTGCCGCTGCTGATGCTGCGTGTTCGGGACAGGACCGTCTTTGGAGGCGCCCCCTCTGGCTGAAACATGGAGTTAAATAAATCGCAGTTGGCCTTGTTAGGGCTACAGGGGCTGAGTTCATCAAACACGTCCTCGCCGACCTCATCTGTCAATACACTCGGCCAGCTGCTGTCACTGGAAAAACGATATCCAGCCCGACTAGTAGGAGATGACAGGGACATGAGGGACTCCATGGATGAATACTCGGAGCCAATGTTCAGATTCCCTGTCAACACAATGAATCGTTCATTGCAGCAAATTATTTTAAAGAACGTACCTGTGAAAACGTAAGATTTCTTAATCCTTGAAACTCAGAGTTTAGAGACGTATAAAATATAATTATTTTGTGAATAACAACATCTTACTAGGCAAAAACTAAAATGTTCTCAGTTTCAGAGATATAACACACTGCCTGGTATTTTTATCTTGTTTATTATTGAGCATTTGTTCTGTGTTTCTATAATTCAAATTCAACATTTATTACTGGAAAAGTTAATATAATATTTTTTTTTCTACATTAAACATTGGGGCAGTGGTGGTCCAGTGGTATAGGGCGCTGGATTGCTGATCCAAAGGTTGGGGGTTCGAGTCCCACTCTCCACAAGGTTGTCACTGTCCCCCCCAGTGCGGCTAACTGGGTTATCAAAGGCGGGCCATGTCTCACTGTCTATGGTGAGAGACATGTAAAAGAACCATTGCTGACTTTCGTAAAGAGTAGCTGCAAAGTTGTCAGCGTATTTCTGTCCCTTGATAAAGGGTTGTGTCAGAAAGGGCATCCGACGTAAAAACCTATACCAAATCAAACGTGCGAATCAGATGATTCGCTGTGGCGACTCCCGAGTAAAAGGGAAAAAAGCCAAAAGGAAGACAGACAATTCTACATTAACATAAGAGGACAGTATTGAATTGGCTCATTTAAAACCACAGAGTCGGTTTACTATAAAACATCCTGAAAGTGCTGATGGTAGAAATAAGGACACGGAGCTTTGGGGAAGCCAAACCATGAAGTGATTACAGCTCTCACACTTTGAGCAGGATGGGGACCGCCCGATTTTTTTTTTTTTTTTTTTTTTTTAATCCGGTACATTTGAGACCAGTTCTGGGAAATGGATGAACTGAAACGCACCAGCAGGGTAATGAGGGCATATTACACAAATCAAATACTACACATATTACACTGAGAGCAAACCTAAAATTTAAAAGTTAAATTGATGCAATAGGCTTGAGTTCTTTGATGGACAGGGAAATTTACCCCGACAAGTATTAGCATATTAAAGATATATAATGCTCCAATCATTTTTAGGTTGTGAGTTGGGGAGGGGCATTTCATTTGCCGAGCTTCTTAATTGTATTAGGGTCACAGGGAGGGCAAACCCTATCTTAGCTGAGACGGAGGAAGACAGGGTTTACCCTGAACAGCTCATCGGGGCTGTGTGTGTGCCAGCACACATGCAACCATCCATACATACCCCGGAGCAATTTGGAACACGGTTCAGATAAGTAATGAGTCATAGGTGCCTTACTGCTACTCATTTTCATTTCTCGAAACAGAACGAGTCAAAAGTTTGGATGCATGTCCTACTTCAGAAAGAATAAGTGGGTGTGTACAGACATTTGACTGGCAGCAGCTGTAATAAATAACTGTTCTTTGAGCAGGCTCAGTTTTTTTCTTTTTGTTTGTTAAACCACAAATCATATTTTTATTCTACTAAAGACATGAGGACAAGTAATGTCGAGACTTTTGAGTGGTACCACACACACACACACACACACACACACACACACACACACACACACACACACACAAATATATTATATATTGAGAGATGGAGAGGGAAAGGGAGAGAGAGAGATGTTTGTATGTTTAGAGCATGCTCAGAAGTTGTTTATTCGATAATTTGTTTACTTGTCTATTTGTTTATATGTCCAAATGTTGTGTCATGTGATATTTAATTTTTGAGAATCACTGCCTAGTTGTTGAAAAAGACACTTTGGGGAATTGCTTTGAAAACACAAAAGTGTGTGTGTGTGTGTGTGTGTGTGTGTGTGTGTGTGTGTGTGTGTGAGGGGTTGTCTTTACAGAACGTTTTACTCTTCTATTTGGCAACAATTTTCATTTTTATGTGTCAGTTGAAGTGTAGTTCCTGTTATCACACGTATCATAGCTGATATAAAAAGTCATTCCCTCTTTATCTTCTTCCTCTTTGAGGTTAGTAAGTGAGCGCTGGATCACTGATGTCAAGGTTGGGGGTTCAAGCTCCACTCTCCACGGATTGTCACTCCCCCCCCCCCCCCCCCCCCAGCTAACTGGGTTATAAAAGGCCAGTTATGTCTGTCACTGTCTATGGTGAGAAGTTCATGTAAATGAACCATTGCTGACTTTCAAGTAGCTGCAAAGCCGTCAGCATGTTTCTGCACTGTGATGGCCTGGCGAGCTGTCTAGGGTGTACTCTGCCCTTGCGCGAAGTCGACTGGGATGGGGGGGCGCCAGCCTCCCGGCGACCCTAATTAGGATTAATTGATTACAGAAAATGAATATAAGAATGTATAAAGCAGAAAGTAAATTATTGAGCACCTGCCAGCCAATCAGAACAGAGAATCCATAACAAAATAATATATATGCATAGTAGCATAGTAGTTAGCACATCCACCACACAGCAAGAAGGTACTGGGTTCAAATCCCAGGCTTGGGCATTTCTGTGTGGAGTTTGCATGTTCTTCCTATGCTTGCATTGGTTTCCTCCAGGTTCTCTGGTTTCTTCCCACAGTTCAAAGACGTACACATTAGAATAACTGGCAGTTCCAAATTCTCACTAGGTGTGAGTGTGAAAAAACTGAATGTGTGCTGGCACCAATGTTTTGGAGTAAACCTTGCCTTCAGACAGTTTTGGCCGAGATAGGCTTCCTGCAATGCTATTAGGATTACACAGTTCAGCAAGTGAGTTAGTGAGTGATGTGGGACATGCTGTTGCAAATAAATAAGAAATGATTCCATCATGATCAAATACAGGGGTTCTGATTTGTGCAAATTGATCTGTATAGATCTTAAAATTTTAAACAAAGGGACGACGAGTATTCGTAGAAAATACTGAATGTAATCTGATGGCTGATTCCATATCCGGTCTTTAATACTGGAAGTACAGGTTTTGATATGCTTTGCATTTATGTGGGTTATCTGAAGCTGCATTGCATTTTGGTCTCAGATTCTCAGAACAGACGTGATTTTGATTCATTACTATGATTGCATGAACTGAATGAATTTGGCTTTTGTGCAGAAGGCAGCATCAGCATTGTGGTGTAGAAATACTGATGGCTTTGCTGGTCATTGCTCAAGGTTATCTCATCTGATCTGCGAGATAATAAAAAATTGTTTTTGTTCTTTTGTCAGAATTAACTGTTTGACAGGAAGTCAACTCAGAACCCTGGTTTGAAATTTTAATCAAGAAGCTTTTTTTTTTTTTTTTTTAAACAGATGGAAGTTCCCTACCAGGCCTTATAATTTCACTTTATTCACATAACACACTTAAAAATGCAGAGCATTCACTGAATGACAAATCTTTTTTTGATTATGCAGAGGAAGTGTGTGCGTGCATGTGGTTTTTCAGCTGTCTTTATTTTTCTCACCTCGAGTAAGACGTTTTTCCTGTAGGGTGAGGGCCTGCAGTTCCAAACATTTCTCATGCAGTGTTTGCTGTTTTGAGAGAAGAAAAATCACACACACATGCACGCACACACACACACACACACACACACATGTACATGCATGAGAATATAGACCATAGTCATTCTGGGAAATCTGATCAGCATAATTATGATAAGCAGGAATTTAGAGTGCTGGAGTGACAAATTGTGATTTGTGGATCAAGTCGCAACTTTTAAATGTCAGTCATTTCATTTATTTGAGTGCATCATATTTAACAATGCATTATGGTACTAAGCCAACATCTACCAAACAGCCAATATAGTCAGAAAAAGCATAACTTATTAGATATAACAAAATATCGAGGCATAGATTTCCTCACAATAGCATTAGACTCATATATATATATATATATATATATATATATATATATATATATATATATATATATATATATGTGTGTGTGTGTGTGTGGAACAAATATATTGTGAAAATTCTGTTTGGTAAAAACATTCAGTCTGCAGTAAGATATTTCTAGTTAGGTGTGACTTATATCTTACATACATAATACAGCTCCGGGTTTTCATATAATCATACCTTGAGCATGCGCACCTTCTTCTCTAGTTCTATTCTTTTGACCACACTGCCATTGACTGTCTCCAGCCTAGATGTACAGACATGAAGACAGACAAACAGACCATAGTGGTAAAGTTGAAGAATCATTGACAAAAAAAGACTAGACGGGCAGGCAAACCAATAATAATAATAAGAAGAAGAAGAATCATAATAATACAGTAATAATAATAATAATAATAATAATAATAATATTAAGGCGTGGTGGTGTATTAGTTAAGTAGTAGTAAATATGCACGGTAGGTTAATTGGCTGGTCCAAATCGTCCCTAGGTGTGAGTGTGAGTATAAGTGGTTGTGTGAGTGTTGGTCCTGCGATGGCCTGGTGAGCTGTCCAGAGTGTACCCCACCCTTACCCAGAGTCGGCTGAGATGTGTGCCAGCCGCCCCACAACCCTAATTAGGATTAAGCAGTTCAGAAAATGAAAGAATGAATGAATAATAATGATGATAATCACTGTTAATATCCCTAAAATAATTACTAATACAAATATGCAGGGTGAAAGACTGGATTTTTTTTTCTTTTCTTTTTAACTACTTGATAATAATTTTCCATTCAACTCACTTTAGCATGTTGACAGAATCTCGGATCAGTTCAATGATTTGATTATGTGTGAATCCTTGAATGACGACTCCATTGACCTTCAGTATTATATCACCTATCAGAAAAATACAATCAGGGCAGAGAACCAAAAAGAAGATCCGGTAAGAGAGAGATGCATCAGTTGACCTATTTCACTCTTGTTTGTGACAGTGGATAAAAAGTATGAGTGTAAAAAAACCAAATAAATACAATATATTACTCACACACACACACACACACACACACACACACACACACACACACACACACATATATATATATATATATATATATATATATATATATATATATATATATATATACATACATATATAAATGGGATCAGACAGCCTCCCAGATTATTATTATTATTATATATATTATTATTGTCCAGTCACATTATAGTCTTGAAGTATGTATATTGTCTAGCAGTGCAAACGTGCAGAAAGGTTTAGACCCGTCAATGTGTTCTGAAAGTTTAAAAGGTTAACACAAAGTTCACTCTGGCCATGTTTACAATGATAATGTCAGTTATCGGAAAAACCAACTGCGGGCAGTGTATGTGTAGGTGTCAAAATTAGTTAAGGTAGGCGTAATAAATGAGATACCCGCATATAAGAGCAGTACTGAAAGGGTCAGGTTGCATAGGTGTGGCCATGTGGTAGACCCTGCAAAGGAAGTAGCTGTAGCTCACAGGCTATGTATGTCTCTGTGTGCGTGGGTATAGGTGTGTGTCTCACCCGCGGTCAGGCCTGCTGTCTCTGCAGAACTACCCTCCTGCACACTGCAAACAAACGTACACATCTCTAACTCGCTACTGGTGTTGAGCTGAATCCCATATGTCTGCAATGTGAAAGAGAGAAAAATCAGAAATAAAGTTATATAAGAAGAAAATAATGTGTTTTGTTTGATACTAGCTTGATGTCATGCAGTTGTCCCAGTATGTTAGCTTTGTGCATTTGATTATATCAGCATGGTATGCATATGTGCTTTTACTTGACTAAAATAATCAGGATGGAAAGCTAAACTGAAACTCGAACACACCATGGTTCTTGGCTGAAACCAAAATGAGGAAGCGATCATACCTGAACTTCAAATCCAAACGCTTCATTGTCATGTTTTTCCAAAACAACCGTCATCCTAAAACAGATATAAGCGGTCAGCCACAGGGTCACCGTGAAGGTCAAGAGTTAAAGTGTATTTTTCCTTTTCATTAAGTGTTTTTGTAGTATAAGAACTAAAACCAATGTAAAGAAGTGTACCTCTGAGGATCTGCGTAGTCCACCAGAGAGTTAGAATAAGATCGTCTCACCTGACAAACAAAATAACTCATATCAAATACTCTGAATTTAGCACTTATTCACAGTGATTCAATTCATTCATTCATTTTCTGTAAACGGTTAATCCTAATTAGTGTCACGGGGAGGCTGGTGCCCATACCAAGCAGACTCCGGGCTAGGGCAGAGTACACCCTGAACAGCTCGACAGGCCATAAAAGGGCGGAAACATGCTGACAGCTGTGCAGCTACTCTTGTTGAAAGTCAGCAATGGTTCTTTTACATGAACCTCACATCATAGACAGTGAGCGACATGGCCGGCCTTTGATAACCCAGTTAGCTGCACTGGGGGAGGGAGAGTGACAATCCGTGGAGAGTGGAGCTTGAACCCCCAACATTAGGATCAGTGATCCAGCACCTTTACTACCAGGTCACCACTGCCTTATATGTATATATATGTATATATGTATATATATGTATATATATGTATATATGTATATATATGTATATATGTATATATATGTATATATGTATATGTATATATGTATATATATATATATATATATATATATACATATACATACACACACACATATATATATATATATATACATATATATATACATATATACATATACATATATACATATATATACATATATACATATATATACATATATACATATATATACATATATATACATATATACATATATATACATATATATACATATATACATATATACATATATATACATATATATACATATATACATATATATATATATATATATATATATATACATATATATATATATACATGTAAAAATAACAAATATACCTCATGTTATAGAAAGTAAAGTACTCTTTATTTGGATTATTTAACATTTTAAAATTGTTATTATTCATTACTTAAGCTGCAAGTGTATGAAATTCAAGCAATAATACACCAGTATGCAATCTACTGTTACTGAAATATTCTTATACATGATGCACAGGCATCAGTCCGTTTCTGCAACACACCTGCTCACGTCCTAGTGTCTGTGTCCCGGTCGCGTGCTCTCTCTTTTTAGATTGCTTTCCATTATTTAAAGATCCTCGTCTCCAGCGCAGACCCTTTCTGGGGACACTGTCCTGTTGGTAAGTGTCCAGGCTCCTCTGGGGCTGCAGGATGGTCTTAGGATTCATGTTAGATGTCATGGTCCTGCAAACGCTTTGCCTTCACTCATAGCTGCCTCTGAATACAACCAGCATGACAGTACCCAGCTGAGTATGAATGTACCAAAGCGGATGTATACATCATGTGACCACTGAGGACCTGCATAAGTGAGTGTTTTTGCGTGTGTTTTCCTTTCAGGTTTTAGCAGTTCCTTTTCTCTTCCTTTAATCTATTTTTTATCTTCTATGAAGTGAAGCATGCCTGCGTGCTCATCTGTTTTTATTTTTCTCTCTTCAAACTCTCTCTTGCTCGGTCTTTCTCTCTTTGATGGTTCTTTGCTCAGACACACACGGGGTCCTTACCGCATTCATCTGTTTCCTCTTGACTCCACACATTCTTTCACTTCTGTCACTGGTGCAGAGACACTTCTCTGAGGGATGCAGTCTTCAGAAATTACTTGTGAATGCCAGTCATATTTCCGTTTAAATCACACACACACACACACACACATCCCCAACATAGCCAATTTAAAATCAGTTTCTTTCTTTTTTTTTTTTTTGTGACAAAGCAACCACCTTGCAAGGGCAAATAATATTTTTTACACACCCTACCTTCAATAGAGGCTAATGTATGATTCCTCCTAGACACATGAAAACAGCCATACGACTTATTTCAGAATTTTTGTCAAAGTGTTCCTCATGTTGTTTCACACGACCACATAACACACTCAGAGAAAAGTGCCGTTTATCTTCTTTCACATGCATGAACCCACAGATACCCGTCCTGTGATTAACAGAGAGAAAACTTGTTCTCCTCTCTAACTTCCTATAAATCTCTTCTTTTCCTTTCGGCATTTCTCTTTTTCAGGGGTCGCCACAGTGAATCATCTGATTCGCATGTCTGATTTGGCGTAGGTTTATACGTCAGATGGCCTTCCTGACAGAAAACTCTTCCTCTAGAAAACTCTTGACCAAGGTCAGCAATGGTTCTTTTACATGAACCTCTCACCATAGACAGTGAGAGACACGGCCGGCCTTTGATAACCCTGTTAGCTGCACTGGGGGGGGACAGTGATAACCTTGTGGAGAGTAGGACTCGAACCCCCAGCCTTAGGAACAGTGATCCAGCGCCCTTTACCACCAGGCCACTACTGCCTACTAATTTCCTAGAAAGGCCAATCTTAATCACTTGATTCCTGAACGACTGTGGCATTGTTAAGATTTAAAAACAAGTTCTCATAATAAAAGAACAAACATTGTTTATGCTGTAATTTTTGTACCACTTTGTGTGTGTGTGTGTGTGTGTGTGTGTGTGTGCGTGTGTGTGTATGTGTGTGTGTGTGTGTGTGTGTGTGTGTGTGTGTGTGCGTGTGTGTGAGAGAGACCCACTCCAGCATAATACTGATTGCTATGGATGGATCCAGGCCTAATACCATCAGTAACCCAGAACTGTTATGAAGAACAAGCTATACACAAATTACCATCGTGGTAAGAAAGAAGCGCTCGATGTGGATTGGTTACGTATGTCGCATGCCACCAAATAATCATACAACAGTCACCCTACTTTGGACAGTGGATGAAAAGTGAAAAAGGGGACGCCCCAGAGAGACATGGGGATGCACCGTCGAGACAGAAACGAATTGAATGAAATGACATGGGACAGCATCACAACTTTGCTCGAGGGAGATGGCAAGCTCGGGTGGACGTCCCTTGTGCCGCAATGGCCCAAAAGAGACCTAATAAATGGAATGAATCGCATTGTGGATTGAATTGTTCACAAAAGCTATCAAGAATTAAAAGAGAAAACTCAGCCCAAAATATGCCACATGTATGTATGCATCATGTCAGAGAAAATCATTTGGATATACAGTAATCCCCCGCCACTTCATGTTTCCTACTTCGTATCCCCGCAATATCGTGGATTTCCCATTGGGAAATTAAAAAATTTAAAGATTAAAGTACAGTTTTCAAAATTCATGAACACTACATTCAACTACGCTACCCAACATGCTCTGTTCTCCTGCTTGACTTGAGTGTTCTCTGATTGGCTGTGAATCCAGCAAGCTGATTGGTCAAGATTATAGTTCCCAGCATCCAACACATGGGGCTTCCTGTCTTTGTGTTCAAGCCGCATTGTTAGTCCGTCTACGCTACGTGTCAGCAGTTTTCCAGCCAGGTGCCTAAGTTTTTCTCTCTTTGTGCTCCTAAGTACTGTTGTATACGCTAAGGCCTTGAAAATGGCCCCAAAACGCCCAGGAAGTGTTATGGTCTGTGCTAGTTGGCGTCGTTTCTCTCTCTCTCTCTCTCTCTCTCTCTCTGCATGTGCTGGCGAGGCTGTTACCCGCAGGCGAAATCCAGAGAGCGCACCTGAATTCACTCAGCCATCAGCGCACTAGAGGAGCTCCGTGCTCGACACTGTTCTTCCCCTCACCACTACGGTGAACACGATTTTCCCGCACCCCAGTGCTTCCCCTGAGCTATGATTTATTTCATTGTACTTGGTCTCCTGCATTTTAGGATTCGACTGATATGCTCCCGGGGTCACAGGAAGATCATCTAGTGAACCGAAAAAGAAAAGGAAAATGATGACAGTCAGTAAAAAAAGTTAAGCTTCTAGATTTATTAAAAGAAGGGTGAAGTTTTGCGTCTGTGGCTCGCCATTACGTCATTAACGAGTCGACTGTGCGCTACATTAAGACGTAGGAAGAGAAAATACGCATATCAGTCGGACCCAAAGATGCAGGAGACCAAGTACAATGAAACAAAGACTTTTATTGTGCTCAGGGAAGCACTGGGGTGCGGGAAAATCGTGTTCACCATAGTGGTGAGGGAAAAACAGTGTCGAGCACGGAGATCCTCTGGTGCACTGATGGCTGAATGAATTCAGGTGCGCCCTCTGGATTTCGCCTGCGGGTAGCAGCCATGCCCCTCACCAGTGTATGCGCAGAGAGAGAGCGAGAGAGAGAGAAAGGAGTTAAACACCACCAACTAGCACAGACCATAACAGTTACAGCACAATAAGGCCGTTTTGAAAATGAAAAATGCATTATCGTTGTGGATTACGGACTGCCATAAAAATAATGTGAGTTTGGACACTAACATGATACGTACACTACTGTAAAGTAAAGGCTCTGGAGGTGCTGACGAGTCCCAATCAAGCACCAGTGCCACCAGTGATTCTCCTCCTTGACGTGGCTGTGGATTTGTTATTTATAAGGTTTGTTATACAGTAGTTTTATATATATATATCTTCTTCTATCCTTTCAGCTTTTTCCCTTTCTCTGGAGTCGCCACAGCAAATCATTTGATTCGCACGTTTGATTTGGCAGAGGTTTTTACGTCGGATGCCCTTCCTGTCACAACCCTTTAGCAAGGGACAGAAACACGCTGACGGCTTTGCAGCTACTCTTTACGAAAGTCAGCAATGGTTCTTTTACATGCCTCTCACCATAGACAGTGACAGACATGGCCAGCCTTTGATAACCCAGTTAGCTGCACTGGGGGGACAGTGGCAACCTTGTGGAGACTTGAACCCCCAACCTTAGGATCAGCGATCCTGCACCCTATCCACTAGACCACCACTGTCCTATATATATATATATATATATATATATATATATAGTCATTATAAGGTGTATAATTTATTTATATATTAATACACGTTGCCTGTATGAAATTAACATGTATAGAACACTTTAAAATTAACTTCTACATAAATTTTATATAATATATAAGTGGGTGGGTGCCCTTAAGAAGTGGCAGAAGTCATTTCGCGGTTTTTCGCATATCGCGGAGAGGGCTGGTCCCCATTAATCGCGAAATAAGGGGGATTACTGTATCCCATTAAAAAAAACATTTTCTGTAAAATTGGTTTCAATGTGTAGATGAAATTCGTGACAGTCTTTGTTGCTTGTGTTTCATGCCGTGCTTTCACCAAAGTATCAACTCAAAGTGCAAATCATAAAGATCTCACATTAAAATTTATAACCAATATAGAGATTTCTGTTTTTCTTACTTTGTGGACTGAGGGTCGCACTTCAGTTTACATTTCCATGTACAACCAGTGGCGTCCACACCAGTTACATACAGAACTGAACCATTTTTTCTGTGAGGAGTGAGGTTCCATGTTACGTTTACTGTATAACTGAGTGGCCTCATGAATCGTATTTATTCAACAGTAAGTCAAGCAGTAATTAATTTATTCACCAAAAACAAATTGGAAGAGTTTTGTGTCATTACGTGAATGATTTTGTGTCATTACTTGAATGATTTTGAATATGAATTTTTAAAATTAAAATTGGCATTTAGTGATGATGTCAACCAAGGAATAACAAGATCGATCTGTAATTTGAATGAAATGACAGACAGACCTTGTTAATTTGCAGTTGACGACGAGTTAATGAGATCTGTGTGTGTGTGTGTGTGTGTGTGTGTGTGTGTGTGTGTGTATTCCCCTTATGGTCTATATCTACATGTATTAGCTGCTGGCAGAAAGGATTAAGTGTTAAAACACGCATACATTAACTTTATCTAGTTCATGTATGGTAAAGCCACTGTATCCTTTGTTAAACTGCCACTTATTAAACTGAATGTGCTCTTTAATATCCATAAGTTAGTGTCATGGCATATGGAATCAACAGGACTGAAAAAAGTCACAAATTCCAAATTATACTGTTATTAAACAGTCCCAATATTACTCATCATTAAAGTATAGTTTGTGCACAGTATAATATGTTTAAGTGATACAGAGCTTATTTTAAATGACCATAAAAAGCACTGTACTGGGCAATTCCATCCCGTGGATTACTAGCAGAGACCACATGGAACAACCATTATTTTCCAGGAAGTGACATGCACTTGTTGCGCCAGATTTTTTAGTGCAAGTAAAAAAGCAAATCTATTCAGCAAGCAACATTTTAAGTGGTGCGACTCATGTTCATTGTGATCCTTTCACTTTTTATGAAGAAATTCCATAGGAATGGTGCTCAGTTTTAGATGTGAGAAGTAGTTCTGCTTGCAGGTCGCGCATGATCATTTTAAAGAGCTAGTAATACAAATTCACCACAGGTACACTTTAAACTGTTTTATATGATACTGGAGCATAGTGCTGAGTAAATGAGATTTGTGAGAATCATCTGTGTGTGTGTGTGTGTGTGTGTGTGTGTGTGTGTGTGTGTGTGTGTGTGTGTGTGTGTGTTGATGGGTTACATTGAAAGGTCTGTAGTCAACTGTCTTTTTGTGTCAAGGTACTGTAGGTGGTTTTTCAACCAGGTACACTGACAGAACAGTCTCTCGAGCAGATTTAAAAGTACAGTATGGCTTACGAAACATGAGCTCACAAGCACTCATGGCTATTAAGTGTCATTCTAATAAAGATAAAGTGAAAAGTCATCTGTTTTGCCCAGATAGCAACAATTGCACTATCACTCTGCCATTCCAAATTTTCTGTGCTAGAAAACTTAACAATATATGGTACATCTGAACCTCGGGGCCTCAGTTTGTGTAGAAATGAACATGTTTTATTAATATCATGCTTTTAAAAGCCAAATATCATAATTTGAAATATACAAAAATTTCAATTTTATCAAAACAAGAATTCAATGTTTCTTTTAAAGTCAGGAAATGTTATCTACGGCAACTTATTGCTGCTGCTCGCGTAAAATAAATGATGATCACTATCACGTTAAAACTTAAAAGTTTACTGTTATAATATCATTTTGTTTTACATTATCACAATATATGTATATGTTGTAACAAATATTTTCAGGTAATAAGAATTTCATGTTATCCTCACAAATAAACTACAGACGCTCCCCGACTTACGTTTTTGTTTGGTTCCAGACGGCCGAATGTAAGTTGAAAATAAGCACAAGTTGTTACTGTATGTTCCAGTGATGTATGACGTTCATACTGTGCTATACATCCATAAATACCATTACTGTACCTCATAAAACAACCCTAAATCAATAATTATAAACATAACATTGTAAAATAATATCAAATATATCAAATAATATCAACATTAATTTCAAATAAATTAAATTCAATCAAAATAATTTCAAATAGATAAATTTTAATCAAATTCACTCATCAAATATCAAATACAGTATCAAATATAACCTTTAACATTCTCTATGATGCGATCTTTCTGCTTGTAAATGGTTCCGATGGTTGACGGATGGTCACTTTACATGAAGCTCTGCCAAGTCACATTACATGAAGCTTAAAACAGCCAATCAACGCTTACAATATGTGAGGCGCTCAACACACAAAATAGTTTACTTGTTTGTGCTTGAGACAAAGCACGGGTTATACGGACTTCTGGTCTTTCAAGTGAGTAAGGGCACCATTGAATATTCGTTTAATACTCAGCCTGCACTGATGTGAATCACCAGCAGAGCGGAGAGTTATCTTTCTTTTCTGGATTTAGGTTTTCATTAATTTTACAACTCTCTTTGCTTAACTGAGTATGCATGGTAGATTGCGCCGATCCGGGCAGACAGTTAATTCATTTTTGTGTATGAGACTTGCACCCATGCTAGTAGGCTTACACTTCTGACCAACCATATTAGCTCAGGGTTACAAAAGTCCGCAAAACAGTGTAAACATAAAGATCACAGAGACGACGCCTTAACACAAGGGTAGCATGCTATATAACTGATGTGTGTGTGCGTGTGTGTATATATTATATATATAGTTTATATATATAAACTGAACTGGAAAGAAGAAGGGTCACGTTCATCATTACGCCATTGCGTCATTACGTTAGCGTACTACGTAGGTACGTCTAAACTCAAAATTTGGCAAATTTTTTTTGGGGAAAAAAAAAAACGTAAAATTGAAAAAACGTAAAATGAATGAACAAAGGTCGGGGAGCATCTGTAATCATTGTTTTTACAATAATCTTTGTAAAAATATTTTGAAACATTATAATATGTCAAAATAGCAATAAAATATATTGTTAGAGCCTGAAAATGTTCACATCATAATGTACTGAATATTATGTCGTTATACTTCTCAAAAAATTAGCATATTGTGATAAAGTTCATTATTTTATGTAATGTACTGATAAACATTAGACCTTCATATATTTTAGATTCATTGCACACCAACTGAAATATTTTAGGTCTTTTATTGGTTGAATACTGATGATTTTGGCATACAGCCATGAAAACCAAAAATTCCTATCTCAAAAAATTAGCATATTTCATCCAACCAATAAAAAAGTGTTTTTAATACAAAAAAGTCAACCTTCAAATAATTATGTTCAGTTATGCACTCAATACTCGGTCAGGAATCCTTTTGCAGAAATGACTGGTTCAATGCGGCGTGGCATGGAGGCAAGCAGCCTGTGGCACTGCTGAGGTGTTATAGAGGCCCAGGATGCTTCGATAGCGGCCTTAAGCTCATCCACAGTGTTGGGTCTGGTGTCTCTCAACTTTCTCTTCACAATATCCCACAGATTCTCTATGAGGTTCAGGTCAGGAGAGTTGGCAGGCCAATTGAGCACAGTAATACCATGGTCAGTAAACCATTTACCAGTGGTTTTGGCACTGTGAGCAGGTGCCAGGTCGTGCTGAAAAATGAAATCTTCATCTCCATAAAGCTTTTCAGTAGATGGAAGCATGAAGTGCTCCAAAATCTCCTGATAGCTAGCTGCATTGACCCTGCTCTTGATAAAACACAGTGGACCAACACCAGCAGCTGACATGGCACTCCAGAACATCACTGACTGTGGGTACTTGACACTGGACTTCAGGCATTTTGGCATTTCCTTCTCCCCAGTCTTCCTCCAGACTCTGGAACCTTGATTTCCGAATGACATGCAAAATTCCGAATGACATGCAACAGTCCAGTGTTGCTTCTCTGTAGCCCAGGTCAGGCGCTGATGCCACTGTTTCTGGTTCAAAAATGGCTTGACCTGGGGAATGCGGCACCTGTAGCCCAGTCCACTGCTTCCACAGGTCCCCCAAGGTCTGGAATCGGCCCTTCTCCACAATCTTCCTCAGGGTCCGGTCACCTCTTCTGGTTGTGCAGCGTTTTCTGCCACACTTTTTCCTTCCCACAGACGTCCCACTGAGGTGGCTTGATACAGCACTCTGGGAACAGCCTATTCACTCAGAGATTTCTTTCTGTGTCTTACCCTCTTGCTTGAGGGTGTCAATGATGGCCTTCTGGACAGCAGTCAGGTCGGCAGTCTTACCTGTGATTGCGGTTTTGAGTAATGAACCAGGCTGGGAGTTTTTAAAAGCCTCAGGAATCTTTTGCAGGTGTTTAGAGTTAATTGGTTGATTCAGATGATTAGGTTAATAGCTCGTTTAGAGTACATTTTCATCATATGCTAATTTTTTGAGATTGGAATTTTGGGGTTTCATGAGCTGTATGCCAAAATCATCAATATTAAAACAACAAAAGACCTGAAATATTTCAGTTGGTGTGCAATGAATCTAAAATATATGAAAGTTTAAATTTTTTATCAGTACATTACAGAAAATAATGAACTTTATTACAATATGCTAATTTTTTGAGAAGGACTAGTACTTGATAATTGTGCATTCATTCATTTTCTGAACCGCTTAATCCTAAATAGGGTTGTGGGGAGGCTGACTCTGGGTGAGGGTGGGGTACACCCTGGACAGCTCACTAGACCATCACAGGTGCAACACTCACACAAACATTCATACTCACATTCACACCTAGGGGCAATTTGGAACAGCCAATTAACCTACTGTGCATGTTTTTGGACTGTAGAAGGAAACCAGAGTACCCAGAGGAAAGATACACAAGCACGGGAAAAACATGCAAACTCCACACTGAAATGCCCGAACTGGGAATCAAACCGAGGACCTTCTTGCTGTGAACCATATTCACCACTGTGCCGCCCTTAATAAGATAAAAAATTAATATAACAATGTAATAATAAAATATAAAAATACATATTAATAATAGTGGGTCTGGTGGGAGGTGGTTTGGGTGCCACGCTTCGGACTGAGAAGTTCTACATTCAAATGACCCACTCCGTGCTAAGACCCCTGAGAAAGGTCTTAACCGCAAGTGTGCCTCTGTCCACTCAGCAGTATACATGGGTTGCAATAAAAATACTGAGAAGGTAACTAGCATCCCATATAGGAGGAGTTCAGCTCCAAGGCACTTCACGCTACAGAGATTGTAATACCGTATTTTTGGACCATAGGGTGCACTTAAAAGCTTTCAGACTTAAAAAATTTTTGACAGTGTGTCTTATAATCCGGTGAGCCTTATGTGTGGGTGCACCGTGCGACTATATTGCACTCATACCGCCAAAACCCTTGTGAAGCAAACTAATTCAAAGCTTACCATCATTCCGATGGATTAACCAAAGAACTATAATCGCAACATATTGGTGTCAACAGGTCGTAAGTTAGAGGGATCCGGGTTTTATGTCCAAATACCAGCATTACTGCTATTGTAGTCAGGTGACTCACTGAGTAATATGTGAATGGTTCTTCCACTTAATCTCCGTTTCTATGAACCATCTGTCTTGTTACGAGGATGCCTCTGTCTCAGGACGCTCCACTGGCTTAATGAAAGTCTCACGTTCATCACTGGGATAAAGTACTTCTACATCTACCTCCTGGGACCTCAGATTAACCTTCTTGAATTTCAAGTCACACTGATACAGCTCCTTAAGAGTAATGACCTCCGTTCTGTAATGAACACAATACTCTATGCTAATGTGTGCTGCCATGTTTGTTACTGTGAAAGCGCTGTCGCTTTAAGGTGGCATGGCTGAGAGAAGTTTAGGTCACAACCCAGACGACTTCCAATCTCCATCTCTATTGATCCGCATGAGGGAACAATAGATAATAAAATATTATAATATAATAATAAAGATAATAGACGGAACCAGGCTTTATGTCCAACTCGCACAACTGTTAAACTCAGACACTGAAGATGAAGAACTTGATGGATTTGTGGAAGTGAAATGAACTGAAAAAGTGAGTTTATTCTTTTATATTGTTATAACTGAACAATGTTGAGTTATTATGAGAATTGAATCAAATTTGACTTATCTCACTTTCATCTCGCTTAATATGCCTTATAATAGGCTTGTGCATGGAGAGGGGCTGTTCGCCTATCATTCGTTTATGTTATGCCTTATAATCCGGTGCGCCTTATGGCCTGGAAAACATGGTAAGCTCTGATGCTGATAAAGCACTAGGTCTGGATATAAAAAGCCCAACATTCTAATTTTGCCTACCTTATATTATGATCATGAGAAAAGTTTGATAATGTGAATGAAATTTCTTTTCATTTTCCTCAGTGGTACTGATGCACTGCTGTAGATAGATCCTGTTTTTAAATTCATAAACAAGTTTTAGCAGGTAAGAATTTCTCCTCACTACCCCAGTGTGAACTCCACTCTGCTTCTTTGAAAGTTGCATGTACACACACACACACACACACACACACACACACACACACACACACACACACACATATACACACCATAACCGCCTGGTTATACAGTTTGTGGGGTAGAGGGCATCTGGAAATGCAGAGACTGTAACAGACAACGTGTAATGTGCTGTGTACAAATCACGGCAAGGAAGGATGTAGATAATGTAGGTGCTAAGGGAAAAGGATTTGAACTTCTCATGAAAAGAGCTAAGAAAAAAATAAGAAAGTGTGATAAGAACTAGAAGCCTTTTTTATGTCTACTTTTGATTGTACAAGTATACAAGTCGTCAACTGGGAATGAAATTCATTTCAATGATTTGGCAGATAGACCTTGTTAATTCTCAGTTGAAAAAGTCTAAAGTAATGTAAATCTGATTCCTCTACATTCATGAACTACACTGAACTGGACAACAGGTCTATCAGAATCAGAATCCTTTATTGATCCCAGCGGAAATTGTGTGTCTATAGACTCCCTGAAGAATTTCCGCTAGATTTTGGAGTGCGTCCGTCTCTGTGGCTCTTCTCTTTAGCATCACTTAGTATTTTTAAGTTACAAAAAATGAATATGTTGAGACCTAGTATATTTAAGACTATTTCTGGATCACTACTGTACCATACATATGTTTACTGAATGTGCAAAAATGCATCTTACATGGTTCTGACGTACATCCTTTAAAACCCACAAATCACGCACGCCATCATTTCTGGCCAGAGCAAAACCTGGTTGATTTTGAACCTGCAGTAGCACAAAAAAATAAAAAATAAAAAATAATAATAATAATAATAATAATAATTTTGTTGGAAATGAAATTTACAATCAACTGATCATGCTTTGGGTAGATTAGGATGTGTAGCTACTGTTGTTGTACTTACCACTTTCATTATTTTTTTACTTCTGAAAAAATAAAGGGTCTGAAACGTGTTTTGACTGAATGCATCATATGTGTGTATGTGTGGTCGAAAGCTAGATTTTCTGACTGATAATCTAGCTTTCTACCACACATACGATTGAGCTTTAGATATCTACCATACCACATACCTAAATACTCACAAATGTTGGAAAAAAATATGTTATCCCTATATCTTACCTGCAAGTAAACAAATAATAGTGATCATCATCAGCAGCAGCAGTTTCACTTATTACTTATGTAGCTTTTTTCTTTGTTATTTGTTTGGGTTTTTTTGGTGGGGGCTTGGGTGGGTCAAACTATTTGATGTATGGACTACTAAAATTTTAGATAAGTATATATGATACAATATAAAGTAAAATCTGCAATCACCAATGAATCATAACAATATCAAAGTTGTTATGAGAAAACATGCCTGCAGAAGAAGGCTACATCTGGATTTAAAAACATTGGGGCAACAATGGGGCAATGATCACAGAAGTGGGTTTGGAACCAAAAGGTTAATGGTTTAATTCCTGATGATGATTTCCTTTCGGCTTTTTCCCTTTATCAGGGGTCACCACAGCGAATGATTCACACATTTTGAATTAGCATAGGTTTTTTTCGTCGGATGCCCTTCCTATCACAATCCTTTTTAGCAAGGAACAGAAACACGCTGACTGCTTTGCAGCTACTCTTTACAAAAGTCAGCAATGTTTTTTTTACATGTCTCTCACCATAGACAGTGAGAGACATGGCCCGCCTTTGATTACCCAGTTAGCTGCACTGGGGGGGACAGTGACAACCTTATGGAGAGTGGGACTCGAACCCCCAACCTTAGGATCAGCGATCCAGCATCCTATACCACTAGAGCACCACTGCCCTAATGGTTTAATTCCTGATCCGGCATCAAAAATGTGTGGTGGTGGGGACCTGTCTTGGCTGAAGTGCTCTTGGGCAAGCCTCTTATCCACATCTGCCCTTTGGGCACAGCAATGTGGCTCCCCCTGCTCTGAGTGTGTGTGTGTGTGTGTGTGTGTGTGTGTGTGTGTGTGTGCTCACTTTGGATAGGGTTCCAGAGCCAAAAATTTCTGTTGCAGCAGAAGAAAATAAAATAATGAAAATAAACAAAATAAAATATGTTTCACACTTTAGATGCCGAGCATCCCCAATATGCTCTGGAATGACATTTCAGACATTCCAATAGTTCCAAGTGTTACTCAGGAATAAGTGCATATCGCCCACAGCTGGGTGAAACACTTTTTGTAGTCTTCCAAATCAGAAAGCTAGACCAGTAATGAATCATTTTGAGCTTTAAATACTTTTGAACGATTACTGCATGACTTACAGTAAGTCATACCAGTCTAAAGGAATGTAGATCTGATTCCTCCGGTATAAAAACACAGGCTACTGCATTCTGAACTCCACTGACCATACAGTGACCACAACACCACAAGATTTAGCAGTGAAGCTGTGGGAGTTAGCGGTAGTGAGGTCAAGCCGTGATATGGCACAAGGAGGTTAGTTGTGTTCAACAGAGTTATAAAGTCAGGATGCTGTGCAGGCCACTCAAATTCTTCCACTTTGAGCTTGGTAAACCATGTCTTCATGGACTGTGCTTTAGGAAGCAACGTTTAATAAAATAGAATTTTGAGTATACAGTACTGTGTGAGTTGAATAGAATATAGTCAGATGTGGTATCCAAAATCTTATGTGTCGTAGAAAACTAGATTTCCTGGATGATTAATATTTTTACCACCAGTGAATTGCACAGAACAAGTTTCAGACCCTTTAATACCTCCGAAGTAAAGAAAAATTAATATTTACTTTAGAGCAACGTTCCCTCGAAGCTGCGCAACTGCGCAATGGCGCACCGCTCGAACACTCTCAGCGCACAAGAAAACCGATCCAGCGCAGTGAACGAGCTGCAGATTAATTACATAAACGGTATAGAACTTTTAGTGAGTGACAGGTGTCTAGCCAATCACACGATGCGATGCAATCACGCTACGCAGCCAATCACGGCACCGTCACGTGCTGCGCTCATACACGCTCCATAACAATAATAACAGTGCTGCTGAGTGAAGTGATGCTAATGCTAACCCCGTTATCATGACGAAACGAGCGGCCAGGGAATATGATACGTCGACTCCCCAAACCAAAGTAAAAAAAGAACTGCGCAAAGTCTGTGAGTACAGCAGAAAGCTGGCGAAGCAAAAACTATACCTTTCAATTTGTGAATCAATGAGAGAGTGCAGAATGAGACTATGTGTGAGGTTAAAAATGCACCCTGGCACACCCAGTAGATGAGAGCCAGACATGACAGGACACAAAATGCTCGTCATATATTTCAAATTCAGGGAGGAAAATGATGTCATCTATAAAACTGTGTTTAATAAGCCATGAAACTTTCAATGATCCCAGGTGTGATACTGGAGTGTGGCCACAGCGAGCAATTGTGATGTTGCTCACAGTGGGCCTCAGTGTGCTCAGGGAGGTTGTCTGTATGCCCAGACAGAGGAAAAATTACAGGGAACATTGCTTTAGAGTATTTTTCAGATTTTTCTTTGAAAGTTCGTCTTAGTTCATCAAAATCTTTTAGGGTTAGAATAAAGTCGAGGAAGCACTGGAAGATAATTATTGTGTGGTGTGGGAAAGCCATGCAAATGAGTTTCTGTGGCAGCTCCTCTCTCACAACATACACCTTTTGTACACTTACTTAATCCTCTTCATACTGATTGTACATAAGGCCGTCACCTTAGAGCTCCAATGCGGTCTCTCTTGTGCCCATCTCTGCACCTGTCCCCATGTCCATCCTACTTCCTTCATTTCTTTCTCCACTGATCGCCTCCAGGTTTCCTTAGGTCGACCTCTCCTTCTCTTCCCCAGTGGCGTCCTACTCATATCTACTCTTTGGATGGAATCTGGTTGCATTCTGCAGACGTGTCCTATCCATCTCCATCTTCTCTTTATCTCTTGGGATAGTGGGCAGGTGTTGGTTTGTTGGTACAGGTCTTCGTTTGAGATGATATTTGGCCAGTATATATGGAGTATTCGCCAGAGGCATTTGGTCTGAAATACATCTATCATATTGCAGATGGTCTGTGTAACGTTCCAAGATTCTGATCCATAAAGGAGGACTCCAAGGACATTGCTTTTACATATCCTCAAGGGCGTACAAAACAGTCACTTTTAACTCCTCACATCTCTCCTCTGATTTGAGAACATCAGTGCGTCAGCTTTTGGTCAAAACTGAATTAGATTCAAATTTTCACCGACTAGGATTGAGCTCATGGTTTTATCAAGTTCAAAAGGTAAAATGAACCCATACTTTGGTGTATTTTGAACTGAAATAATCTAGTAAATCTCTCCTACTAGTCTAAACTTTCTATCTTTGCGCACCACTGCAGACCTATCAAAAAGGCCTGATACAGCCTCACTTTGTCTGCTCGCAGCTCCTGTACCTCTGACTCATGTTCTGTGGCTGTAGATGATCCTACATGGATTTACCGTATACTCGAGACTCAAGCTGCGAAGAGAATCTCACTTAGACATGTGATAAAATCTACTGCTGTGTTTATAGTGAACACACAGAACTGACCTTATAATAAGGGTTACTATATTGCTGTAGCTTTTGGGTGTTGCCTGTCAAAAAGAAGAGAATTTATTCTCTTTTTAAGTCGACTTCTCCAGTTTTTTTTCCTCTTGTTTTCTCAGAAAGTGTTTTCTTTTCATTGGCTCCTCAGGCTTTCTCATTAGGGAACTAAATCTACATGCATATATATATATATATAAAGTTAGTTTATAATAATGCTTTATGACTTATACTATATATAATGAACATTCATTTATATTTTTCAAACCACCTTATCCCTTATTTGGCTTAAGGGGAAGCTGGAGCCCATCCCAGCCGACTCTGGGTAAAGGAAGGGTGACCATCACATGGACACCCTTACAGACACATATACACACTCCCAGTCCCACTCCTAGCTGCGGCAATCAAGAATATCCAGTTCTCCTCAGGTGCACATCATTGGACTGTTGGAAGAAACTGGGCTACCCAGAGGAAAAAAGCAATATGATCACAGAGAAAACATCTGGACTCACACAGAGATACCCTTAATGTGCTGTATATTCTATAATTGTTTATATATATATATATATATATATATATATATATATATATATATATATTCAATACACTTAAATAGACTCCTTTCATGTATTTATAATGAATTATTTAAATTTATAGTATTTGCCAGACACCTTCATCCAGAGTCCAGAGCAACTTGCAGACTCAAATCGCCTTTACACAGGTGAGCAGTTGGTGATTAAGGCCGTTGCTTAAGGGCCCATCAGTGAGAGTGATACTGGAATTTAAATCCCTAACCACTGGATGTGCAACCCAGAAATGTTACCAATGAGGCACCACTGCCCTATAAGTATGCATAAAGAAACTTTGGACGAAGGCAGGGTACACCATAGACAGTTCGCCAGGCCATCGCAGGAAAAAAAAAAATTGTGCTAAAATTTTAAACCATTTGTTCCCTCCAATCTGTTAAGATAAATAAAACAGCAGTACAGATAAGGTAAAAGAGTCAACTCGAAATCAGTGACTCATTGTGTACACACTTGTTGATATTGATAACTTCCTTATAATCTCTTTTATTCAGTGAAAAGCCATTCTGAAACTGCTGGTGGCCAACCCGATAAACGTCTTTTCCAATGCAACACTCAGTAACAGCCACTGGAACAGAAAACACACACGCGAACGAGCACACACACACACACACACACACACACACACACTTTTACAGATCTGACTCACTGAAATAAACTTGACATCCTAACGGTCACAGAGCCTGAAACTAATTCGTTGCAGTTTGTGTGTAGTCAGTGCTTCAGGTTTGACTCATCAGTAAAGATGCTTTAGAGTTAACAAAATGAGGCTATGTTAGGTCACCCCAGAGGAAGTATTTGCAGAGATAAGTAATTTTATCTATGTGGATGTGCACTTAACGCTTGGAAATCAGTAAACTAAAGACAAAATGAGCTTTATGAAGAAAAATAGTTTATTATTTCACAGTTTGCACATGAACACAATAAATAGTCTGAGAGTTACAATAAAATATAATACTGTGCAACAATCATAGCCTTATGGTTGAAACATCAAAACGAGTATTAAAGTTCACCCTGAAACTCCATACAGAATGATCTCAAAGAGGAATCAAAACTGCTACACACAAACACAATATTCATGAATCCCTGGGCCTCATTGTCAATGGGACCAGGGCTTCTGTGGGACAAGTGACAATTTTAAGTGAAAAACAGCTACGAAAAGATAAACAATCCTCAATCCTGCTTTACAGATATCAAGAAATACTAAAATGTCCTGGGGTAGGGATGTATAAGATTTGGAGAAAGCTGCTTTGTGACAATTGTAAAAAGCTCTATACAAATACAACTGAATTAAACTGAATAATTAAAAAATAACTGTTATGTTTTTCTAAAGCTTGGATACTTAAATTGTTTATAAGAGGCAGGAAAAGAACATTGGCATCACATGTATGCTAATGCCAGACAGTATGACAGGATGCTTCGTGTGCTCTATTAGCCATGCGTATAGATTAAGGCAAGCAAGCTGAAACAGAATCACTGTTTACTTAGCTGCTTTCAGATCTGATGATGAATCCGTCTGATGCACAGACTGAATGTGTGGCATTCTTCATGTGGTGAAATTTGGACATGTTGAATGATACAGTGTGGTCATCTGAAAATTGCTAAATTTTGCACATTTTGCAAGGCAACACACAAACTCACACCTAGGGGAAAATGGACGCGACTGATTATCCTACTGTACATGTATTTGGACTGTGGGACGAAGCCAGAATACCTGGCAGAATCCAAGCAACCATAAGGAGAACATGCAAACTTGAACCCAAGACCTTGTTGCAGTGAGTCTGACGTAAGCCACTGTGACACCCATGTTATGAATTAGATAGACGCACACCACGTAACAATTATTTCCCCGAGCATGGGGAAATTGGTCAAATCTGAAGAAACTTCAAAGTCTATATTGAGTCAGTTCATTTTCTAAACCGCTTAATCCTAATTTGGGTCGTGGGAAGCTGGTGAATATCTCGGCTGACTCCGGGCGAGGGCAGAGTACACCCTGGACAGCTCACCAGGCCATCGCGGAGCAGAAACACACCGACAGCTTTGTAGCTACTCTTGTCAAAAGTCAGCAATGGTTCTTTAACACGCCTCATACCATAGACAGTGAGAGACATGGCTGGCCTTTGACAACCCAGTATTAGCTGCACTAGGGGGGGGGGGGGGGGGTGACCACTCGTTGAGAGTGGGGCTTAAACCCCCAACCTTAGGATCTGTAATCCAGCACCTTTACTACCAGTCCACCAAAGCCCCGAGTCAAGATTCACACTGAGCCCAAATAAAATTAAACATCATGTAAATCACAACTTTACTCAGTCTCCCGTCCAGGTGTGAGAAGTGCTACATCACTGATCCAGCAGTGACCAGGTCAGAATGCTAATTTGTTCAAACACACTATAAATACATATTCACACATACTCTGTAGACACCTTTAGAATTTCAGCTCTCCAAAAGTCATAACATTTACAGATACATGTATAATACCAACTTTTGGACATTTCAGACGTGTTGATTGATATCTAAAACTTACTGAAGATGCACTGCAGGCTTATGATATCAAATTGGTAAGCTGGGCCATAGCATTAGCAAAATATACAATGCTTTATATAGAGCTTTAGACAGTCCAAGTCCATACAGGATCAGCAGCTCGCTGCATCAGTTTACCTGAATGAATTCACCAGGAAACCTTTAAGGTCAGTCTTATACTGTATGTGGAGAAATTTGTTCAAATCAACACTGTATTCAGTGATGTTGCCATTACAGACATTTCAAGGTGCATCATCATTAGTAATGCAATGGGGGAATTAAACATATGCAATGCAAACAATTCAGGGACAAAAATGAAGGCCATTCATTTTAATTTCTTGTTTCTTTTGTGTAATCCCAAGTAGGAAAAAAAAAAATAATAATACATTTTAAGAACAGGTATTTTATTTTTTCCTTAAAAAGACAATAGATCAAGAATACAAGAAAGGGTAAACTATACTTAGTTTTATTTTACCCTTTACTATATTCTGAATGTAGTCCAAACTAGTGTTTTTATATAAACATTCATTCATCCATTCTCTGAACCGCTTAATCTTAATTAGGGACGTGGGGAGGATGGCGCCCATATCAGTCAACTCTGGGTGAGGGCAGAGTACACCATTGACAGGTCGCCAGACCATTGCAGGGCAGAAACATGCTGGTGGCAATGCAGCCTATTCTTGAAGAAAATCAGCAATGGTTCTTTTACATGCGTCTCACCATAGATTACCCAGTTAGCTGCACTAGGGGGACGGCAGTGACAACCAATTGCTAGAAGGGATTGAACCTCCGACCTCGGGATCAGTAATCCAGCATGTTGCCATCAGCCACCTGATATAAACCTTTCATAATTTTAATACAGTAGTCTCTCCTGAGCCGATTATATACATGTAGTACTTTTAAAACGGTGTATACAGTAGGCCCCTGTTTTTCGTGATGGCTCAGTTGTGGCCCTTCCCGTGGATCAAGAAGATCCGCGAGTTATTGACGCAGTTTTAAAACCCTATGTATGATATTACATGCGCTAAAATATGCTTCTTAAACACATTCTATAGACAGTCTTACTCATTAATACGGTAATAATGTAATAAAATGTAGTAATGATTAAGTAAAAACTTTTTAATTTTGCACTGTGATATTATTTATGAATAAATAAAGCGCTTAGGCTCCTAACCAGAAGCTAGAGAAGATGCAAGGTGTTTGAGTGGCATCATAGGACTTAGATAATAATTAAAAACACACTAAAAAATTTTTACTTCTCAATTCAAGCAATCACGTTGATAACTTGTGCGTGAAGGAGAATAAAGAGGTGTACACATCATCTGCAACCAATCAGCAGGAGGGAGAAACAAAAGCTCTCAGCCATTGTCTACATTTGAATCATGTGACAGTTACTTCCAGTTTGTCGCCAATCCATGAGTATGCGGGGGCATGAGTGCTGAACCGCGAATGGTCAAGGGCCTACTGTATTCTGTTGAAACGCCTGCTTTAAACAGACCAATAACACATACTGTCACAAAATTTCCCAT
The DNA here is from genome assembly GCA_024760905.1 of Plotosus lineatus. Lineage (NCBI taxonomy): Eukaryota > Metazoa > Chordata > Actinopteri > Siluriformes > Plotosidae > Plotosus > Plotosus lineatus. The sequence goes on along the minus strand of CM045729.1, from coordinate 39,209,841 downwards.
ACCATTCAAAAAGGAGGTTGCCCTAAAAATAGTATCACAGACCTCACCTCACCTCTGAGGGTGGGATTAATAGTGATTGGACCTACAGGTAGCTTTTGATGCTAGTGTCATCAGTTCTGAATGGAGAATGCCTGCATGTAGAATAAAATCTGAAGTTAAAAAATAAAAACCCCTAATGATCAATTCCATCTAGTCACGCCCAGACACACACACACAGACAGTGTAGATCACTGGATTCAAAGCAGCGAAGACACTTTGAACGAGCAAGGACATATACGCAGATGTATATGATTAAGTTACAATAGCTGATAAATAGACAACAAAGGGACCAGCTTGATGCAAAAAAAGTTCTACTTTTTAAGTTCATTGTCCACGTGGCAAGTTAAGACGCTTTTTTTTTAAAATAGTGAATACAGTATTAACATTGGCAGGCAGTGGTGGCCTGGTGGTAAAGGTGCTGGATCACTGATCCCAGGGTTGGGGGTTCAAGCCTCACTCTCAACAAGTTGTCACTGTCCCCCAGTACAGCAAACTGGGTTATCAAAGGCTGGCCATGTCTCTGACTGTCTCTGGTGAGAAGCACGTAAAAGAACTGTCGCTGGCCTTTGTAAAGAGAAGTCTGCATAGCCGTCAGTGTGTTTCTTGACATGCCACTCACCATAAATAGTGAGAGACATGGCTGACCTTTGATAACCCAGTTAGCCTGCACTGGGGGACATATTATTGACAAAGTTTATGTCATTAAAAGGCTTCAGATTGGAGTTTTGTACTTTGATGAATGTATGTGATCTAGCACTTCATACCAGTTCACAAAGGGCTGAGTTATATGTACAGTACTGTATAAAACAGGTCAACAGACAACACATGGACTTTCAGGAGAACTGCAACAGCCCTACATAAATTCAGCATTCACAGTTTGAATGATTATAAATTATATTAAATTAATTCTGATACTGAATGAGTCTGAATTCTCATGAAGCTGTTCATCTGTTTTTTCTCATGTTAAAAATAATAACTTTTTTTTTTTTTTCCACAGGATGTTTCACTTGTCACTTGGAAACATTTGTATAGTGCAAGTGATAGTGCTTATATCTAAAACTGAAATCTTTGCAAGCAAAATAACTCTTCATATATTTCCTAAAGAAATTACTATAACACTTATATAAAATAAAATTCTCTTTAAAAAAAAAAAAAAAGTCGTCATGGTGCAAAATGCAGAAATCAAAATATCCAATGTGCTTCTGAATATAGATGTAATACAT
>CM045729.1:39191079-39206079 GCA_024760905.1 Plotosus lineatus | reverse complement strand
GAATGTAAGTTGTTACAGTGATGTATGACGTGTGACGTATGACGCTCATACTGTACTATACATCCATAAATACCATTACCGTATCTCATAAAACACCCCTAAATCAATTATTATAAACATAACATTGTAAAATAATTTCAAATATATCAAATAATATCAACATTAATTTCAAATAAGTCACTTCTTTATACCGAGTCACTTTACATGAAGCTTAAAACAGCCAATCAACGTTTACAATATGTGAGGCACTCAATATCGAAAGTAGTGTACTTGCTGTGGGTTATACAGACCTCCGGTCTTTCAAGTGCACAAGGGTGCCGTTGAGCTCGTTTAGAACACAGCCTGCACTGATGTAAATCCCAGCAAAGCGGAGAGCTCTTTCTTTTGGGTTAGTAAGTAAACTTTATTCATGTGATGAGATGCATATAAAGAACAAGTACAAATCCTAATGAATATTAATATAAAAATAAGTATACACTCTTAGGATTCTGCTATAAAAGATATTAAATATCTGTAATTGTTCTGTAATTTGTGGATTTGGGTTGTCATTTTACAACTCTCTTTGCTTAACTGAGCATGCATTAGATTGTGCCGATCTGAGCAGATAGTTAATTCATCTCTGTGTATGAGACTTGCACCCATGCTAGTAGGCTTACACTACTGACCAACCATATTTGCTTAGGGTTACAAAAGTCCGCAAAACAGTGTAAACACAAAGATCACAGAGACGACATCTTAACACAAGGTTAACACGCTATATAACATATATATATATATATATATATATATACATACACACACACACACATACATACACTCAGTCTGTCGTTTGTAAACAATGAATGCAGCGTCATTACGTCGGTGTACTACGTAGGTACGTCTAAACTCAAAATTTGCCTTTTTTTTTGAGGAAAAAAAATGTAAAATCAAAAAAAAAAAAAAAAAACATAAAACGGATGAATGTAAGTCGGGGAGTGTCTGTAATTGTATAACCTCCTATCACATGGTCCACCAATGGAAAAAGACCAGTATGTGACCACAACTGATACTGTGTGGGTGATGGTTCATTATGGGAAAGAAAAAAAAAAGTATTATGTATGGTCCTTTTCCAAGCTGGGCTTGTTCCAGTACTGTGCGTCTATGAATATAACACTGTCAGCTGATCAGGAAAACACAAGTGTTTACATTAACATGGGAATAATTGAAAGATAATCACTGCATGCATTCAATCACAAACAGGTATCTTCAGTAACCTGGGACAATCCATAATCACAGTATGAAGACCAAGAAAGAGTCAGAATATATGAAACATGCCAATGAGAATAAAGTGTTTACCTTGACAAGATTTTGCAATGAGTGGAGAGGATTTATAGAAAAACATTTATCACGCTACACACACACACACACACACACACACACACACACACACACACACACACACACACACACACACACAGGTGTGCACATTTAAGGAACAGAGACATGAAATGAAGAAAAGACCAAAAGCAAAAATAATTACATACATTTGCACATGGATCCTATAGTCATGGGAACAGTAATGCAAAAAAGGAACTGTGACAACAATTGAAAAACCAGAGTAATCTACACAATGTGGCTCTCAGCCCTTCAACTCTGCACACACACAGCATTTTAGTTGGAGCCTTTATCGCAATTATTGCCAAATGTACAATTGAAGTTCAGTTCGAGGGTAATTTAGTATATTTTTGAAGGTACAGTGGAACCTCGGTACTCGAACGCTTTAGAGGTAGAACAAATCGGAATTCAACCAAAAAATCCGGGATTTTTTTTGGCCCGGAAGTCGAACGCGAAAAAAGCGCAAGAAAAAACGAGACCGAGAGGGAGGGGAAATGCATGCTTTCCGGAAGTTGTTGAGCTGCATCACCCTGATAAAGCTAAAGCTAGCAATGCTGTGAACACCTTGAACGATGAGGTCATGAGCCACTTCCATAAGGTTTTGAAAAAAAGGCAGAAACAAGCCACATTAGAAATGTTCTTCAAAAAACGAAAGGAACATCCTGAAGAAGTGTCATCCACACCAAAGCGAGTAGCAAGAGATAAAAACACCTTTGGCTGATTCACCTGAAGCTGTTATGGAAGGGGATCCTCCTCCTCTCTCCTTCTTCAACATTTACGTATGCCAACTGTTACAACCACAAAGTTTTTTTTTTTTTTTAAGTCTGGTTTGTTTGTTTCTTTATTTGTCTTTAATGTGGAACAGAAAGCAGATTCAGATCTTGAAATCAGTGTGTCTGAGAGTTTGTTTCTGGTGCTGTGCCCCTCGCTCCCCACCTGTTTGTTTGTTTGTTTGTTTGTGTAAATTTCAATCTCTCTGGTCAAGCAATTCTTATCTTTGTTGATCTTATGCTTTAACTGTACTGTGGTTTTTATTTCAGTGTACTGTACTCAATAATTTTTCACTTAACTTGCGGACCTATGGTGTGAGTTACAGTACCGTTGACTTCTGTTCAAAAGACAAAGGAAGGGATTAAGACCATTAACATTATTTGTAAGGAAGGGATTAAGACCATTAACATTATTTGTAATGGGGGAAAATAGATTCGGAATTCGATCAAATCGGAATTTGACCAGCCATCTGGAACAAATTGCGATCTAGAACCGAGGTACCACAATTCTTCTTCTTCTTTTACTTTCGGCTGCTCCCTTCAATGGTCTGCATTTATGGTGTTGGGAAAAGTTTTTGCCCTGCTCAAAATCTAGTACAAATTCAGAGTGGCTTGAAAACGAGAGACCAGCTTTGGAAGTAGTTTGGGTCTTCTGGCGCTGTAAAGTACAGCCCAAGCTGCACCCGTCATGCAAATCCAGCCTTAGTTTCTGAGGAGCATCAAAAAATCCTCGTGAGTATTTTTTGTTGGTGGTGATATTGAGAAGTATAAAAGAACCCGCAAAAGCACGCTGTCTACACTCATATCTGGAACACACACCACAATGTTGCTGTTTCAGCTGTCCTGAAATACTTCATTACTCAAATAGAATGTTCAGACTCATGGTCTTATAATGGTCCCTTCCCACTGATGGATGATGAATCAAGCAGACCAAAAAAAGCTATGATCAGTCCTCATAGATCAAGCATGACCTGTACTGTAGTGTCAATAAGGGCTGACACCTGGAAGGTCAACATAATGAACTACTCAGTCCCTCATTTGCCGATTAGCCTAATCCCACTCGGGTCATGAAGTGGCTCAAGCCTATCTCAGCTGACAAAGGGCAAAGGCAGCGTACACCCTAAACAGCTCACTAGACCACAGTAGGGCCAGCACGCGCATACCTACCATTCACATTCATACCTAGGGGCAATTTGTAAAAGGCAATTAGCTTAATAAGCGTGTCCTTGGATGTAAACTGGACTAACTGGACAACCACAAGAAAAACAGAAAACTCAACATAGAAATGGTCAAATCCAGGATTCAAACCCAGAAACATCTTTCTGTGAGGCACACATGCCAACCACTGCCCAACTCCCGAGTCAATATACATTATTAACATGTTAACTGTCCAATTACTGAAATATATGATGAGTCAAAGCATGAGAAACATCTACAGCTGCTGGAGAGGTGAGTGGTGAAAGAGTTGAGAAGAGGAAAGACAAAATATGATAAAAGGCTTTACAGGAAACATGAAACACACAGAAGAGAGAAAAGAAATAAGGGGTGAGAAGATAGGCAGTGTTTAGTAAGTCATCAAGGTCATGACTGAATTCTTGTTCATAAACAAGCTCACAGTTTCTCTGCAGACTCCTTGCACCCTCTGCATTCTCTAAACAAGACCAAATTCACTCTGAGCAGCACAAAATTCTTCTCCCCGGCTGCGCAGACAGAGATTTCTGAAATGTGGTCCCTTAATTAGTAATGTAGGGATCACTCAGTGGTCCTCAAGAATTTTTGAGTGGGTCGTGTGGGAACTATTCTTTAACATCCTTGACAACTGTCACCTGAGAGATGGTTTTCTTCACACGCAGTGCAGTGAGGCGAGCGGATGAGTTGGTGTACCAGCACTCTCTCATGACCTTGCCCATCACTCGCAGTGCCTGAGTGCGCGCACACACACACACACACACACCCACACACACAGAGTCTGATTTCAGTAACTTCAGGGGATAGGCTTATTTATTATTTCCCAGAGTCTCTGTGATCATGATTCTGATTTGAGATGATCATATTCTTATGCTTCAGCTAATTTTGTTCTGATATGTACCATTGATCACTGATATATACCGGTATGTACCATTCGACTCTGATGTATACCCATATGTATCGTTGATTGCTGATGTACATTGGTATGTACTATTTGTCTCTGATATATACACCGGTATGTACCATTTGTTTCTGATGTATACCGATATGTACCGTTCGACTCTGATGTGTACCGGTATGAATTGTTTCTCTCTGATGTATAATGGTATGTACTGTTTGTTCTGATATATACCGATATTTACCATTGATCACTGATGTATACCGGTATGTACCATTCGACTCTGATGTATACCCGTATGTATCGTTGATTGCTGATGTACATTGGTATGTACTATTTGTCTCTGATATATACACCGGTATGTACCATTTGTTTCTGATGTATACCGATATGTACCGTTCGACTCTGATGTGTACCGGTATGTACCGTTCGACTCTGATGTGTACCGGTATGAATTGTTTCTCTCTGATGTATAATGGTATGTACTGTTTGTTCTGATATATACCGGTATGTACCGTTGATTGCTGATATATACCGATATGTACAATTTGTCTCTGATGTATACCGATATTTACCATTGATCACTGATATACACCGGTATGTACCATTCGACTCTGATGTATACCCGTATGTATCGTTGATTGCTGATGTACATTGGTATGTACTATTTTTTTTTTTTTCAAAATTGTTTACCAACGTTACACCGATCAATACCGATGTGTACAAATGTTCACAAATGTATTATTTGCGTAGGATGTTACTCTTGGCAGTAGTGGCCTGGTGGTAAAGGGCACTGGATCACTGATCCTAAGGTTGGGGGCTTGAGTCCCACTCACCACAAGGTTGTCACTGCCGCCCAGTGCAGCTAACTGGGTTATCAAAGGCCGGCAAATTAATGAATGAATAAATAATAGGAATAGTAGTCATACTACTACTAGTACTATTACTAGTAATAATAGCAGCAGTAGTAATAGTAGTAGTAGTAATAGTAATAGTAGTAATAATAATTATAGTAATAGTCATTGTAATAATAGCAGTAGTAGTGTGGTGGTGGTGGTAGTAGTTGTAACAGTAACAACAATAATAAATATAGTTATGGTAGTAATAGTGGTATAAATAGTGGTAGTAGAATCTTTTGTGAAAGAGAAACAAGCGAATATTTAATTTAAAGAAAATTCTGTTACCAGTTACTAACATTATCTAATACGTAACATAATAGGTCTACTGCACTCCTACTATTTAGTGTTGAGCAATTAAAGGAATAACTTGTGATACATACAGTATAGACTGTGAGCAGTGTGGGCAGTGGTGGTCTAGTGGTATAGGGCACAGGATCACTGATCCTAAGGTTGGGGGTTCGAGTCCCACTCTCCACAAGGTTGCCACTGTCCTCCCCAGTGCAGCTAACTGGGTTATCAAAGGCCGGCCATGTCTCTCACTGTCTATGGTGAGAGGCATGTAAAAGAACCATTGCTGACTTTCGTCAGCGTGTTTCTGTCCCTTGCTAAAGGGTAGTATCAGGAAGGGCCTCTGATGTAAAAACCTATGCCAAATCAAAGATGCAAATCATTAATATGACTTCCATGAAGATGGAGGCCGATGATTCGCTGTGGCGACCCCTGGAAAAAAAAGGGAACAGCTGAAAGGAAACGAAGATGATGTTACTTTGATTTTTTTTTTTTTTTATGTTTCCCGAATGACATTTTTCACTCCCTAAACAAATCACAAAGTGTTCCCATCTACAATGACCCACAATGTGTACCACTGTCTGATTTCACCCACTGTAACATCCGAACATGATCAGGGCAAATCAGGATCACAGTTATCATTTAAACCTAAACATAACCACGACTTGCCTACCCCTAACCTTAACCGAACCCTAAACTTACCCTTATCTTTAAGCATGTCTTCACTGTGAAATTAAGAGACAAGATGAGGAAGTTGCTACAAACTTGGCAAAAAAGCATCACATTGGTGTAGTGGATAGCGCACCTGCCTCACAGCAAGAAGGACCTAGGATCAAGTCCTAAGCTCAGATGTTTCTGTGTAAAGATTGGAAATTTTCACTGTGCGTGTGTAGATTTACTATGGGTACTCTGATTTCCTCCCACAGTTCTAAGACGTGCACATTTGGCTAATTGACTCTTCCAAATTGTCCCTAAGTGAGAGTGCAAATAGTCATGTGTGTGCTGGTGAGCTATCCAGGGTAAACCCTGCTTTTGCAGTCCACTGAAATAGACTCAAGAGATTTTGTTTTATTTGTTTTTTAAACATATTAACTAGGATGCATCCTAATGAAGTCACTAAAATAGACTTTAAATTGTATTTATTCCTGCGGGACATGTCTATGTCTATTGTGTGTATTTTATGTGAATCCTGTAAGTATGCTCTGAAATTAACTATAACTGATTTAAAGTGAACCTTTTTTATTTATTTTTTAATTTTTATACCTCACAGCTCTGCCACTGGTTGGGGACATTGGGTCGCAGTTTCTGCTCACACACAACCCTCCTCATTTCCTCCACCGATGGATCTGAAGGCACCAGGTCATAATAAGGCAGCTGGAAATCCTCATGTAACCCTGGGAAGGTGGAAATCACCAAAGAGCTAAATTACAGTATACCGTTTCGAATATTGTAAATTTTACACTTAAGAGATACAAAGCACATCTTGTGAAGCACTTCATGCCCTCGTTCAGCAGACAGAAATCTCCATAAGAGGGAGCTCCTACTTCACAGTACAGTCCCTTCCTGCCTGTTCTTTACTGTTACGTGTTCTAACTGTCTGCTCAGAGCATGTTCCGAGGATTTTTTATTATTATTATTATTTTCTGTATTAAATGCATAAGGGAAATTACTGTATTGCCTCTGGATTCAGCCCATTTAAAGTGAGCACACACACAAATAAACAGTAAGTATACACACACTTGAAAACAGTGGTATACACATATATATATATATATTCTTCTTCTTCTTCTTCTTTTACTTTCGGCTGCTCCCTTCAGGGGTCGCCACAGCAAATCATCCGCCTCCACCTCACCCTGTCCTCCGCATCTTCTTTTCTGACTCCAACGACCTTCATGTCTTCCTTCACCACATCCATAAATCTCTTCTTCGGTCTTCCTCGAGGCCTTCTGCCTGGTAGTTCCAACCTCAGCATCCTACTGCCAATATACTCACTATCCCTCCTCTGTACATGTCCAAACCATCTCAATCTAGCCTCTCTGACTTTGTCTCCCAAAACATCTTCACGTGGGCTGTCCCTCTGATATACTCATTTCTGATCCTATCCATCCTCGTTACTCCCAGGAGAACCTCAACATTTTCATCTCCGCTACCTCCAGCTCTGCCTCCTGCCTTTTCCTCAGCGCCACTGTTTCTAAGCCATACAACATCGCTGGCCTCACCACCATCTTGTACACTTTTCCCTTCATTCTTGCTGACACTCTCCTATCGCACATCACACGGATACTTTTCTCCAACCATTTCCAGCCTGCCTGCACAGCTTCTTCACCTCTTTCCACACTCTCCATTGCTCTGGATTGTTGAGCCTAAGTACTTAAAATCCTCCACCTTCGTTATCTCTGCTCCCTGTAACATCACCGTTCCTCCTGGGTCCTTCTCATTCACACACATGTATTCTGATTTTCTGAGGCTAACCTTCATTCCTCTCCTTTCCAGGGCATACCTCCACCTCTCTAGATTTTCCTGCACTTGTTCTCTGCTCTCACTACAGATCACGATGTCATCTGCAAACATCATAGTCCATGGAGATTCTTGTCTCACCTCGTCTGTCAGCCTGTCCATCACCATAGCAAACAAGAATGGGCTCAGAGCTGACCCTTGATGCAGTCCCACCTCCACCTTGAATTAATTCGGTCACACCGACAGCACACCTCACCACTGTCTTACATCTCTCATACATGTCCTGCACCACTCTAACATACTTCTCTGCCACTCCAGACTTCCTCATGCAATACCACAGTTCTTCTCTTGGCACCCTGTCATATGCTTTCCAGATCCACAAAGGCACAATGTAGCTCCTCTGACCTTCTCTGTACTTCTCTATTAACATCCTCAAGGCAAACATTGCATCTGTGGTGCTCTTTCTTGGCATGAAACCAAACTGTTGTTCACAAATGCTGACCTCTGCCCTTAGTCTAGCTTCACTATTCTTTCCCATAACTTCATCGTATGGCTCATCAACTTTATCCCTCTGTAGTTGCTGCAACTCTGCACGTCTCCCTTGTTCTTAAAAATGGGCACCAGCACACTTCTCCTCCACTCCTCCGGCATCTGCTCACTCTCTAGTACCTTGTTGAATGTTCTTGTCAGAAAATCTACTGCTACCTCTCCTAGACACTTCCATACCTCCACAGGTATATCATCAGGACCAACTGCCTTTCCATTCTTCATCCTCTTCAATGCCCTTCTCACTTCACCCTTACTGATCTTTGCTACATCCTGCTCCTCAATGGTTACCTCTTCTACTCTTTTTTCTCTCTCATTTTCCTCATTCATCAGCTCTTCAAAGTACTCTTTCCATCTTCCCAGCACACTTCTGTCATTAGTCAATACAGTTTCTTTCACTGTCCTTGCTCAATCTAACTTGCTGCACGTCCCTCCCAGCTCTATTTCTCTGCTGTGCCAACCTGTATAGATCATTTTCTCGCTCTTTACTATCCAACCTATCATACAAGTCATCATCGCCCTCTGTTTGGCCTTAGCCACTGCTACTTTCGCCTTACGCTGTGTCTCCCTGTACTCCTGTTTACTCTCTTCGGTCCTCTCAATGTCCCACTTCTTCTTGGCTAACCTTTTCCTTTGTACACACTCCTGCACTTCCTCATTCCACCACCAAGTCTCCTTATCTACTTTCCTTCCAGAGGACACACCAAGTACTCTCCTACCTGTGTCCCTGATCACATTTGCTGTGGTTGTCCAGTCATTTGGAAGCACTTCCTGGCCACCCAAAGCCTGTTTCAACTCCTCCTTGAAGACAACACGACACTCTTCCTTTTTCAGCTTCCACCACTTTGTCTTCTGCTCTGCCTTTGCCTTTTTCACCTTTCTCACCATCAGAGTCATCCTGCACACCACCATCCTATGCTGTTTGGCAACACTCACCACGATGACTTTGCAGTCACTCACCTCCTTCAAATTCCATCGCCTACACAAGATGTAGTCTCCCTGTGTGCTCCTACCTCCGCTTTTATAAGGCACGCTATGCTCCTGTCATTTCCATCCTTTTTGCAAAATCTATCAACATCTGTCCTTCTGCGTTCCTGTCCTGGATACCAAACCTGCCCATCACTTCCTCGTCCCCTCTGTTGCCTGCCCCAACATGTCCATTGAAGTCTGCACCTATGACCACTCTTTCACCTCTGGGGTTACTCTGCATCACTTCATCTAAGTCACTCCAGAATCTCTCCTTCTCTTCTAGCTCACATCCTGCCTGTGGGGCATAAGCACTAACAACATTGAGCATTACACCTTCAATTTCTAACTTGAGATTCATCACTCTGTCTGACACTCTTTTCACTTTTAGAACATTCCTGACAAACTCCTCCTTCAAGATGACAAACTCCTCCTTCAAGATGAGTGATCCCATCCCATCCACACCGTGATAAAATAGCTTAAACCCTGCTCCTAAGCTTTTAGCTTTGCTACCTTTCCACCTGGTCTCCTGAACACACAGTATGTCCACCTTCCTCCTCTGCATCATGTCAACCAGCTCTCTACCTTTTCTGTGCATAGTTCCAACATTCAAAGTCCCCACTCTCAGTCCTAGACTCATGCCTTTCCTCTTCTCTCTCTGCCTACGGACACGCCTCCCACCTCTCTCTCCTTCTTCGACGTCTTCGACCAACAGTAGTCCAATTTCCATCAGCACCCTGTTGATTGACAGCACTGATGGCGGTCGTTGTTAACCCGGGCCTCGACCGATCCGGTATGGAGGTAATACTTTTGATTTGCATCATCAATAATTGGCATTGGTTTTACGTCGGATGCCCTTCCTGACACAACCCTCTGCATTTCTCCGGGCTTGGGACCGGCATGAGGGGGAGAGACACTGGTTAGTGCCCCCCACCTCATGGCTGCATTATATATATATATATATATATATATATATACACATATATTCGAATATACGTCGATACGTCGATTCGAATATACGATATACGTCGAAGAAGGAGAGGCGGGAGGCGTGTCCGTAGGCAGAGAGAGAAGAGGAAATGCGTGAGCCTCGGACTGAGAGTAGGGACTTTGAATGTTGGAACTATGCAAGGAAAAGATAGGGAGCTGGCTGACATGATGCAGAGGAGGAAGGTGGACATACTGTGTGTTCAGGAGACAAGGTGGAAAGGTAGAAAGGCTAAAAGCTTAGGAGCAGGGTTTAAACTGTTTTATAATGGTGTGGATGGGAAGAGAAATGGAGTAGGAGTCATCTTGAAGGAGGGGTTTGTCAGGAATGTTCTAGAAGTGAAAAGAGTGTCAGACAGAGTGATGAGTCTCAAGTTAGAAATTGAAGGCGTGATAGTCAATGTTGTTAGTGCTTATGCCCCACAGGCAGGATGTAAGCTAGAAGAGAAGGAGAGATTCTGGAGTGAGTTAGATGAAGTGATGCAGAGTACCCCAGAGGTGAAAGAGTGGTCATTGGAGCAGACTTCAATGGACATGTTGGTGCAGGCAACAGAGGGACGAGGAAGTGATGGGCAGGTTTGGTATCCAGGACAGGAACACAGAAGGACAGATGTTGATCGATTTTGCAAAAAGGATGGAAATGGCTGTGGTGAATACTTTCTTCCAGAAGAAACAGAAGCATAGGGTGACTTATGAAAGCGGAGGTAAGAGCACACAGGTAGACTACATCTTGTGTAGGCGAGGTAATTTGAAGGAAGTCAGTGACTGCAAAGTAGTAGTGGGTGAGAGTGTTGCCAAACAGCATAGGATGGTGGTGTGCAGGATGACACTGATGGTGAGAAAGGTGAAAAGGCAAAGGTAGAGCAGAAGACAAAGTGGTGGAAGCTGAAAAAGGAAGAGTGTCGTGTTGTCTTCAAGGAGGAGTTGAAACAGGCTTTGGGTAGTCAGGAAGTGCTTCCAGAGGACTGGACAACCACAGCCAATGTGATCAGGGAGACCGGTAGGAGAGTATTTGGTGTGTCCTCTGGAAGGAAAGTAGATAAGGAAACTTGGTGGTGGAATGAGGAAGTGCAGGAGTGTGTACAAAAGAAGAGGTTAGCCAAGAAGAAGTGGGACATTGAGAGGACCGAAGAGAGTAAACAGGAGTACAGGGAGACACAGCGTAAGGCGAAGGTAGCAGTGTCAAAGGCCAAACAGAGGGCGTATGATGACTTGTATGATAGGTTGAACAGTAAGGAGGGAGAAAATGATCTATACAGGTTAGCACAGCAGAGAAATAGAGATGGGAAAGACGTGCAGCAAGTTAGAGTGATAAAGGACAGAGAGGGAAATGTATTGACTGATGACAGAAGTGTGCTGGGAAGATGGAAAGAGTACTTTGAAGAGCTGATGAATGAGGAAAATGAGAGAGAAAAAGAGTAGAAGGGGTGACCGTTGAGGAGCAGGAAGTAGCAAAGATTAGTAAGGGAGAAGTGAGGAGGGCATTGAAGAGGATGAAGAGTGGAAAGGCAGTTGGCCCTGATGACATACCAGTTGAGGTATGGAAGTGTCTAGGGAGGTAGCAGTAGATTTTCTGACAAGAATATTCAACAAGGTCTTAGAAAGTGAGCAGATGCCAGAGGAATGGAGGAGAAGTGTGCTTGTGCCCATTTTTAAGAACAAGGGCGATGTACAGAGTTGTGGCAACTACAGAGGGATAAAGTTGATGAGCCATACAATGAAGCTATGGGAAAGAATAGTGGAAGCAAGACTAAGGGCAGAGGTCAGCATTTGTGAACAACAGTTTGGTTTCATGCCAAGAAAGAGCACCACAGATGCAGTGTTTGCTTTGAGGATGTTAATAGAGAAGTACAGAGAAGGTCAGAAGGAGCTGCATTGTGCCTTTGTGGATCTGGAGAAAGCATATGACAGGGTGCCGAGAGAAGAACTGTGGTATTGTATGAGGAAGTCTGGAGTGACAGAGAAATATGTTAGAGTGGTGCAGGACATGTATGATAGATGTAAGACAGTGGTGAGGTGTGCTGTCGGTGTGACAGAAGAGTTCAAGGTGGAGGTGGGACTACATCAAGGGTCAGCTCTCAGCCCCTTCTTGTTTGCTATGGTGATGGACAGGCTAACAGATGAGGTTAGACAAGAATCTCCATGGACTATGATGTTTGCAGATGACATTGTGATCTGTAGTGAGAGCAGAGACCAAGTGGAGGAAAATCTAGAGAGGTGGAGGTATGCCCTGGAAAGGAGGGGATTGAAGGTTAGTCTTAGTAAGACAGAATACATGTGTGTGAACGACAAGGACCCAAGAGGAACTTTGAGGTTACAGGGGGCAGAGATAAAGAAGGTGGAGGATTTTAAGTACTTAGGCTCAACAATCCAGAGCAATGGAGAGTGTGGAAAAGAGGTGAAGAAGCGCGTGCAGGCAGGTTGGAATGGATGGAGAAAAGTGTCCGGTGTGATGTGTGATAGGAGAGTATCGGCAAGAATGAAGGGAAAAGTGTACAAGACGGTGATGAGGCCAGCGATGTTGTATGGTTTAGAGACAGTGGCCCTGGGGAAAAGACAGGAGGCAGAGCTGGAGGTAGCAGAGATGAAAATGTTGAGGTTCTCTTTGGGAGTAACGAGGATGGATAGGATCAGAAATGAGTACATCAGAGGGACAGCACATGTTAGATGTTTTGGAGACAAAGTCAGAGAGGCTAGATTGAGATGGTTTGGACATGTACAGAGGAGGGATAGTGAGTATATTGGTCGTAGGATGCTGAGGTTGGAACTACCAGGCAAAAGGCCCAGAGGAAGACCAAAGAGAAGATTTATGGATGCAGTGAAGGCGGACATGAAGGTCGTTGGAGTAAGAGTAGAAGATGCAGAGGATAGGGAGAGATGGAGGCAGATCATTTGCTGTGGCGACCCCTGAAGGGAACAGCCGAAAGGAAAAGAAGAAGATATATACACATATATATATATATATATATATATATACACATATATATACACATATATATATATATATATATATATATACACACATATATATACACACACATATATATATATATATACACACACATATATATACACACACACATATATATATATATATATATATATATATATACACACACACACACACACAGAGACACGTATGTTTAAGTATATACTAGTCCTTCTCAAAAAATTAGCATATTGTGATAAAGTTCGTTATTTTCTGTAATGTACTGATAAAAATTAAACTTTCATATATTTTAGATTCATTGCACCCCAACTGAAGTATTTCAGGTCTTTTATTGTTTTAATACTGATGATTTTGGCATACAGATCATGAAAACCCAAAATTGCTATCTCAAAAAATTAGCATATCATGAAAAGGTAGTCTAAACGAGCTATTAAGCTAATCATCTGAATCAACCAATTAACTCTAAACACCTGCAAAAGATTCTTGAGGCTTTTAAAAACTCCCAGCCTGGTTCATTACTCAAAACTGCAATCATGGGTAAGACTGCCGACCTGACTGCTGTCCAGAAGGCCATCATTGACACCCTCAAGAAAGAGGGTAAGACACAGAAAGAAATCTCTGAGCGAATAGGCTGTTCCCAGAGTGCTGTATCAAGCCACCTCAGTGGGACGTCTGTGGGAAGGAAAAAGTGTGGCAGAAAACGCTGCACTACCAGAAGAGGTGATCGGACCCAGAGGAAGATTGTGGAGAAGGGCCGATTCCAGACCTTGGAGGACCTGTGGAAGCAGTGGACTGGGCTACAGGTGCCGTATTCCCCAGGTCAAGCCACTTTTGAACCAGAAACAGCGGCAGAAGCGCCTGACCTGGGCCACAGAGAAGCAGCACTAGACTGTTGCTCAGGTGGTCCAAAGTACTTTTTTCAGATGAAAGCAAATTTTGCATGTCATTCGGAAATCAAGGTGCCAGAGTCTGGAGGAAGACTGGGGAGAAGGAAATGCCAAAATGCCTCAAGTCCAGTGTCAAGAACCCACAGTCAGTGATGTTCTGGAGTGCCATGTCAGCTGCTGGTGTTGGTCCACTGTGTTTTATCAAGGGCAGGGTCAATGCAGCTAGCTATCAGGAGATTTTGGAGCACTTCATGCTTCCATCTGCTGAAAAGCTTTATGAAGATGAAGATTCCATTTTTCAGCACGACCTGGCACCTGCTCACAGTGCCAAAACCACTGCTAAATGGTTTACTGACCATGGTATTACTGTGCTCAATTGGCCTGCCAACTTTCCTGACCTGAACCCCATAGATAATCTGTGAGATATTGTGAAGAGAAAGTTGAGAGACACCAGACCCAACACTATGGATGAGCTTAAGGCCGCTATCGAAGCATCCTGGGCCTCCATAACACCTCAGCAGTGCCACAGGCTGATTGCCTCCATGCCACGCCGCATTGAAGCAGTCATTTCTGCAAAAGGATTCCCGACCAAGTATTGAGTGCATAACTGAACATAATTATTTGAAGGTTGACTTTTTCTGTATTAAAAACACTTTTTTTTCTTGGTCGGATGAAATATGCTAATTTTTTGAGATAGCAATTTTGGGTTTTCATGAGCTGTATGCCAAAATCATCAGTATTAAACCAATAAAAGACCTGAACTATTTCAGTTGGTGTGCAATGAATCTAA
>CM045729.1:39143579-39188579 GCA_024760905.1 Plotosus lineatus | reverse complement strand
AACAACAGGCAGTGAACTTTAAAATCAAGGACAAAGAGAAAGCATAGCAACTGCAGAATGTAAGTGTGAGACACACCTGCTGTTCCAGAACCTAATTAACCCATGCATTAAAAAAACAAACAAACAAAAAAAGGTAGTGTTAGCCTAGATTTAAATTGAAGAATGAGATTTTTTATGAGTGGCACACCAAGTACAATACAGTGGTACCTCAATTTAGGAAATTAATCCGTTCCGAGGGCGAGCTCGTAAGTGGAAATGTTCGTTAGATGAAACAAAAGTTCCCATAGGAAACAATAGAAAACCAATTAGTCCGTTCCAACCCCCTCCAAAACTCATAACTGACACAAACATGTATTTTTGATGAAATATATTTAAGATAAAAATGTAACAATAAACATTTCACAATAATAACACATGTACAGTAACATTAATAATACTGTAATTACAATAAATAATAATAAAATAAGAATTAACAATAAGTCAATAAACAATACATTAAGTGCGTCTGAACTTAAGAATAGCACTTAGCATTAACTTATACTACAATTTATTTATTTGTTTGTTTATTTATTTAATTTTGGAGATTTTTAAACTCTTATTTCACATCACTAATTTTGATCACTTGTCTTCTGCTGCTTGGCCGCACTCCCATCGCCGTTGATCTCTTCCGACCTGATCCACAATAGGAAAAGCCTCTCCATCTCATCACCGAGTCTGGATCTTCTTTTAGATAAAATAGTAACCCCCTTTGTTGGTTTAACACTCTTCAACATGGCCTTCTGTTTGAGAATTGTAAAGATGGTCGATGCAGTCTTCCCAGACTCCTTACACAGATCGGCCATGCGGACTCCTTTTTCATGTTTAGCTGTGATTTCAAGCTTCGTTTCAAGAGAAATCGATTTTCTCCTCTTGAATACATCAGCCAGCTTCTTACAACCCATTTTACAAACACTGGGATATGCACAATAAAAAATAAGACTAAAAAAAGTCACAAAATCCGAACCACGGAAAAGAAAAACTTTTGTGCGTATGCATGCTACTAATGCCGGCGCGGAAAGGAAAGCGGAGGAATACACGTTGAAGAATGCAAGGCTAATTGGCGCGTATGACTTTAAGTATGATTGTGCGTTCTCTACACTAGATGGCAGTGGTGCGCTCACTGTGTTCCCTATGGTGTAGGGAAAAAGCACAGATCAAACAATCGGAAGTGCAATAAACACTATTTATAGCCACGCGTGGCACGTTGGAGGGGGAATGTTTTATTTTTTTCTTCCTATGGGGGCATCACAGAAAATAATCGAGAAACACTGCACAAGGCGTTTTCGGAACGCAGAGGAATACATGCGGAAGAATACAAGGCTAATGGGCCCGGTAAGTCATTTCCCCAGCAGAGCTCGCAAGTCGAAAATTTGCTTGTTGGCTGGGGCAGATTTTTGGTGGGATCAAAGCTCGTGTCATGGAAAATTTGTTATAAGGGACACTCATAAGTCAACGTACCACTGTACTACTTAAATAAAGATGTGTAATATTAAAGAATAAGCAACATTTATACTGCCCTCTTTATTTATTAGCACCCCTGGTGAAGATGTGTTCTTTAGCTTCTAATAAATTTAGGTTTGTTTTTTTTTAATAATATATGAAAAAAGAGGAAAATCCAACATGCAGTTCAAGTGCATTTATTCAGTGGGGGAATATTGAATATAATGGGGGAATCCCACATTAAGAAATAATTATTTTACATCAAATCATGTGTGCCACAATTATTAGCACCTCTGATGTTAATACTTTGCACAGCTCCCTTTAGCCGACAAAATAGCATCTAATCTTCTCCTATAATGTCTCACAAAATGGGAGAACACAGAAAGTGGGATCTTTGACCATTCCTCTCTGCACAATCTCTCTAAACCATCCAGCTACCTGGTCCTCTTCTCTGCACTCTCCTCTTCAGCTAACTCCACAGCTTTTCAATGGGGTTGAGGTCCAGGGACTGAGATGGCCATGGGAGCAGCTTGATTCTGTGTCTGGTGAACTATTTCTGTGTAGATTTGGATACTTGCTGAAAGACCCAGTAATGACCCATCTTCACTTTTCAGGCAAAAGCCCACAGATGTTTATTTAAAATGTCCTGGTATTTCAAAGCGTTCATGATGCCATGCACCTGGACAAGGTTCCCAGTTCTTCTGAAAGAGAAACAGGGGAACAGCATCACCGATCCTCCCCCATGCTTCACAGTGGGCATAAGGTGCTTTTCCACATATTCATCTTTTGTGTTCTGCCAGACCCACTCAGGGTGTTTGTTGCTGAAAAGCATTATCTTGGTCTCATCTGACCAAAGCTCATGGTCCTAGCTGAAGTCCCAGTACTGCTTAGCAAACTCCAGATGTTAACATGGATTTACCTCAAAACAGACATGATTCACTTGGGCAACTTCAAATAGATGTAGCTCCAACACTGCTTGTCGATTTTCCACAAATCAAACAACACAGAGTTTTAGAGAATCTGAACATAACTGACAATTTCCTCATTATGACTTATGCTGCGTGCACAGATTATATATGTACGTAATGCTGCGTGTATACATCTTAAAGTAGTGAATCAAGCAGATACCAACAAAATAAAATAAAATCAACTATGCACTGAACATGGGCTCATGTATCAAATTGCAAAGACTGGAATAGAATTAGCAAAATTAAATTGATTCTTTTAGCAAGAAATACTATATTAACTTAATGATTGTTTTAGGACTGAGATTTTTATATTTATACTGAAATGTGAACAGTTTTCGTGTGGAACATGAAATGCTTTGCCCCAGTATCTTCATAAGCTTATTCGTTACTCCTGAGGCAGACACGAACCTCTTAGTGCCCACTCTGTGATTAGCCGGGATGTCAATGGTATTGGTGGTGGAGTCGTGTTTGACGGCCAGTCCCAGGTCAGCGATAACTGCAGTGCTGTTCTTTTTCACCAAGATGTTTTTTGACTTTATATCTCTGTGAGCAATGGCTGGTTTTCCTAAAACACACATTTATGAGTACATCAAAAATGTGTAAAAATTTTATGATATCAATCACTTCCGGCATGAATCCCAATTACAGATTTATATGAATATACTAATATATTATTGTTCCTCAAATAACACCTTAAACTGCAGACACTCAAGATAAAATGAGACTAATAATAATCAATTTTTTAAAAATGTGTAGTGATGGACCAAAGTAAAAATGTGTCAATAATATGGTGAAAAACACTTTATTTATGGAAGTAGTTTGCAGTGTCAGCTTTTTAACAATTGGTAAGTTTTAAATTATAGGATAGTACTACTGATAGCTGCAGTTTTGTTCCCTAATTTCTTGATGAGAAAAAGACTGTTTATAGCTTCTATAATTTATAGTGAGATCATGAACTAACTTATTTGAGAGTTAAAGTTGACAGCAGTGGCATAGTGATAGGTGATGGGTTACTGATCAGTACGTCAGTGGTTCCGTCCCCACTGCCAGTACTGTTGAGCCCTTGAGCAAAGCCCTTCACCTTCAATTGCTCGCTGCATAAAAATGATAATTGTAAGTCGCTCTGGATAAGAGTGTTTGCCAATTACTGTAACTGTAAACTCTAAGTTTATGTATCATTCATTTCTTTCTGAGAACTTGGCAATTCATTCTATTATTCCTAAGAAATCAGCAGGTATTTTTATTTCAGCCCAAATTTCGAAAAAGTTCAAAAATATTTCACAGTGATTCACTTTCTCCTCCAAAAACAATCCAAATAAGGTTTTCTACAGAGTTTTTTTTGATAGAAGTATGTGTTCCCCTTCTTGCATCGTCACCTTATCATGGTGGAGGGGTTTGCGTGTCCTAATGATCCAAGGAGCTATGTTACCGGGGCAGCATGTCCCTCAGAGTCTCCCAAGGTAAACAGGTCCGAGATGAAGATCCAGACTAAGCACATTTCAAAATACTGTTCCTCAATATGAATAAAGACAAAAAGACACAGTTTCCATTGCCCGAATGCATGTCACCACGGTATTCCCCAGTTCGAGGCCTGGGGGAGAGGCTCGAAGGTAAGTGTCTGGTGGTTGGACTTCTGCCAACGAAGACATGCCAGGCCCAGCCCAAAAAGGAGACGTGGATCTGCCCTCCCATGGACCCACCACCTGTGGGAGGGGCAATAGGGGTCAGGTGCATTGTGAGTTGAGTGGCAGCTGAAGGCATGGTTTCTGTCACACCGATCCTCCGCAATCGACTCTGAGTCTTGGGACTTGGAATGTCACCTCTCTGGCAGGGAAGGAGCCTGCTCTAGTACTTGAGGTTGACACCAACTAGATATAGTCGGACTCACCTCAACGGGTTGGGCTCTGGAATCACCCATCTCGAGAGTGGCTGGATCTTATCTGATTCCAGAGTTGCTCATGGCTAGCGCCGGCGAGCCAGTGTGGGCTTTCTTGTACTGCTGCAAAAACGAATCGATAAAATCGATTAAAAACATCGATTATTAAAAGTGTTGGCAACAAATGCACTCAGTACGGAGTTGAAAATGCCTCTCATTTTTTTCATCTTCATTAACATTATAAAACAAGGCTCAAGTCAACTGCCAGTGGCACTGGGAAGGGAAAAAAAAGTGTTTGACGGAAATCTTCAAAAGTTTGGGAGTATTTTAATCTCCATAGTCCCCGAAAATGTGTTGAATGTGTTCAGACGAATCACGATTTGAAGTTCTTTATGGAAAACTGGGATGCCATGTCATCTGGACTAAAGAGGGCAAGGACAACCCAAGTTATTATCAGCGCACAGTTCAGAAGCCTGCATCTGTGATGGTATAGGGTTGCATGAGTGCGTGTGGCATGGGCAGCTTGTACATCTGGAAAGGCACCGTCAATGCAGAAAGGTATATTCAGGTTCTAGAACAACATATGCTCCCATCCAGACATCATCTCTTTCAGAGAAGACCTTGCATTTTTCAACATGTTAATGCCAGACCACATGCAGCATTAATTGCAACATCATGGCTGCGTAGGAAAAGGATCCAGGTATTGAAATGGCCAGTCTGCAGTCCAGATCTTTCACCTATGGAGAACATTTGACGCATCATAAAGAGGAAGGTGCAACAAAGAAGGCCAAAGACAGTTGAACAGCTATAGACCAAAGGTCTCCTCAGTCCCCAGACATTTGCAGACTGTTGTAAGAAGATGAGGGGATGCCTCACAGTGGTGAAAATGATATTGTCCCAACTTTGAGATTTGTTGACACCATGAAATTTAAAATCAACATATTTTCCCTTAAAATGATACATTTTCTCAGTTTAAACTTTTTACGCTGTCATCCATGTTCTATTCGTAATAAAATATTGAAATGTGGCATTTCCACATCATTGCATTCAGTTTTTATTCACAGTTTGTATAGTGTGCCAATTTTTTTTGGAATCTGGTTTATAGTTTGTTGGGAGGTTTGGGTTGTTTTTTGTTTTTGTTTGTTTTGGGGGGTTGCATAATTGGCCTTGTGCATGAGCAAAGGAGTGTACAATATATCTAAATCATTTGTTATTTATGTGAATATGTTGAACTATGATTAACTACCTATCACAGAAATAACAAATGATTAGATATACTGTACACCCCATTACTCACACATGGGCTGGCAATTTGAAAACAAATGGTCTATTTTTGAATACAGAAATGGAAATTTTAAAATGTTTGTGCTCTTTCCGATTAATCGGAAAAAATAATCGACCGATTTATCGATTATTAAAATAATCGTTAGTTGCAGCCCTACTTCCTTGTTGCCCCATTTTGGTGCCCACATGTAGGGGCTTCTCCCCAGTTGACGAAAGGGTAGCTTCCCTCCACCTTTGGGTGGGTTATGGGTCCTGACTGTTGTGCTTATACACCAAATGACAGTTCAGAGTATCCATCCTTTTGGGGGTGTGTTGGACAATGTCCCCTGGGGACTTCCTCACTGCCCTTGGAGAATTCGATGCCCTGGTGGTAAATGATAGTGTGACATGGAAGGAAGGATGTGAATGGTAGGTTCGGCTTCTCCAATCTAAACCTCAATGGTATTTCTTTGTTGTACATCTGTGCTCGTCACGGTTTGTCCATCATGAGCACCGCATGTTCTGAACACTCGGCTAAAGAGAGGAGCTGAGCTGTCAACTAATCACCACCTGGTGGTGAGCTGGCTCCGATGGAGGACACCCTCCAGATCTGACAGGCCCAAGCATGTAGTTAGGGTCTCCTGTGAAGTTTTGGTGGAGTCTTCTGTCAGAGGGGCCTTTAATAACCACCTCCGCTAGAGCTACAACCACATCCCGAAGGAGGCAGGGGGCATGGAATCCGAATGGGCTATTCTTTGTGCTTCCACTATTGAGGCAGCAGCCCATAACTGTGGCATGAAGGTCACCATTGCCTGTCGTGGCACCTGTGGTGAGGAGGGCCGTCCAGCTTAACGAGGAGGCCTATCGGGTCTTATTTGCCTGTGGGAACTGTGTTAAGTGTCCGAGATGACAGTCAGAACCTCCAAGCCCAAGGCCATGGTTCTCAGCCAGAAAAGGGTGGAATGCAGCCTCCGGGTCTTGAATGAGGTCCTGCCCCAAGTTGAGGAGTTCAAGCATTTTGGGGTCTTGTTCATGAGTCATCATGACGATGATGATGTTCATGAGTGAGGGAAGGATGGTGCAAAAGATCAACTGCAGACTCTGCTGTATAACGGAGCTTGTACCGCTTCATGATAGTGAAGAGGAAGCCAAACCGCAAGGCAAATCTCTCAATTTACCAGTCGATCTAAGCTTCAACCCTCACTAATGGTCACAAGGATTGGGTAGTGACAGAAAGGACAAGATCGCGATAAGCAGCTGACACAAGCTGAAATTCCTTCTCTGGGTGGCGGGCTCCCCCTTAGAGATAGGGTGAGAAACTCAGCCAGCCGGTAGGAGCTTGGAGTAGAATCGCTGCTCCTCTGTGTTGAGAGGAGCCAGTTGAGGTGGCTCGGGCATCTGGTTAGTATGCCTCCTGAACACCTTCCTGGTGTGGTGTTTTGGGCATGTTCAAACCAGGAAGAGACCAAGGGGTCAACCCGAAACACATTGGAGGTATTACGTCTTACGTATTATTACTATTACGTATTACGGCTGGTCTGGGAACCCCTCGGTGTCCCGCCGGAAGAGCTGGAGGAAGTGGCTGGGGAGAGGGACATCTGGACCTCACTGCTTAGCCTGCTGCCCCTGCAACCCAACCCAGGATTAAACGTAAGAATATGATGATGATGAAGTCTGTGATGATTTAGACATTCAGCTTTGCACAACATCAAGCTATCTTAGAGCTCCTGGCTGACCGCATAGTGGTATTGAGCAATGCCTTGCGCTGCATTTTAGGGAATATCAGTCATATTCAAATCAATGTTTAACTGACATTTTTCTACCTGTGCACAATGGCTATAGAAAAGAATTACCCACACATTGTTGTGCAGCCGTAAATGAAAACACACACACACACACACACACACACACTCAAATGTGTCTGAGTAATTACTCAATGCAAAGTACAATAGCTAAGAGTATAGTAGTTAGCATGTCTGCCTCATGGGATGAAGGTCCTGAGATCAATTCCTAAGTTGACGTATTTTAATGTGGAGTTTGCATCTTCTCCCCATGCTTGCATGGGTCTCCACCAGTTACTGCCTATTTTCTAAACACATAAGAATTAGACCAACTGTCTGCTCAAAATAACCCCTGTGTGTGGGTATGGGTGTGAATCATTGTGTGTGTCTTGGCCTTGCAATGGTCTGGCAAGTTGTTCAGAATGTGTCCCATCTTTGGACAGCAAATCTAATAGGATTAAGCAGTTCAGTGAGTAAGTGTACAAGTAAATATCAATAATATATAAATAATAAATAAATTGGTTAAAAGTTCACCCTTCCCCTACCCCCAAAATAATAATAATATTGTGGAATTGATCATCTTTGCCACTGCACACAAAGCTATTTGGCTTCTACCTGCGGGCATTTGTAAGAATTCAGATTGGTTCAACATAAATACAGCTACTTCTAAAGCCTTCCAGTAAATGCAGTAGTAACTTAAAGCAAACAGTCAACTTTGGGTGGCAAGGAATTGTCCAAATATCACAGACAAAGTTGTGGAGAGGTACTTTTCTAAACCGACTGAAAAGTCATGAGTACTTATGCGAGCTCCTGATGTGTGTGCATTGTATTCAAGTAAAAATATATTAGTCTATAGAACTATTGTGAAACCTTCAGTCTGTCAAAGTTACACAACTCATTTTAGTACTTTGTTCTCGCCACCTATTGCAGATAACTTCACAACTAAAGAACAGAAGCAAATGTCACAGTGACATACCAATACCGATGACCCCAGACCGGCAGTTAGTCTAATTGTCCCCATGTGCTCCAATTCTTTATAATCCCATTACTTCGCTGCTCTCTTCCGAGTCCTAATGGCTTCTTGTTCATTTTGAGAACTCATTGCTGTCCTTTCATGGTAGAGTTTTAATCTGTGACCATGACTTGAATAAATCTTGCACTCACTTTTAAATGAACCATTAGAGCCTGCCAACAGAGCTTTTCAAGGGATAACCAGAAGCTCTCTTCATCTTTTAGATGTATACATTGAAAACATTTTTCAAAAATCAACTTTGACAGAGCGGCATGGTGGTATAGTGGCTTGCGTGCCTGCCTCACAGCAAGAAGGTCCTAGATTCGATTCCCAGGCTGCTCTCCTAGTGCTTGTGTGGGTTTCCTCCAGGTACTAGTTTCCTTCTACAGTCCAAAGACATGCACATTAGGCTAATTGGTTGTTCCAAATTGACCTTTGGTGTGAGAGTGGAATGCTGTGTATGTATTCGCTCCCAATAATCTAGCGAGGTGTTCAGGGGGGTGCAATGCCAGCACCCAGTATTGGCTGACATGGGCACCAGCCTCCACGCAAACCTAATAGGATTAAGCGTTTGACAAATGAGTGAGATGGGTGGGCTTCAAGGTAATAAGATTCATTTTGTTCCATCTGTATATTAAAACATTAAATCAAGACAGCACAGAGTTGCTCTATTTGACTACATTTGTTCTTTTTTAATTTAATTTCAGGAAATTCAGTTTCTGTGAAACCGATGTGACAACAATAATCACAAAAAAACAAATTACATAAATTTGTCACTTTGACCCAGCAGTTGGTTTTGGTAATCCAGCACAGCAGTCTTATTTAAAACAGTTTACTATTCCATGAAGAACAAGCAGATTTATCAGAAGAGACCAACCACTAAGCTGAAAGTGGATGAATTTAAACCCTGGGATAGAACAAACTAAGAAGCATCTTTTGTCTTTACTACAAATCATATTTAGAAAATAAATACTGGGAACACTCTCTCACTCATTTACTGTGCTGCTTATTCATACTGCTTGGGTCCAGGGGAGACTGGTGCCTGTCTCAGCAAACATGGGGCAAAGAAGGGACACACCCTTAACAGCTCAAACTATCATAGAGCAACACACACACACACACACAACCATTTACACTCGGACATCTGGGCAATTTGGAACACCAATTTGACTAATGTGCATGTTTTTTTTTTGACTTGGGGGGGGGGGGGCGTATCCACAGGAAACCTACATAAGGACAGGGAGAGCATGCAAACTCGCAAATAGAAACACCTAGCCCAAGACTCGAACCCAGGGCATTCTTCCTGCGAGGTGCTCACTACTATACCACAGTGTACCATACTGGACATCCAAGTCAGTGTGTCGAATGTAATGAACTGAATAATAAGCTCTTTCACACATCCTTTTGGAGTCATTTCTGAGTTCTACGAAAGCAGCTAAAATCGCAGTTAAGGGTGCTGTCTCTGACATTTTGAAAAAATATTTTCTTCACTGCATCATCTTTTTGCCCAAATCAATTCTGGGACTTTAAGAATAAGGGCACCTTTAATAAGGTATTTTCCCATGAGGAGGTGTACTAATCTCAGTGGAACTGAGAGAGAATATTTAGCAAAGACAAGCAAAGCATGAGGGAGCATCAAGTGCTGGCTCACCCTGAGTGCCGATGATCTCCATATGAAGGTGGGCCAGACCACTGGCAATGGACAGAGCAAGGACAATCATCCCATCCACAGACACTGTGTATCTGTTTAGGTAGTCAAACAGTGAGCCATGTTCATGATACTCTGACACGAGCCACAGCTGAGTCCATGAGCCATTATCTACACAAGGAAAGAGACACACATATATAAGGAAAGTATGGAAGAATCGGGGAAAAGGTTCAGGAAAATGCCACAAAAACAAGGCCAAATATGCAAAAAAAAAAAAAAAAAAAAAAACCTAAACAAACACAAAACAAAAAAACAACCCAAAAACCTCCCATCAAAACTACTTTTTTTTACATTGTTGCATCTGTGTGCGCACGCACATCTATGCACGTGTGTATGTGTGTCGGCTTCTCTACCAGCTGTGTGTGTGTATTTATATTTAATTTAAATTTTATGTTTTTTTTAATGTTTGTTATTATAAGCATTTATAGCATTGAACATGCATTTATTGATATTATATACACATATACATGGATGTATTTATGTCAATCGGAGTTGGTTGGGGGGTGATCTTCACGGATTTTGATGGTCGCGCTGGAATCTTGGTTCCAATTAACCGCGGAAAGTGAAGGATCCCTGTAAATATATATAAAATTCCATACCTTACTACATAAGATGATGGAAAAATATATTAGAGAGTGAAATAAATATGAAGAACCTTAAAAAAATCGTTTATATAGAAATATTCCTATTATTAAATATTCCTATATAAAGTCAATGGGATCGCAAATGACCCCAGTCGGTCATATTAGTCGCCGAAATAGCTTGGTCGCTTGAGGGTTAAAACTGATGGTACATTTCTACATCTAGTAAACCTGCACACAGACATGAACAACATTATGACTTATCAATAAATAAATCTAATTTCCAGTAAACATTTCTGATCCTGTTCATGAGGATAGATATCCAGCCTTCATGTCCTGAAGACCTGCTACTGTTGTGCATTAGATCATCTTATTTTTTCTCATTAAGAGCCCCTCTAGTGCAAATGAAGGAAATAAGTTGGACATGCTGACTAACTAGTCCATCATTGTTACTGTGTTGTAAGAAGAATGCACAAGCTGTGCTGCATGAAATATTCTGAGCTGCACAGAAACCCACTTGTCCCTCTGAAAGGGAGGTGAGTCAGATATAAAGCATATTGCTATTCCATTGAATTTCCCATCTATCTGATGTGGTCTGTAGACTCGAAGCAATTAGAAATAAACTTTACAATTTATGTATATTTAACTGTTACCATCCCTCAAAAATTAACTGATATATTTATTTGTAGTCACAGTACTGTTAAATGCTCTATTCTGATTGGACAGGAAGTGCTGATGTACTATACCAGTCCAGCTCAGAAGGTAGATATATCAGTAATGTCTAAAACTAAAGGACTCATTCTTGTACTGTGAGAGCCTTTCTGTAATAACATCTTATACAACGACTTCTAAGCAGTGGTGGTCTAGTGGTAAAGACGCTGATCCTAAGGTTGGGGGTTCAAGCCCCACTCTCAACAGGTTGTCACTGCTGTCCCCCCAGTGCAGCTAAATGGGTTATCAAAGGCCGGCACCATTGCTGACTTTCGACAAGAGTAGCTGCAAAGCCATCGGTGTGTTTCTGCCCTGCGATGGTCTGGTGAGCCGTCCAGGGTGTGCTCTGCTCTTGCCTAGAGTCGGTTGAGATGGGTGCCAGCCTCCCCGCGACCCTAATTAGGATTAAGCGATTCAGAAAATGAATGACACACGACTTCTCATTCATTCTTTATTCATTTGCCGAACCGTTTAATCCTGCTTAAAACAAGGCTACTGCTTATCTCAGCTTTACCTCTGGATAAAGGTGCAGTGGACCCTGAACAGCTTGCCAGTCCATTGCAGGGCCAAGATATACAGCAATCATACTCGCAGTCAGTTCCAAGTTTTATTGTCATGAAAAGGTAACAATGGAACATCACTACCGGCAATGCATATCTTGGACCTAGGTGCAAATTGGAATAGCCTAATGTACCTTTCCTTTGACGGTGAGAGGAAAGCAAAGTTCCTGGAGAAAGCCCATGCAAGTACAGGGACAACCCACAAATATCACACAGAAACGCATCATTAAAAGAAACGTGTAATCATTGATATGGAGATGCTTCATGTAAGGAGACTTTAAATTTGCACTTTTTGAAGGCATCTCTAGGATCAGGGCTGGTGAAATGGTATCTTCTGTTCCCTTCAGAATGGAGCGCTTTTCTGGCCTGGTGGACATTTTTTGGATTTGTTCAGCAGACATTCCACATTAAATGTAACTTATTACTACTGAATAATATCAACTTTAGGGTGTGGAACTCCACTAGAACTTGGCGGAAGTGAGTAGAACGTGGAAGCAGTAAACACTAAGTTGGTTTGCTCAAATCATAGGCTTTGCCTATGTGAGGAGGATGTGTCTGGACATCCTGGCAGAATCAAGTACAAGATCAGTTTTAGGGTCTACCATGGACTACTTTAGTCAGATGCACTATGGCGTCACCCATGAGCACAAATCTATCTTCCGGTTAGTCACTGAAGCAAACAAAAATACCATCCCGTCTCAGCATGTCCCTGCCTGCTGGACCACTTTTTTTTTTTTTTTTTTTTTTTTTTACATACAGCGCTTTGAACTGTTTCTTGAACATTAGTTTAAAACTTATAGTTGATTGAGGAAGCAGTAAAGACCAAGTTGGTGTGTGTGTGTCTGCGCGTCTGTGTATGTGACTACCTTTGTTATCAGCTGCGATGAAGCCCAGGATGCTCTCATGACGCAGCATTATGGTCTGGTAGATCTCAGCCTCACGGAACCAGGAGCGTTCATCTCGAGAGGAAAAGATCTTTACAGCCACATCTTCTCCTCTCCACTTCCCTCTCCATACTTCTCCAAAACGACCCTTCCCAATGCTCTCCTGCAACACTATGGTTCGTGCTATTGTCCTCTGTACCAGCAGCGGCAGCCCTAAGACCACATACCCATTCTTTTTCACTCGAAATACAGTACATTATGCTTATCTACTGTGGTTGTACAGTGAGATTATAGAACCATCAGCTAAATTAATAAAAGCAAATAAAACTTTAGAATGTATCATGAAATTATCCGACAACTAGGTATAAAATCCTGTACATTCAATAGAACTGCCATGTACATTCTAAGTTTCTTTGTTTTTGTTTCTTCAATACATAATTGTGTTTTGATCTCAAAACATTGCTTTTACCAAGTCGATTTATCCTACTATGGTTGAGGAAGGCTGGAGCCTATCCTGGCCGACCCTTGGCAAAGGAAGGGTACACCCTGAACAGCTTGCCGGTCTAATGAAGATTCAAACCAACAATATCTCAATCATGTGCATCATCAGCCCCACATGTATGTGACAGATGCTCACAATCTTTTGGTTATGCAGTGTATTTTCTTGAAAACATCGTTTTGTGGAATGTGGGAGCCAGAGTAGCAGAGTAACATCAGCAATAATCAGAAATGTTAAGGGATAAAAATTGTGCAATAGTGAACAAACTTGGCCACCGCCTGAAAGATTTAACCTTATGCACATATTATATTTCTTCAATGGCTGCTGTAATTTTGAAATACTTTAGTACAAAGTTCACACATAAATATACTTTATATTAATATTTAAATAAGCGATGTTGTATGGTTTAGAAACAGTGGCACTGAGGAAAAGACAGGAGGCAGAGCTGGAGGTAGCAGAGATGAAAATATTGAGGGTCTCTTTGGGAGTAATGAGGATGGATAGGATCAGGAATGAGTACATCAGAGGGACAGCACATGTTAGAGGTTTTGGAGACAAAGTCAGAGAGGCTAGATTGAGATGGTTTGGACATGTACAGAGGAGGGATAGTGAATATATTGGTAGTAGGACGCTGAGGTTGGAACTACCAGGCAGAAGGCCTAGAGGAAGACCAAAGAGAAGATTTATAGATGTGGTGAAGGAGGACATGAAGGCAGTTGGTGTAAGAGAAGTAGATGCAGAGGACAGGGTGAGATGGAGGCAGATCATTCGCTGTGGCAACCCCTGAAGGAAGCAGTCGAAAGGAAAAGAAGAAGAATATTAATATTTAAATAAAGCCTAAATTTTTCCATTTTTTACAAAAATAATTTCATGAGTTGATAATTGGAAGCATAGTGATTTGCATGTCTGCCTCAGAGCAAGAAGGTCCTGGGTTTGATTCCGGGACTAGAGCATCTACTATGTAGAGTTTGGATGTTCTCCCTGTACTTTTGTGTGGTTCCTCTAGGTACTGCAGTTCCCATTCACAGTCCATATTACGCTTAATAGCTGTTCCAAATTTCCCTTTGGTGTGTCTGTGAATGGTTGTATGTAAGTTGGCCTTGCTATGACCTGGCGAGTTGTTCAGGATGTACCGTGCCTTCGCTCAGAGTCAGCCCAAGCCCTCCCCACTACCATAGTAGGAGTTAGCAGGTTGGCGAACGCGAGAATCTTGAGAGTTGGAAATGGCTCAGATTGCTATCTGCTAGTAAAAATATTTTTTCAGCCTTGTAAAGCCAATGTTCACATTTAAACAAGAAGCAAATGTCCAATCAAAAGCGGGGAGGCCACCTCTCTTGAGTGGGAGTCTGTTCATTTTTAAATATATGCTGATCAGGAATCCCCAGTGAACTCCTGCCTCACACATCCACAAATCTAACAACCACACCCCCACTACCACCACACTCCACACACACACACACACACACACACACACACACACACACACACACACCTTAGGCCCCTCCCAGCACCCTCTCTGAGCCTTTCCTGACACCCCACCTGCTCACCTGATCCTGAGCCTGATGTGTTCAGGTCATAGATTAGTTCTTTCAGACATTTCTCTGATGACACAAGACTCTGGTCATCCAGAGGTTCCTCTGGATCCTGGCTTCGGCTCTTACTGTGGAAACATCGCTGGTTCCGGACTGCACACACACCCAGAAAAACACCAACGCACAGCAGGCATGACGGCACCAGGATCACAGCTGACAACTGGAGCCGCCCCCAGTCAGAGTCCTCAGATGATGTGTCTAAAACACACACACACACACACACACACACACACACACACACACACACACAAACTAATATATTAAACTTTTCATATGGCTGTTTAAAAAGCTCATATTTCCCCCAGTGCTATTGCACCCTCTAGTGTCCGGTTCCTCCAAGTTTCAGCGTGATTGATAGGGGGTTATGATAATTAGTCCAGAAGTGACAGAAGTAAAAGCATGAATCCATAAATGATCTCATTTTGCCATGGTGGTGTGAGAGTCCTGTGCTCCAGCAACAGTCAGAAAGAATTAGGCCAAACTGTCACATAGATTCTGTATGTGAAACCAGCTTTATACAAAAGATCAGTGCTTGAAATTCAGGCCTGATGCATAAAAACCCAAACAGAAAACCGAGGTGCTGATTCCTCTTTTCAGAACACAATTGGTGTAGGGCACAATGTTCCAAACCTGGTCCTGGAATGCCCTCAAGGAATGACTGGTAATTAGCTGACTATTTGAAAATAGGCTAGAGAGAGGGTTCTCCAGGACCACAGCTGGGCTCCTGTGGCACAACAACAGGGAGTACACAAGGTGTCTCAGAAGTCAGGAATCAATGACTGCTCCAGTAAAGTTTAGCCTTTCGTCCAATGTTATTGGTAGTACAGTTTTACTCCCATTGGTTTATGACTTTCCAGATATAGTCTCTAGTCGTTATATTGTTGACATTAATATTTGTTCAATTATGAGGTAACCTCATGAAAGTGCTAGCAATAATATTAGTGTTAATGAGCTCCAGAATTATTAGCACTCCTGGTAAAAATGCAATGCAGGAAATACACAAAGGTTAGAGAGCATGGCTCTCTGACTGAAAATGGAATTAAGTTCAATAATTAATGTAGCATAATGTACTATTTCCCCATAATTATTGTAAACAAAAAAGGGATTTTTGCACAATATTGTAGCATTTGGTGGCCTGGTGGGATAGGGTGTTGGATCGCTGATCCTAAGGTTGGAGGTTCGAGTCCCACTCTCCACAAGGTTGACACTGCCCCCCCCCCCAGGTACAGCTAACTGGGTTATCAAAGGCCGCCATGTCTCTCACTGTCTATGGTGAGAGGTTCATGTAAAAGAACCATTGCTGACTTTCGTAAAGAGTCGCTGCAAAGCCGTCAGCGCGTTTCTGCCCCTTGCTAAAGGGTTGTGTTAGGAAGGGCATCCGACGTAAAAACCTATGCCAAGTCAAATGTGTGAATCTTTCGCTGTGGCGACCCCTGATAAAGGGAAAAGGCCAAAAGGAAACCTCATCACTGTAGGTTACAAAATATTTTTAGTAGGAGTATGTGAGAAATCAAACATTTATTTAACCAAATTATTTGTAGATGACAAACTTTAAAAGTTTCTCAAAAGAATTCTTTAGATCATTAGGATTGGACTATATATGGAGTGTAGGTAGATGTGGGTGTGACTTATCTGTATTAAAAAAATAAAGTGACGAATACAGCAAACAAAACAATAGAGGCAAACTGGTTAAAATATCAAACCGTGAAATCAACCAGAGTTGTAAAGTGACAAGATGCTAAAATTTTACAAAACAGAGCTATAAAGACGACAATAAACTAAACAAATAAATAAATAAACAAACAAACAAAGAGGAAATAGGTGAAATTTGTATCCAGGCAAGTGGGAATGTCATACAGTTTGTAGTGAAATCTGTACTGAGAGATGGCATTTCTGTTCGCTGACAGAAAAAGACATGACACTGTTAATAAAGTATGTTTCTATTTATATAATGTTTTAAGGTCATGATGTCTGTTTAAAAGAAATAAATGATTGTCTATGATTTCACAATTCACTTGGGTACTAATATTTTCCATAAAGCTAGACAGAAAAAAATGTAAATGTACTTTTATGAAGTTTAACTACACTTTAGTCACCGTCAGTTCTTCAGTCAGCGATGGACAGAGAACGATAATGAATAATAAATAAAAAAGAAAGAAATCTGCTTTGTATTTATTGCCGAACAAGACCAATTTAAGGGGTTAACTTATTGCTCTCAGTTAATAGTATAATTAATCAAAATTATAGAAATCATTCAAGTGCATAAAAATGTATTTAACTTAAGGACAGTACAGTACAGCACTAATATCAACTATAAGAACAGATATAACTTATGGCGTTTGGTATATGTGCCTAATGAGGGTGCTCTAGAGCGCTGCCTTCTCCAAATCTATATACAGTGATACCTCTGCTCACGAACATAATTGGTTCCCAGAAAGTGTGTGTGAGGCGAAAAGTTCGTCTTCCGAACATTTATTTCCCATAAGAAACCATTAAAATGAGAATAATCCGTTCCCAGGTCCCCATAAAACATAATTTTCTACTAAATAAGCCTTAAAACTACACAAAAATATACCTTATTTTATGTATAATAAATGTGCTATTGTATTGTAATTAAAGAAATAAACTGTACTGTATAATAAAGTCGTTTTATTTACCTTTGTGATGGTAGTTGATGGCTTGATGGAATGGAGTGGGAGGAGGAGGGAAGGAGGGAGGGACTTACTGTTTGGAAGGAGAGTTTGGAAACGCCTACTGTTTGGAAACACCCTTAGCCACACACGCACCCTTAATAGCTTCCTTGTTCTTAAGGATGGGAGCAATGGTAGACTTAGCGTACTGGTACTGGGACGCTGAGTCACACAAACGCACACCTCGTTCGTGTTTTTCAATGATCTCCGCCTGTG
The DNA here is from genome assembly GCA_024760905.1 of Plotosus lineatus. Lineage (NCBI taxonomy): Eukaryota > Metazoa > Chordata > Actinopteri > Siluriformes > Plotosidae > Plotosus > Plotosus lineatus. Next base: position 39,170,759 of record CM045729.1, on the reverse strand, counting down.
GTGGGGTCTTTTTCGGTCCCATAATAGCAAAAGTACACTCAATATGGTCCAAAATGTCTAGCAAACACAAACCACTTCCGCATTCAAAGAAAGGGGTGTGACGAACTGTGATGCCGTGAGCGTGCGTCAGCTTCTCGTGGCCGCCACCGTGGCGCTGTTCGACCGCGTGGTTTGATTCGTCCGCCGAAAACTAGTTCGTCAGCAGAGACTATGTCTGTCTTCCTGTCGGCTTTTTCCCTTTTTACTCAGGAGTCGCCACAGCGAATCATCTGATTCGCACGTTTGATTTGGCAGAGGTTTTTACGTCGGATGCCCTTCCTGTCACAACCCTTTTAGCAAGGGACAGAAACACGCTGACGACTTTGCAGCCTACTCTTTACGAAAGTCAGCAATGGTTCTTTTACATGCCTCTCACCATAGACAGTGAGAGACATGGCTCGCCTTTGATAACCCAGTTAGCCGCACTGGGAGCAGCAGAGACTATATGCTCGCAAATTTAATGTTCTTGAGGCGAAAAGTTCGTGAGCTTAAGCATTCGTCAGCGGAGGTTTTACTGTATATTCTTTTATAAAAACAGAAATAGGAACATTCTCAATGATACACCATCCTGACCTTCACATTTTAAATTAGTTGAACATATGAACTCAAAATTTAAAGCTGCCATAGGAAAAACTGGAAACTGGGCAAAATTTGAAAGTAATATCTCATTCCTCTTGCCCTCCGAGGTCCTTCCAAAGCCACACCACAGCTCCACATGCACAGGCTCCGTTTTGACTGCAGGTTCTTGCATATTGCCATCATGCATGTACAGAAAAAACATGGGAGCATTGGATTAAATATTTTCCAGCAGTGATGCCAGTGTTCAGTTCATTTTCTGTAACCGCTTCATCCTAATTAGGGTCGCGGGGAGGCTGGTGCCCATCCCAGCCAACTCAGGGCGAGGGCAGAGTACACCCTGGACAGCTCGCCAGGCCATCGCAGGGCGGAAACACGCTGACGGCTTTGCAGCCTACTCTTGTCGAAAGTCAGCAATGGTTCTTTTACATGCCTCACACCATAGAAAGTGAGAGACATGGCCAGCCTTTGATAACCCAGTTAGCTGCACTGGGGGGGACAGTGACAACCTTGTGGAGAGTGGGACTCGAACCCCCAACCTTTGGATCAGCGATCCGGTGCCTTATACCGCTAGACCACCACTGCCCCTATGTGATGCCAGTGATTGGTCAACATTTATACAGGCTAACAGCGGCTACACAGGACAGGTTTTTTGCTTTGTTTTTTACATTTTTGGTCTCATAAGTTAGTGCATGGTGTTGGGATCATTTAACATTTAACATTAATAACTGCTTGTGTCTGCAGCTAAAAAATTACTCGCTCCTGCTTTAATGTTTAACCCAAAATACAAAAGAATTGTGAAAAACTTGTTGTGTAGTCAGGTGTTTATATTATGAGAAGATTTCGATCATCTCCGTTTTACCCGGGATCATGTTGTGCTTCCTTCTTTACTGTGGCTGCATATGTTCCCATAACCCAAGAACATAAAACATTACAGGCTTTAAATGAGAGCTTTCACAGTACATCAGGTCTTCTGCTGTGACTTTATAACTTTTTTTATGGCAGTGACAATATACACACTTGAGAACATTACCCAGTCCTTTCATTCTCTTCGAGAATTTTAAGTAGGTATTGCTGTCCAGTTGCGACTATGACCTGCAAATGCTGTCCAGATAGGAGCCAGCTGCCTATTAGGGCATTTAATATTAGTTTTGAATGTGCAACAGTAAATATTTCATTGACCAAGAAACAATAACTGTTTATTGAAACACATGAAAATCAGTCCTGCCTGGATTGAGTCTCTTTTTTTTTTTCTGTAAGTGTTTTCTGTCAAAGATTTTCTTTTTCTGTATCTAAACTGGACTGCTTTGTATGACTTGATATTATAACGTAAAACTTAGAAATCAACTAAAATTCAACAGTGAGCTGGTTCTACACTTGATAGATAGCCATACAGTAAAACCTCCGCTGACGAACGCTTAAGCTCACGAACTTTTCGCCTCAAGAACATTAAATTTGCGAGCATATTGTCTCTGCTGACGAACTAGTTTTCGGCAGACGAATCAAACCACGCGGTCGAACAGCGCCACGGTGGTGGCCACGAGAAGCTGACGCACGCTCACGGCGTCACAGTTCGTCACACCCCTTTCTTTGAATGCGGAAGTGGTTTGTGTTTGCTAGACATTTTGGACCATATTGACTGTACTTTTGCTATTATGGGACCGAAAAAGACCCCACCACAGGCGGAGATCATTGAAAAACACGAACGAGGTGTGCGTTTGTGTGACTCAAGCGTCCCAGTACCAGTACGCTAAGTCTACCATTGCTCCCATCCTTAAGAACAAGGAAGCTATTAAGGGTGCGTGTGTGGCTATGCGTGTTTCCAAACAGTAGGCGTTTCCAAACTCTCCTTCCAAACAGTAAGTCCCTCCCTCCCTCCTCCTCCCACTCCATTCCATCAAGCCATCAACTACCATCACAAAGGTAAATAAAACGACTTTATTATACAGTACAGTTTATTTCTTTAATTACAATACAATAGCACATTTATTATACATAAAATAAGGTATATTTTTGTGTAGTTTTAAGGCTTATTTAGTAGAAAATTATGTTTTATGGGGACCTGGGAACGGATTATTCTCATTTTAATGGTTTCTTATGGGAAATAAATGTTCGGAAGACGAACTTTTCGCCTCACACACACTTTCTGGGAACCAATTATGTTCGTGAGCAGAGGTATCACTGTATCTCCCTCTCGGCACCACCGGAAGGATCCAATGGAAGGGCAAGTGCCGATAAGCCTAGGTTCCAGTGCCACTGCAGGAGTTGCCAGAACGTTACTGTGAACGAACTGCCTCAGGGAACTCCAACTCCCGATTAGAAACACGCTGACGGCTTTGCAGCTACTCTTGTCGAAAGTCAGCAATGGTTCTTTTACATGCCTCACACCATAGACAGTGAGAGACATGGCCGGCCTTTGATAACCCAGTTAGCTGCACTGGGGAGGACAGTGGCAACCTTGTGGAGAGTGGGACTCGAACCCCCAACCTTAGGATCAGTGATCCTGTGCCCTATACCACTAGACCACCACTGCCCACACTGCTCACAGTCTATACTGTATGTATCACAAGTTATTCCTTTAATTGCTCAACACTAAATAGTAGGAGTGCAGTGGACCTATTATGTTATGTATTAGATAATGTTAGTAACTGGTAACAGAATTTTCTTTAAATTAAATATTTGCTTGTTTCTCTTTCACAAAAGATTCTACTACCACTATTTATACCACTATTACTACCATAACTATATTTATTATTGTTGTTACTGTTACAACTACTACCACCACCACCACCACACTACTACTGCTATTATTACAATGACTATTACTATAATTATTATTACTACTATTACTATTACTACTACTACTATTACTACTGCTGCTATTATTACTAGTAATAGTACTAGTAGTAGTATGACTACTATTCCTATTATTTATTCATTCATTAATTTTCTAAGTCACTTAATCCAGGTCAAAAGCAGGGTGCACCTTGGACAGCTCCCCAGAACATTACAGGGCAACATACACACAACCTTTCACACTAACCCTCACACTTAGGAGTGACTTGGACGTTTTTGGACTGTGGGAGGAAAAAAAAAAAAAACGGAGTACCGGACGAAACCCAGGAAAGCAGAGGGAGAACTTGCAAAGTCCACACAGAAAATGCGCGAGCCTAGGAATTGAACTTCTTGCTGTGAGGGGGACATGCTAACCTCGGTGCCACCGTGCTGCCACTATAACTACTACTTCTACTATTACAACTACCATTATCATAGTCACTACTATTATTATTACTGCAACTATTTGGGGTTCTGTCTCTACAAAACAACTTCTGAATCTAAACTACTCACATACAGAACATGTATCATTTCTGAGTCAAACAAACACTGTAATTTGTAGGCGTTATCAAGTCTAATAGTTGCTTTATGGTTTAAAAACAAGTCTGCCTTTTAGCAATGTAATGTGTCAGGAGTAAGAGTCACTGGTCTGAACTGGCTCCTAGTCTGTGTCTCCTTTCCCTCAGGGCAACAGTCTTGCTGCATCTGTACAGGGTCACTACAAAAAGCAGAGCCCAGTGTTTCAACACACAATTTCCTCCCGTTTCTCTCCGAAAGGACTCTGCAAGCCAGAGTTTATCAACTAAACTTAAAAAAACTTCAGAGCAAAGCAGATATCAATTCTGAAGAACAACAACAACAACAACAAGATAAAGAATGTCTATAAGCACTTGTTTCTGAGAACGGAGATGAAAATAATTAAAAGCAAAAATAGCTTCTGAAAGTATGCAGTCCAGGGAAAATGGTTGCATTACCTATAATGCTTATATAAACAAAATATAGTGTGAAATTATAATAAATGAATAAAGCAAACCTGTTTTGTAATGACTCCGACTCCAAATCTGAAATCCCATATAAACTGTACAGTGTATGTCAAGAAGAAAGGGCAAAGATTGGGCAAACAGTCTGACGGCGCTGAAGCAGAAATGTCAGGAGGAAGAGTGGTGGCAGTAAACCGAGATGAAAAAGATGATTTCAGAATACAAAAGAAGCTGAAAGCAGTTATAAAAGTCAACCATGGGTAATAAACACACACAGGAACTGCAAACTTTTAAACTGATGTTGTGATTTATTATTTTAACAAATGAAATGCTTAGCTTGATTGTATAAAACATTGTACAAAATTCATATAAGCTCTTCACTTGAGAGCATGTGTAACACCCAAAAAATAATATCCGAGTTAACTACCTACTTCATGACCTAATTATTTATTATATTATTTTACATTTAATACGAGTGAATGTTTCTGGAGCGTATATTGTACGGGTGGCACAGTGTTGTAATGGTGAGCAGATCCACCTCACAGCAAGAAGGTCCTGGTTATGACACATGGTCTTGGGGATTTCTGTGTGGTGTTTGCATGGTTTCCTCCTGCTTGCATGGGTTTCCTCTGGGAGTTCCAGTTTTATCCCGAAATCCAAAGATGTGTACATTAGGCAGTTCCATATTACCCTAAGGTGTAAGGGCACACGTATATGTGTGTGTGTGTGTCCTCTCCAGTGGTTTGGTGAACTGTTCAGGGTATACCCCGGCTTCACAGAATGATGGCTGAGCTAAGCACCAGCCTCCCTGTGACTATAATTAGGATTAAGCGATTCAGAAAATGAATGAATGGATGAAATGAGTGAGGGAGTGTATAATGTGTATTAAACGAGTTAAAATGAAGTACTGTATTAGATATACGTATATAAGTATAAGAGCAAGGACACTACAACACTGTTACATGTAGAGTGTTACAAAATACAACCATTTAGGAGTGTAACCACTGCAGCCACATGAATTTAAATATCAATACAGGGATCCCTCACTTTCTGCGATTAATTGGAACCGGGACCGGGACACCCCCCAGATCAATGTAATTTAAACAAGTCAGCATGCATAAATTGAATATTATCCATTATAATTTATTATTTCATTTATTCTATTTAAGTCATTTATTACCAATTGGAGTCGGGCAGAGGCTGGTGCCTATCTCAGCTTACCTTTGACAAGGGTGCCCCTGAACAGCTCATTAGGCCATCGCAAAGCTATAATTCTTGTTAAATGTATTATTTTTCAAAATGGCAGGCATCTGGTGTGTAAAATAATATTCATAATTGTTTTTGTGTCCTTTTTGATATTGTAGTTTAAAGAATTTGAACATCTTGATATAGACATAATGCTAAAATTAATAATGTACACATGTGCTAGGAAGTGGTGGCCCGATCCAGTCAGGCTCTGGATTATCGATCAATAGGCTGGGTATTCAAACTCCACTGTCAATGGTTGTCACTGCTGTACCCCCAGTGCAGCTAACTGGGTTATCAAAGGCCGGCCATGTCTCTCACTGTCTATGGCGTGAGGCATGTAAAAGAACCATTGCTGACTTTTGTCAAGAGTAGACTGCATAGCTGTAAGTGTGTTTTCTACCCTACAATAGCCTGGCGAACTGTCCAGGGTGTACTCTGCCCTCACCTAGAGTCAGCTGAGATGGGCATCAGCATCCCTGCGATCTTAATTAGGATTATGCAGTTCAGAAAATGAATGAATGAATGGATGCACATATGCTCACTCAAAATAATGTACTTTATGTCACTGTCGTTTGCTTTTCAGTGGTAGAACTACCCCAATCTCAACAAAATCACTCACATACAGTATTGATTAGAGTCTACTAACTCGAATCATATCAGCTTGAGTGTCCTGCCAAACACTGAAAGCTTACCACATGAATCAAAGTAGTTTTGTTTTGTATTGCAGTGGGTGCAGTTGTATTGTCACATATTGGCATGTTGCCATAAAAATAACACTGACATTTGCACCTCGTACCACAGACTGAACACACGAAAATACATCCCAGCAAGCATGCACATTACGATGTGCCAAATCTCTTCCTTACTGATCATGTCCACACATCAATCTTAATGCAACCTTCCACTTCATACAAACATCCGGGCTATTTCATTGAATGCCGTCAGGTCCTATCGGGAGCATGACTTCTCTGACAAAGACATGGTAAGACATAAGTAAGACATGGCCCATAGTCTGAGGTTTGTCAATGCACTCCCAAATAATGTTATTCTCTGGTACCTCTTTGTGCATCAAAATTTTTGATCTTCCTCTTGTCCTAAGACTGTTCAGGCATGCCCACTCATCAATTCTAGCATGTTCACCTGATGGAGAGTTCTTGCGCAGCTAGGCTCATCACAGTAGTTTTGAAGAGGCCAGTTGCTCTTTTTATCCACATCTCCAGTCATTCTGAAATGGTAGAGCCTACTACAAACTCAACTTCATGAAGAAACTTCTCCTCGGATTGAAGACGTCTTCTAGCTGGCTTGTGGTTGTTGAGTGGCTGACGACAACCACAAGCTTGACTTTGCAGATTTCTCTTGCTGAGTGCTGATCTCTTGATGTCTGGTAGCGCTCTTCCTGACAGGATGTAGAGGGGGGTCTGTGGTATTTGGTCTGAGACACCCAAGGATCCACATGCATACTCTGCTACCGAGTTGTTGGCTGGTGTGTTTGTGGGTTGGCATCCCAGGATGTCAGTTGCCGGAGGATGCTATTGGATGTGCTAGTCTTTCCCTTGAGCTTTTGTGTTTTTTTAAAAGGGTTCATTCTTGTCCAAGGTGACACCTAGGTACAGTACACTGGGAAGTCATGGTGTTCCAGATCTACTCCAGACCATCTGGTCTTTAGCGTGCATTCAGCTTCTTGGTTTCCAAGGTGGAGAGCATTCACTTTGGGTTTTACCTGATTGTCCACGGTGGTTTTTTTCTGCATAGTATGGTGTGAAACCCTCGGGTGCATAGTTTACTTTTCCGTTGAATGCTCTGAAGGTATAGTCTTGGGTATAGTCCTGGTCTCCAATGGCTAAATAATTAATGAATATGAAGCAAGGTCTATTTGTGGTCTTTGCTGATCATTGGTATAAATGTTTAAGAGCAGTGGTGGTAGTTTACCTCCAAATTTCCACTAGGTGTGCGAGTGTGAATGGTTGTGTGTGTTGCCTTGCAATGCTATAGCGAGCTGTTCATTGTGTACACCGGCTTCACTCAGTGTTGGCTAAGGCTCCAGCTTCCCCACGACTTTAGCAGTTAGGTTCACTAAGTGATTCAGCAAATGAGTCGGAGCAAGTGAAGGTTTTTATGGCCTTCCTGATGCAAACCCTTGAGGACATGTTGTCATTTATAAATGCTGTCATTAAATTGAAATCACTGGTTGATTATGCTTCATAGACCCCAGGGTGGTGCTGGCTAATTGGTTAAGGCTCTGTGTTACTGATCAGAATGTTCGGGATTTAAGCCCAAGTACCACCAATCTGCCACTGATGGGCCCTTGAATGAGGCCCTTAGTTGCATGTTGTACAAATAAGAAAAAAATGTAAGTTATGGATAAATGTGGCTGCCAAATGACATAAATGAATGAATAAGTGTCCCCAGGGTATCTACAATCCCAATCTACATTGTTCATTTTCTATCCATATGCATTTAACATTCATTCCTGTATCATCAAATACTGAGAAATATCTCTATCTAATAACTATCAGTCTCTAACTAAATTATTGCACGGCATTACAATGCTAAATCAATGAAATAAACAGAAAGAAGAAAAGAGTTAATTTACATATATGCATCTCACATACTGACATCCTGCCTTCTCCTTGCACCATGTTCAACTATTTTAACTTTATTACTTCAAGACCACAGATGCAGTTCAATAAATTTCTTCAACGCCCACACAAAAACTTCTCAGACTCTGAGCTAGATTTTCAATGCGGAAATGTCATCTATTGATTTGCAAGCATAAGTCAAAAAAAAAAAAAAAAAAAAAAAAAAAAAAAACATACTACTGCCCATCGGGGATTTCATCGTCTGGACGGCCAGCTATAGCACTGTCACACAGTAGTTTCTTTCTGTACTGCGTAGGCGGAACTGAACAAGAATTATATGTAAATTGTTTCAGACATCCTCTCCGAAAACAACACGGCAAGTCATCAAGTTAGCTGATCAGGTACTTTCTCTTAACCTCTGACCAGTTTTTATCTTTCTTTCTAATATTATTGTTATGTTTTTTTCCCTCTTTTCCCAAAGTAGCAATCAGGTCCCTTTCTGCTCCAGTACACAGCCCATGGTAACAATAACCATGGTAACAGACAGTACAGTTCTGATGCAGAAACGGGCTGCCAAATAGAGAGTTGAGCTTTTCAGTCACGCCTGCTGGACTTTTAAATCTATTATAGCAGAACTGGACACAAAAACAAACAGGTTTATTCAGGGATTTCATACTTTCGGTCACATCTGCCCATAGAATGCCAATGCAATAGACATACATTCTCACTGTGTCAGAATTTCCCCAAAAATGGTACTGTTATGTATAAAATAGCATCAGAACCAGGCATTTATGGGCTTATTGTGCTCAGACAAATAGTCCCGCTGACTCATAAAAAAAGAATGTGAGTCAAGGCTGTAAATACTGTACATGGTTTCATGGTTTGATGAATAAATCATTTTCTTTTTGAAGCTACAGTGACAATATATAAATCTAACAGTTTTTTTTACACTCTGGCTTTCATGGTGCGCAACATCACATGAAGAAAACACATCTCAAAATATTAATCAAAGAGAGAGGTACGGTGGTTAACTGTGTGTAAGCATTATCAGTAGGCTTTTCATTATTGTTCTGGGAAAACGGTAGAGAAAAAAAGTGGGGCCAATATGACAAACATTCAAAACGATCCAATATTCACATGACAATACTATTGCTGAGTGATCGATGATAAAAAGCACAGAAAACTTAAAGTTACATGTGCATGTACCTGCAGCTCTACTACTGAGTGGACAATTATCATGCTTTGGACCTGCCAGCATATCCTTATTGCTCATGTTCTTGATATGAACCAACAGCCATGAACAAACATTGTCTTCTAAAGACCATGGATATGACCTGGCTTGTCTAGAACCCCTGGACAGCGCATGACAAAGACCATGCATTTTGGTTTACCCAAGTGATCCAGATGGCATGGTGGTGTTCCACTCAGTCATAAAAGTATATAAAGTGCTGGGCAATGACTCACTGACCAACAATCATATCCACATTTAAGAGCTCTCACGGGCTACAGGGTTGGCCTGGGTACATTCCCATTTGCAAAAGCAGATAAGCTCTTCAACTCGTACTTGAACTCTGGTCACTAAGAGTGAAAAGAATCCAGCCAAGGAAGAGCGGGAACAGAGTTGAACTGAGTTAAACTATAAAGCAATGCGATTCATGTGATGACCAGTCAGAGCTTGAAAACCCCAGTGCTTTACATTTACTTCCACAAAACATTTCCGGCCGAGAAATTATGAATACAGGTTAAATTGTTCTACCTGTTTCAACATGAAAAAGCAGGGCAATATTGCCATATCCGGTGCTTTACAACTTCACACACAAATTTTACAAGGAAAATAACAGGAAATACAATTCTTGGATTCACATTTCTAAAATGGTTAGTATTTCCTGTGAATATATAGCTACATAGTTTTAACCTTTCCTGCCTCATGATGCACAAGAATCTCTGTACTATACTTGCCATGAGATAATAATCTTATATTAATAATCTTAAAATTATGAAAGTTATAATGATAATAAGGGTTCTAGATGCTGTAGGACTGTCTTGGTTGACATGTCTCTGCAACATCGCGTGGTCATCGGGGGCTGTACCTCTGGATTGGCAAACTGAGGTGGTAGTCCCCCTTTTTAAAAAGGGGGACCGGAGTGTGTGTTCCCATTATCGGAGATTCACACTCCTCAACCTACCTGGAAAAGTCTATACAGGGGTACTGGAGAGGAGGATCCGACCGATAGTCGAACCTCAGATTCAGGAGGAACAATGTGGTTTTCGTCCTGGCCGCACCACTCTTGACCAACTCTATATGTGCCACAGGATCTTGGAGGGGGCATGGGAGTTTGCCCAATCTGTCCACATATGTTTTGTGGATTTGGAGAAGGCTTTCGACCGTGTCCCTCAAGCTATCTTGCGTCGCATGCTCCAGGAGCATGGCGTTCCAGACCCGTTGCTACGAGCCATTCGATCACTGTATCACAGGAGCCAGAGTTTGATCCGTATTGGTAACAACAGGTCAGATTCGTTTCCGGTGAGGGTTGGAGGCCACCAAAGGCATCGTTTGTCACCAATTCTGTTCGTAATTTATATAGACAGACTTTCTAGGAGCAGCCGAGGCGTTGAGGGGTTCTGGATTGGCGGCCATCGGATCTCGTCTCTGCTGTTTGCAGATGATGTTGTCCTTTTGGCTTCATCAAGCCGGGACCACCAGCTCTTATTGGAGAGATTCGCAGTCGAGTGCAAAGCGGCCGGGATGAAAATCAGCACCTCCAAGTCTGAGGCCATGGTTCTCAGTCGGACAAGGGTGGAATGCACCCTCCGGGTCAGGAATGAGGTCCTGCCCCAAGTGGAGGAGTTGAAGTATCGTGGTGTCTTGTTCACGAGTGAGGGAAAGATGGAGCGGGAGATCGACAGACGGATCGCTGCAGCCTCTGCTGTAAAATGGAGCCTGTACTGGTCCGTTGTGGTGAAGAGGGAGCTGAGCCGTAAGGTAAAGCTCTCAATTTACCAGTCTATCTACGTTCCAACCCTCACCTATGGTCATGAGCTTTAGGTAGTGACTGAAAGAACAAGATCGCGGATACAAGCGGCTGAAATGAGCTTCCTTCGCCGGGTGGTGGGGCTCTCCCTTAGAGATAAGTGCTGCTCCTTCGCACTGAGAGGGACCAGTTGAGGTGGCTCAGGCATCTAGTCAGAATGCCTCCCAAATGCATTCCTGGTGTGGTGTTTCGGGCATGTCCAACCGGGAAGAGACCCCATGGTCAAACTAGAATACACTCGAGGGACTATGTCTCTCAGCTTGTCCGGGAATGCCTCGGTGTCCCCCCGGAAGAGCTGGAGGAAGTGGCTTGGGAGAGGGACATCTGGACCCCATTTGCTTAGGTTGCTACCCCCGTGACCCGTCCCCGGAAAAAACAGATGATGATAATAATAATAAGTCAATTATTATGATTACATATATAAACCAAATAATAAACTAAAATAATACAAGATAATTACAACAAAAGATATCATGAGTCTGCTGTCAGCAACTACCTTGATGCTACACATTCAGAAATGCTTTTGCAGGAAACATGCAAGAGGGTAACTTAGTTGACAAGATCTCAATACACTTTAGAGGCAAAGCAATTTGGCTCCCTCACAAGGTTAACCGCATGTAGCTCAGTAGCGAAGCGATTTACACATCATTCATCACTTCCTGTGTGGCTCTAGAACTACACTCATATTGAGTTAGCAGTAAAATAGTTAAAACATACTTCAAGGAATCAATCACAGATTAAGTATATCATTGGCTAAACAAAAGTCCTCAAGAGATAACATTTCTAGAGGTCATAAAGAAATCACATATGGTTTGCTAAAAAAAAAAAAAATTCTGGTTTTGGCCAGGAAACAAAAACCAAACATGCTTATCATGTGAATTTGATTACCATGGGAAAAGGAAGAAAATATAAATCACAGAAATGTAAAAAAAAAATGACTAAACTGCTCTTGAGCAAGGCAGCTGTCCCCTAGCTATTCCCTGGGCGTCCCCAATGCGTGTGGCAGCCCACTGCTCCAAGTGTGTGCGTGCTTACTTTCTAATGTGTGATTGTTTATTGACTTTGGACAGGTTAAATGTAGAAACAATAATTTACCTTGCAGGATTTATACAGTATGGCAAAAGCAAAAAAAAACAAAAAACAAAAGTCATGACATTTCATATGATCCGTCACAAAATGCAAAATGTATGCATTGTAAATACAGTATACTGTAATCCAGGAATCACCAACATGGTGCCCATGGGCACCAGGTAGCCTGCAAGGACAATACAAGTTTCCCACGGACCTGCTCACTGCTATTTTTAGGACAGGCCCACGGCTCTGTAGCGCCACTCTCCATTGAGCTGCATCTAATTTTTTTAAATATATTTTTAAATGAAATCAATATTTTCAAATAGATGAATATCATTAATTATTAATACAGTAATAAAATATAATTAAAGGTAAATTGAGCAAATTTGTAATTTCAGGTGTGCGCATCAACCTGGTATCCATCCCTTCACATTAATTGGTACCCAAGAAGTAGCTCTCAGTTTCAAAAAGGTTGGTGACCCCTGCTGTAATTCTTCCTATAATGCTACTCTCATATTTCCCATTATAATGATCCATATAAATATTTCACTCCATGGTTAGCACACTATGTGATGGTTTTTGATTATTCAGAATCCAGTAGCACTAAATCACAAGTACACAATTTAAAAAATAAAATAACACATAGGCAACTTTGGCCTAATGGTGTTTTCACTTGCAAATCAGGACAGTAAGTGTAAGTATAATTTTAACTAAAACAACGTTTTTATGACATTCACTATGCAAAATAAATCTCAATCTGTCATTAAAGTTTACTACATTATCTACATATTCATTCGTCACGATGCATCTGCAAAGCAACTGCTCAGGTTTATACACCTTCTCACTGGACCATAGTGAAGTATTAATAACTCATAGTTGGGAGATGACATTGCCTGTATGCAAGTAACTCTGCCAGGATATTAAATCACAGCTCAGCATGAGAGGATAAACGGCTTTCGCTTCAGCCAGGGGTCAAAATTTGAGATTACACATGCTTGTACATACAAAGGGACTTTCCAGTTTTTTTTTTGTTTTTTTTTAGGATAACCCCTTTCACTCATTACACTGAGAAATAATTGGACAGCACTTTAGTTTATGAGCGTGTGATGTATTTATCTTCATCTGCGGTAGTTACTTACTGTACCACATACTGGTATGAGCCAAGAGTACATTTCAGATGAGATGCCAGTTCATCACAGGGTACAATGCACGCAGATACACACACACAAACTTAAATGCTTGCATGCATGTTTGTGTGTCTCTATCAAAACACACTCTGTTCCATGAACCTGGGTCAAGTATAAAATCAAAATGAGCAATAACTCTGCAATACATGACTAATTTGCATATGTGGCACATATACATGTACTGCATTGTAATATATGGCACAGTATTTGCTTTTTTTTCCTGTTGGTACGACAGGACTCTTGTTTAATTAATGTGAATGGAAGCATACATTATTTGTATTTGTTCCTCATTTTATTTTATTCAGAACTGACCAATTCCCATTCTATTTTGTACTCACATGAGAAAGAGAAGGCAGCCTTTTCAAACAGCCTAATGTACACTATCAAAAGGATTTTAGCAGATTGCAACTTTAAGTAAAAACCACCAGATGATGAAAGTATACATACTGTATATTCATGTGTAACAGGAGAGCGTGTCATCTGTGTCCCTGCCCCTTACCCCCACCCCCCAGTGCAGCTAACTGGGTTATCAAAGGCCGGCCATGTCTGTTACTGTCTATGGTGTGAGGCATGTAAAAGAACCATTGCTCACTTTCGACAGGAGTAGACTGCATAGCCGTAAGCGTGTTTCCGCCCTGCAATGGCCGAACGAGCTGTGCAGGGTGGACTCTGTCCTCCCCTAATAATTCTTATATACAAATGTTGCTGTTTTTTTAGGGGGTTTTTTTGTTTCATTTTGTTTTTTCGCACGTTGAGTAGGTTAGGTTACATACACTGCATATTCTGCTAGAGGTGCAGCCAATCAGACTGCCTTATTGCTTGTATTCAGTGAGTGTGGCTATACCATAATAATAAAAGTTAGTACAGTAGTATTTCACCTTTTGCAAAACTCTGAGGGATACTACAATAATTAGTTAACTTAAAATACTGTACAGACGCTGCCCGACTTACGTTCATTCGTTTTATGGGGGGGGGTTCGATTTTATGGGGGGTTTTTCTTCAAAAAAAAAAAAAATTGTGTCAAATTTTGAGTTTAGCATACTCTCTGTAGTACGAGACATGCCTACGTAGTACGCTGACGCAATGATGCTGTGTCCATTGTTTACAAACGACAGATTTGCCCTCTCCTTCTTCCCAGTTTAGTAGTGTGTTTCCCTTGTGTTAAGATGTCGTCTCTGAGATCTTTGCGTTTACACTGTTTTGCGGACTTTTGTAACCCTAAGAAAATATGGTTGGTCAAAAGAGTAAACCTACTAGCATGTGTGCAAGTTTCCCGGCATATGCCGGAATTTCCGGTTTTCCCCAAGACTGAATTAACTATCTGCTCGGATCAAAGAGAGTTGTAAAATGAATGAAAACCCAAATCCAGAAAAGAAAGAGAATGCTCTGCTCTGCTGGTGATTCACATTAGTGCAGGCTGAGTACTAAATGAGTATTCAACAGCGCTCTTTCTCACTTGAAAGACAGGAAGTCCATATAACCCGCGCTTTGTCTCAAGCACAAGCAAGTGAACTACCTTCGGTGGAGCGCCTCACATATTGTAAGCGTTGATTGGCTGTTTTAACCTCTATGTAAAGTGACTCGGCTCAGCTTCATGTAAAGTGACCAGCCGTCGGCCATCAGAACCATTTAAAAGCAGAAAGATCGCATCATAGAGAATGTTAAAGGTTATATTTGATACTGTATTTGATAATTGATGGGTGAATTTTATTAAAATCTATCTATTTGAAATTATTTTGCTTGAATTTAATTTATTTGAAATTAATGTTGATATTATTTGATATATTTGATATTTTTACAATGTTATGTTTATGATCATTGATTTAAGGGTGTTTTATGAGATACGGTAATGGTATTTATGGATGTATAGTACAGTATGAATGTCATACGTCACTGGAACATACAGTAACAATTTACGTTTTTTTTTTTTTTTCAACTCACGTTCGGCCTTCCGGAACCAAACAAAAACATAAGTTGGGGAGCGTCTGTATATTAACTCAAGATATCCCTCAGAGGACAGCTGTACAAAAGAAAAGAAGGCATAGTACCTGGGCGTAAGTGAAGTGTTTCGTTGTTGCAGAAATCTGTAAAGCAGCAGTTGCGTTTTGACACATCTTTGGAGCTGTAGCAGAACATCTGTCCCTTCAGCTCACTGGGAGACAGGCAGGACTTTACGGCCTCCTCCTTGCCATTGATGAGCATCACCGAGTTCCAACATGCGCCCTCAGCCTCCGTCTCACAGGTGTGATTTGCACAGAGCTGGCACACACACTTAAGTGCTACAAACACAGAGACAAAATTATATGCCTTTTATGACTCATGTGTTTGAACACTAAAACCTTTGGGAGAATAAGGTCCCTTCTGGATGGAATATTCAAACTTTAGGGAAATTCTACACTTATTGGCTGCCATCTCAGGTAATCTGAGAAATTCCAAGAAGTCAGACATTTCCAATACTCTCAAGCTTGACATACCATTCCTATTCACTACTATAAAGATGGTAAATGTGGAATTGGAGAATATAAAAGAATGCAAGATGTTAATGCAAATGAACACTTCAAAAAAATACTACACATACCACATTGATTCTTCTCACAGATATTTAAAGGAACATTAACCTTAAACTTAAATGCATGCATGCTTGTCTACCTCTATGAAAAAAGCACTCTGTTCCGTGAACCTTTTTCAAGCATACAATCAAAACGAGCAATAACTCAGCAATACATAATTAATTTTCATATAAATACACGACACAGTATTTGTCGGTACGACAGGAACACGCACACATATATAATATATATATATATATAAAAAATGTGTGTGTGTGTGTGTGTATATATATATATATATATATATATATATATATATATACACATATACATATACACATATATATATATATATATATACATATATATACATACACACACACACACACACACACACACACACACACACACATATATTCTAGTCCTTCTCAAAAAATTAGCATATTGTGATAAAGTTCATTATTTTCTGTAATGTAATGATAAAAATTAAACTTTCATATATTTTAGCTTCATTGCACCCCAACTGAAATATTTCATGGCTTTTATTGTTTTAATACTGATGATTTTGGCATACAGCTCATGAAAACCCAAAACTCCTATCTCAAAAAATGAGCATATCATGTTCAGGTAGTCTAAACGAGCTATTAACCTAATCATCTGAATCAACCAATTAACTCTAAACACCTGCAAAAGATTCCTGAGGCTTTTAAAAACTCCCAGCCTGGTTCATTACTCAAAACCACAATCATGGGTAAGACTGCCGACCTGACTGCTGTCCAGAAGGCCATCATTGACTCCCTCAAGCAAGAGGGTAAGATACAGAAAGAAATCTCTGCGCGAATAGGCTGTTCCCAGAGTGCTGTATCAAGCCACCTCAGTGGGACATCGGTGGGAAGGAAAAAGTGTGGCAGAAAACGCTGTACAACCAGAAGAGGTGACCGGACCCTGAGGAAGATTGCGGAGAAGGGCCGATTCCAGACCTTGGGGGACCTGTGGAAGCAGTGGACTGGGCTACAGGAGCCGTATTCCCCAGGTCAAGCCACTTTTGAACCAGAAACAGCGGCAGAAGCGCCTGACCTGGGCTACAGAGAAGCAGCACTGGACTGTTGCTCAGTGGTCCAAAGTACTTTTTTCGGATGAAAGCAAATTTTGCATGTCATTAAGTAATCAAGGTGCCAGAGTCTGGAGGAAGACTGGGGAGAAGGAAATGCCAAAATGCCTCAAGTCCAGTGTCAAGAACCCACAGTCAGTGATGATCTGGGGTGCCATGTCAGCTGCTGGTGTTGGTCCACTGTGTTTTATCAAGGGCAGGGTCAATGCAGCTAGCTATCAGGAGATTTTGGAGCACTTCATGCTTCCATCTGCTGAAAAGCTTTATGGAGATGAAGATTTCATTTTTCAGCACGACCTGGCACCTGCTCACAGTGCCAAAACCACTGCTAAATGGTTTACTGACCATGGTATTACTCTGCTCAATTGGCCTGCCAACTCTCCTGACCTGAACCCCATAGAGAATCTGTGGGATATTGTGAAGAGAAAGTTGAGAGACACCAGACCCAACACTGTGGATGAGCTTAAGGCCGCTATCGAAGCATCCTGGGCCTCCGTAACACCTCAGCAGTGCCACAGCCTGATTGCCTCCATGCCACACCGCATTGAAGCAGTCATTTCTGCAAAAGGATTCCAGACCAAGTATTGAGTGCATAACTGAACATAATTATTTGAAGGTTGACTTTATTGTATCAAAAACACTTTTTTAATTGGTCGGGTGAAATATGCTAATTTTTTGAGATACGGATTTTTGGTTTTCATGAGCTGTATTGCCAAAATCATCAGTATTACAACAATAAAAGACCTGAAATATTTCAGTTGGGGTGCAATGAATCTAAAATATATGAAAGTTTAATTTTTATCAGTACATTACAGAAAATAATGAACTTTATCACAATATGCTAATTTTTTGAGAAGGACTAGTACACACACACACACACACACGTACATATTATATATATGTATGTATTCATGTGTTACAGGAGAGTCTGGAAGGCTTGTCTTTCATTTCACCTTCAGGAAGGTAGATCGTGTATCATCCGCTTTCAATAACCCGAAAAATGCAGTGCAGTCTGCTCAGCTTGTGAGATGTATGGTGAAAAAAGAACAAGCTGTTACTGATATGGTGAAGAGGGATTCACCAGTGGCATATGTAAAACTCGTACATCTTTTGTGATAGATTGAACTTGTCCGTTTCTCATAGGAAGTGCATTCCCTGCTGGACCCTTTCGGAAATACAGTCATTCCTGGCTTTCTTCTATTAAGAGATACAGTAATAGTTTTTAGAAACTTGAACTCCACAACATTCACAGTCTCTGAGGTGCACCATCAATAATCGTCATTGTCCTAAATGTGAGTCCCCCCCAAATCTTGCTTGAAGCTCCCACCAGTCAAAAAGCTACTGCTCCAGATATCGGTAGAGGCTAGTATATGTGCTGTATGTAGCTATATGTACAATTTTGAAATTAAGTAGATGTGATGGAATTAACAGCAAAATTTAAGTCCACAATTGGGATCTTAGAATAGAATCCCTGGCAGTCCAACCTCCCCACACACCCCTCACCCACTACTTTCCATTGTCCTCTGGCTGGTCGACAAATAACAGCTAGAAATGGCTGGTAAACATAGGTTTACTTCTACATCCATTAGCCTTCTTGTGGCTATTAGAAGAGCGAGTTGTGCTTTTTCTTGTTATGTAACAGGATCCAGGATTTAACACTGCAAATAAATCTGAGTAAGACTGCTTAAGCTAACACTGCACTAATCTCAAGCTGCCCCACTCATACCTGTCCTGCTAAAAGAGGGTAAACTCAAAGAAGCATTCAGAAAATTCTTTACCACAAATTCCACACCACAGAAAATGATAGATTTATCCTATATTTAAAGAAAGAGGTAATACGACTGATATGTCAGATGAATAAACACAGGTCTGTACACAGTATGTTATATCATGTTGTTTAATCACCAATAACCGCTTCATTAAAAAAAAAAAATCTAATCATAGAAAAATGGCTCCAATCCCTGGCTTGGTCCTTTCTGTCATAGAAAAATGGCTCCAATCCCTGGCTTGGTCCTTTCTGGATGGCATTTGCATGTTCTCCCCATGTTTGCATGGGTTTCCACCATCTATTCTGGTCTGCACCTACAGTCCAAAGACATGCACCTTAGGCTAGGTGGTTGTTCCCAATTGTCCAAGTTATATGTATAAGTGTGAGTGGCTGTGTGTGTTACCCCGCGATAGCCTTGTGAGGTGTTCAGGGTGATGAAGGTATGGCTTTCACCCATAGCAGGTCGCACTAGGCACCAGCCTTCTTAATAGTAAATATTAAAGGGTTCAATAAGTGAGTGAGTGAGTGAGTGAATGAGAAAATGTTCATATTTTCAGCCCACTAAATATCTTGCTTCAAGTCAAATGACTGTTGCGGCATTCAAAAGTTTATTTTGCCACTGAAAATGCTGCATGGTACTGCTGAGAGCGAATTATGAACATGAGTGGGGAATCATGATGCTATACTCAGCATTATCTGTGGCCCAACCCTAATGCCGACTGAACATTTTCACAAGTACGGTGATAACTTTCAAAGAACAGGCTTTGTACAGCAAACACTTATCACAACCACAAACTAAGTTCTCATGTGTTCCATTACAGGAATAGCAACACCACTGGATCCACTTGTCCCATGTGAAGTAAATCACTGCAAATCAATACAAATCTTATGATGTAATGCCCCCCCCCCCAGTCTGTTTTTTAAATAATTTAGTCTGTCTTCCTTTCGGCTTTTTCCCTTTTACTCGGGAGTCGCCACAGCGAATCATCTGATTCGCACGTTTGATTTGGCAGAGGCTTTTACGTCGGATGCCCTTCCTGTCACAACCCTTTTTAGCAAGGGACAGAAACACGCTGACGACTTTGCAGCTACTCTTTACGAAAGTCAGCAATGGTTCTTTTACATGCCTGTCACCATAGACAGTGAGAGACATGGCCCGCCTTTGATAACCCAGTTAGCTGCACTGGGGGGGACAGTGACAACCTTGTGGAGAGTGGGACTCGAACTCCCAATCTTTGGATCAGCGATCCAGCACTCTATACCACTAGACCACCACTGCCCCTTTTTTAAATAATTTAGCTGTTTTACAAATATGGGGGCACAGTGGCTCAGTAGTCAAACAAGAAAGTCCAAGGTCCATCTAAGCAGCTTGCATGTTTTGGAGGGATGCAAGGGTTGATTGGTGGCTAAATGGATGTATAATAGATTGCTGACTTGTTCAGCGTGTACCCCACCTCTCATTCAAGCTAGCTGGAACTGAACCCAGCTGCCCCATTACCTTGACTAATAAAAAGTAGAGATAAATGATGGATGGATGCTTAATACTTGTACACCACGGAAAGCATGAGGTCCTCATTCTGTTAAAACCATGACTGCATTCAATCGCCTTTTTATATTTTTGATTTCTGGGTGGGGATGGAGGTAGGGTTTCATTGTTAAATAAGCTGCTTGTTCACCAACAGCTTACTCTTTGAACCCAGAATAATGTGGTAATGAAATTTCAATCATTCATTTGGAAGATTTTTCTCTAACAATTTTTAGCAGCATGAGCAAAAAATGCATTCTCAAAGATTTTAGATGAACGCAAAGCTTAAATGACAAATGTAATCTTTTAGGTGCAACATATTTGCAACCTTGTTGATGTCTTGACTACATTTCATATTTATTTTGCAAGTCTTCTTTTCCTTTCAGCTGTTCCCTTCAGGGGTCGCCACAGCGAATCATCTGCCTCCATCTCACCCTATCCTCTGCATTTTCTTCTCTTACACCAACTGCCTTCATGTCCTCCTTCACCACGTCCTCTTTGGTCTTCCTCTAGGCCTTCTGCATGGTAGTTCCAAACTCAGCATCCTAATACCAATATACTCACTATCTCTCCTCTGTACATGTCCAAACCATCTCAATCTAGCCTCTCTGACTTTGTCTCCAAAACGTCTTACATGCGCTGTCCTTCTGATGTACTCATTCCTGATCCTATCCATCCTCGTTACTCCCAAAGAGAACCTCAACATTTTCATCTCTGCTACCTCCAGCTCTGCCTCCTGTCTTTTCCCCAGGGCCACTGTTTCTAAGCCATACAACATCGCTGGCCTCATCACCGTCTTGTACACTTTTCCCTTCATTCTTGCCTATACCTTCCTATTACACATCACACCGAACACTTTTCTCCAACCAGCCTGCACATGCTTCTTCACCTCTTTTCCACACTCTCCATTGCTCTGGATTGTTGAGCCCAAGTACGTAAAATCCTCCACCTTCCTTTTGTCTGCTCCCTGTAACCTCACCGTTCCTGTTGGGTCCTTGTCATTCATACACATGCATTCTGTCTTACTGAAGCGAATCTTCATTCCCCTACTTTCCAGGGCATACCTCCACCTCTCTAGATTTTCCTGCACTTGTTCTCTGCTCTCACTGCAGATCACAATGTCATCTGCAAACATCACAGTCCATGGGGAATCTAGTCTAACCTCGTCTGTCAGTCTGTATATCACCATAGCAAACAAGAAGGGCTCAGAGCTGACCCTTGATGCAATCCTACCTCCACCTTGAACTCTTCTGTCACACCAACAGCACACCTCACCACTGTCTTACATCTCTCATACATGTCCTACACCACTCTAACATACTTCTCTGCCACTCCAGACTTCCTCATGCAATACCATAGTTCCTCTCTCGGCACCCTGTCAAATGCTTTCTCCAGATCCACAAAGACACAATGCAGCTCCTTCTGACATTCTCTGTACTTCTCTATTAACATCCTCAAGGCAAACACTGCATCTGTGGTGCTCTTTCTTGGCATGAAACCAAACTGTTGTTCACAAATGCTGACCTCTGCCCTTAGTCTAGCTTCCACTACTCTTTCCCATAACTTCATCATATGGCTCATCAACTTTATCCCTCTGTAGTTGCCACAACTCTGCATGTCTCCCTTGTTCTTAAAAATGGGCACCAGCACACTTCTCCTCCATTTCTCTGGCATCCTCTCACTCTCCAAGACCTTGATGAATGTTCTTGTCAGAAAATCTACTGCTACCTCTCCCAGACACTTCCATACCTCCACAGGTACATCATCAGGACCAACTGCCTTTCCATTTTTCATCCTCTTCAATGCCCTCCTCACTTCACCCTTACTAATCTTTACTGCTTCCTGGTCCTCAACAGTCACCTCTTCTACTCTTTTTTCTCTCTCTCATTTTCCTCATTCATCAGCTCTTCAAAGTACTCTGTCCATCTTCCCAGTACACTTGTCATCAGTCAATACATTTCCCTCTCTGTCCTTTATCAATCTAACTTGCTACACGTCCTTCCCATCTCTATTTGTCTGCTGTGCCAACCTGCATAAATCATTTTCTCCCTCTTTACTGTCCAACCAAGCATACAAGTCATCATATGCCCTCTGTTTGGCCTTTGACACTGCTACCTTCACCTTACGCTGTGTCTCCCAGTACTCCTGGTTACTCTCTTCAGTCCTCTCTATGTCCCACTTCTTAGCTAACCTCTTCCTTTGTACACACTCCTGCACTTCCTCATTCCACCACCAAGTCTCCTTATCTACTTTCCTTCCAGAGGACACACCAAGTATTCTCCTACCTGTCTCCCTGATCACATTAGCTGTAGTTGTCCAGTCATCTGAAAGCACTTCCTAACCACCCAAATCCATTTTCAACTCCTCCTTGAAGACAACACAACACTCTTCCTTTTTTCAGCTTCCACCACTTTGTCTTCTGCACTGCCTTTATCTTCCTCACCATCAGGGTCATCCTGCACACAACCATTCTATGCTATTTGGGAACACTCTCACCCACTACTACTTTGCAGTCACTGACTTCCTTCAAATTACATCGCCAACACAAGATGTAGTCTACCTGTGTGCTCCTATCTCCGCTTTTATAAGTCACCCTGTGCTCCTGTCTCTTCTGGAAGAAAGTATTTACCACAGCCATTTCCATCCTTTTTGTAAAATCTACCAACATCTGTCCTTCTGCGTTCCTGTCCTGGATACCAAACCTGCCCATCACTTCCTCGTCCCCTCTGTTTCCTGCACCAACATGTCCATTGAAGTCTGCCCTAATGACCACTTTCACCTCTGTGAGGTATTCCACATCACTTTATCGAACTCAAACCAGAATCTCTCCTTCTCTTCTCGCTCACATCCTGCCTGTGGGGCATAAGCACTAACAACATTGAACATCACGCCTTCTATTTCTAACTTGAGACTCATCACTCTGTCTGACACTCTTTTCACTTCTAGAACATTCCTGACAAACTCCTCCTTCAAGATGACTCCTACTCCATTTCTCTTCCCATCCACACCATGATAGAACAGCTTAAACCCTGCTCCTAAGCTTCTAGCCTTGCTACCTTTCCACCTGGTCTCCTGAACACACAGTATGTCCACCTTCCTCCTCTGCATCATGTCAGCCAGCTCTCTACCTTTTCCTGTCATCGTTCCAACATTCAAAGTACCTACTCTCAGTCCTAGACTCATGCCTCTCCTCTTCTCTGTCTGCCTACGGACACACCTCCCGCCTCTCCTTCTTTGACGTCTTCGACCAACAGTAGTCCGATTTCCACCAGCACCCTGTTGGTTAACAGCACTGATGACGGTCGTTGTTAACCTGGGCCTTGACCAATGCGGTATGAATTTTTTTTTTTTTTTTTTTTTTTTTTGTGACTCGCATATTTTATTTGGAATTTGTTTTACGCCGGCTGCCCTTCCTGACGCAACCCTCTGCATTTATACGGCCTTGGGACCGGCGTGAGGGAGAGACACTGGCTTGTGCCCCTCCCTCATGGCTGCATTTTTATTTTGCAAGTAATTTCATGAATTTTGTTTGTGTTTTCATGGAAAATGTGAAATTTTCTGGGTGACCACAAATTTCTGAACAGTACTGTATCTTATAGCAGTGAGTACTACAGTGCATTAGTTTTAGAAAAGTCGTATTTTATACAGTTTCTATCCGTACATACAAAAATAGGGGGCAGTGGTGGTCGAGTGGTATCGGACGCTGGATCGCTGATCCAAAGGTTGGAGGTTCGAGTCTCAGCGGTTACAGAAAATGAACTGAACATGCAAAAACAGACCAAGACCACTTCAGGCCACTCAAACACATCAGAACACACTGCACTACGAGGAACTATTTCAGCCACTGCCAGTTGTAGCAATATATTTTGAAATAACCCTTGGTAGGTTTGAGTTCAGCTTGAGAAACAAAAGCTTCAGGGAAAACTGATAACTTGAATAAAGTAATCTTTACAACAGGCATTTACAAAGAGGCACTTCTTATTCATTCAAAAAATAATTATTAATTTACGCTGCTAAAAATGTTATACAAGTCTCCTGAAACTCTCTCTGTTTTATTTCAAACACAATCATTTTTAGATAAAGGTACTTCAAATTACTTCAGCTGGAGAGTAAGTAATCAATTTAATATTGAATATTAAACAAGAAATACTGTACTGTAAAACTAAATCACCACGTATTTACATAATATCACATAATATTTAAATAATATCACATTACACAATTAAAAAGTTTTTACTTAATCATTATTACATTTTATTAGATTATTACTGTATTAATGAGTAAGACTGTCTATAGAATGTGTTTAAGAAACATATTTTAGCGCATGTAATATCACGCATAGGGTTTTAAAACCGCGTCAATAATTCGTGGATTTTCAGGATCAGAGAATAAAATGACCACCACGAATAACGGGGGCCTACTGTACGAACATACTCATACTCAACTTGTCACTAATGCGAGTTGAAGTGAATCATGGCTTGGAGTTCCACATAAAATAAACAAAACAAAACATGTTTATGTTGTTTTTCTCTAATGTGTAGATGACTCTAAACATGCCCAATGCCCTTTTAATTTTTTTTTTAAGTTTAGTTGCAATACAGATGCACTTTGCTGCATCACAAGTTCAAAGAAATCATGCACGCTTCTTGCTGTTATACAGACTTAAATGGATCTAGAGAGAGAGAGAGACAGACAGAGTGAGTGAGAGGGAGAGAGCAAGAGTGTGTGTGTGTGTGTGTGTGTGTGTGTGTGTGTGTATGAGTGAGTGAGTGAGTGAGTGAGAGGGGGGTAGCTGTACGTGATTTTGGGGGGTTTTAAATAGGTATGATGTCAGTATTAGTATTTCATGATAAAGTCAATCAATTGCATCAAAATTACCACCTGACAATGACCTGATGTGTCTTCGTATAGTTAAAACACCACAATAATGGTTCTGGCAGGATGAATGAGAAGTGTAATAAAAGTTTAGAATAGCCTAGCTTCATGTAGAACATTTTTGGCTAAACTTTATTCAATGTCACATAATAATATATTTATATAACTTTGGGAGGACACATGCTAAGTATGAAGCAATTCTATGACCCACTCAAAATATGCTAATCCAGAAATGATAAAGGAATGATTCCACAAGTTTGTAGTGCAGAACTCACAATCTATTTCACATGTTTTCTAACAGGTATGACGTGTTTTGCAACAAATTCTAAATTTACTTTACATTAACTTTAAATTCATCACCTTTTTATGCAGGAAACAACAGGTCAAAAACATTTATATGAAAAACTGGCTGGTCACACAAAATGTCTGGTTTTATTTGCTTTATTCTGATATACTGTATTAATCCTATCAGAGAAATTTGGTTCCTGTATGTATCCCATCCACAGTGAGCACCTGAACAGACATGGAGCATTGGGCTTCCACACTGTGGCACCCAGACAGCAGTTATTTGTACATGTTCAGCCATGAAGTTGGAGGAAGGGAAAGTGCTATTTACTACCTTCACTGCTACATATTTTCACTGCTAATTTGAGAATTGAACCAGCCACCTTTGGTCTCAAAACACTTCTCTAACCATTAGGCCACGTCTGCCTCCAAATTGCTTCATATTTTGGAAAACAATTTACTATTTTGTTGTTTCACAATTTGTTATTCAAAAATAAAAAAATAACCAGAGGAAGCTAATAACAGATGTTTTACCAAAGATGATCTTTAAAAATGTTTAATTTCAGGCATTTGTGGTGTCATGAAGGGAAACGTTATTACCCCCTAGTGGTCTGATGTATAGTTGGAATGAGGGCAAACGGTGGGGGTGTCAACCAGACAAATAAGAGAAAAAAAGGTTCCAGTGTGAATCCTAAAAAAAACAAATAAGAAAATATGATCTGGAAATGATGGGAGGGGGGATTGATGAAATCATTTCAGAAATACTGAGAAAGTTCCTTGTGGTTTAGTTTGATCACTCTGCAACATTACACACACACACACACACACACACACACACACACACACACACACACACACACACACACAGATGCACACAACTCCAAAAGAAAATAAAGTGAACATTAAAAATAACCTTAATGACAAATAAAAGCCAAATTAGTAGCCCCGAGATGGCCTGTCGTGGTGCCCAGGGTGTCCCGAGTCGGCTGAGATGGGCGTCAGCCTTCCCATGACCCTGATTAGGATTAAGCAGTTCAGAAAATTAATGAATGCATGAATGATCCAGATTAGTAGAGGACAGGAGGTTACATCTACCCTCATTACACACACTGAACTCACTGATGAACTGGGTATCAGTGCTACATTCAAAGCAATGACAGGTTCAGGCACACCATGTAAACAAAAGTAGTCGTACATACTTAAATGGTATTAAACTGAAGCTGTAAAATATATATATATATATATATATATATTTCAACGAACTAACTCTCTGATCAGTTTGCCTATGAAAACAGTGTAGTCCCAGCCACTTCCGGTCATAACAGTCTCTATATTCTTTTCCCTTTAATTCTCCCTGGTGCAAATCAATAGAGAGTTTCCACTGTTGTCATGTTGCTGTTAAGTGAACATTATAAACTAATAAACTACAAGGCACAATTATTTGAACCTCAAATATATATATATAATTTATTAGTTTGTTTGACTGGTCCCCCAGTGCAGCTAACTGGGTTATCAAAGTC
>CM045729.1:39123579-39138579 GCA_024760905.1 Plotosus lineatus | reverse complement strand
GTGTCCCCCCGGGAGAGTTGGAGGAAGTGGCTCGGGAGAGGGATGTCTGGACCTCTTTGCTAAGGTTGCTGCCCCCGCGACCCGACCCCGGACTAAGCGGAAGAAGATGAGATGAGATGAGATATATATATATATATATATATATATATATATATATACATACCTGTCAACCCTAGGCTGTTGGCGATCTTACAAATGGCTACTTATGCCCTTACAAAATAGCAACTAATCTTACGCGTCTTATTATCGCGTGCAATATGAAATAAAAATGAAACTATTTTTAATATAATATGAATTTATTGGTAATGTTGTAACATATAACCTGGTGCAATCAAATAAAAGAGTAATATCTTCAGCTGCATGATTAAGAAAATTTAACAGTGATCTTTATTATAACTATATGTAGCACTTTTGGCACTTTCAATCATTTCTTTTGATGGCTTCACTTCATGGCACTTGAGCTCGTAATTAAGTTTGACTTGAATGATGGCGGAAGTGAAAGTGCGGTCACGTGGTCGGAAAGAGCAGACGATAAACGCAACGCGCGATTCTCGCGAGAAAACGGCTACAGACCAATTCGGCGTATCGTCTCTTTACCGAAACGGTGACACAAAAAACGGAGTTTAAAAAAAAAGACGAAATGATCGAAAAACGTACAGATTTCGGACGTACGGCGTACACATTTAAAAATTAGTGCTCGCTTGTACAAATTACGCCAAAACCGTACAACTTGACAGGTATATATATATATATATATATATATATATATATATACATACACACATACATACACACACACACACGCTCCCAACTTACGTTTTTAATTGGTTCCGGATGGCCAATGTAAGTTGAAAGTGAACCAAGTTGTTACAGTGACAGGTGAACAAGGCGTTTGAGGAGGAGCCATGGGAGACACACTGCTGACATGGAAGGCTCGTATCGGCTGTTTTGGACCCACAAAGCTGCGAATTTTGGATAAATTGAAGATAATACGTCTGTCGGGCTCCATGTGTGTGAAATACCTAAAAATGATGTTGGTGTTGTCCCTAATATTACACCATGGCTCGAATTGTTATGACATTGGGAAGACGTATTATATGGCCAGAATCGATGTCTGCCGAGCTCATGACGATTATGAAGATGGGCTGAGGTTGGTATTTATTCCACAGCAGTTAGAGTTGTGTGGAGATGTTGAGTCAAACCCGGGACCTCCGAAGCAGGCTAAAGTGCAAGGTCGGCCAACGTGACAAACCAGATTGCAGTTTGGTGAGGACAGAGACGATTATGGTCTGGAGGTAAGCGAAGAAAATGTGTCTCAGACTGAAATGTTGAAGTCGATCAGATCTGAATTGAGCGTTTTAAACAAGAAGTTTGACCGGATGTTTGAGGAAATCAGGGAGAACTGCAATGCTCTGAGAGAGGAAAACTTAAATGTTGAAAACACACTTGGAGACAATTGAATTTATTCTGGATAACCAAGATGCTCAAATACGACGAAATAACAATCATTCACGGCATTCAAGGAACAGTGGGAGAAAAGTGGGAGGAGTCAGAGAAGACTGAGCGAAATTTTCTGAAAGAGAATGTGAAGTTTGACAACTCAAGCAGTGTAAAGTTTGAACAGGTAAAGAGGCTTAAATCAAAGAACCTAATGAAACCAATTATGGTGAAGTTTAGTTCTCATAGGGATAAGATAAGAGTAATGGTGGCATCGAGAGCTTCACTGAAGGCTACGGAACAACGCGTGGTCAATGACTTAACACGACGAGTTCGGCACGTCAGAAGTGGACTGATACCACATCTGATCGAGGCCAGGAAAAGTGGAAAGGATGCATACTTATCCTATGAGAAGTTAGTGATAGAGGATAAAGTGTTCTTAAGGACGACCGGCTTGCAGAGATTGGAAGAAACCCGAAATATAACTGTCATGATCTGCGGTTTTCTCCCAGACCGGAGACGAGTGACAATGTTAGTATTAGATAGGGGGCGTGGAAGTGACCCACAAGCTACTGAGCATACAGAGGATATGAACGGAGTAAACATTGTATCAGGGCATGTACATGTGTGCAGCTGGAACATTCATGGTATCCATTCACTTTGCAGAGATTTTGATTTTCTTCAATATTTACTCTATCATACTCTATACAAAAGAAAAGCCCTTGGTGAGAACGGAACTCGTACCCAGGACCTTCCTGCTGTGAGGCAGACATGCTAACCACTACACCACTGTGCCACCTGCCACTGTTATCATAAAGCCACATTTCCAACACTAATTAACAACACGCGCAAAATAAGATCATATATGAATGTCCTTTAAAGACATTAACCACCGTGTACACTCTGCAAATTCCAACCCCTCCTCACAGTGGTACAGAGGTGAACACAAGTAGGGGATGGCTGGTAGAGGCTAAACCGTCAGGGCCGACAACTTCAGTCTCAGAACCTCCTAGGGCTTCAAGCAAGGTGGGCAGGCTTTACCACAATCCTGAACATGTGGCCAAGGGGCTCTGGTTCTCACTGCAGTTCGTGATAACAGTCCGAGGGGACTCCCAAAAACCGGTTGAGTTTCAACGCTATTGAGCTATCGGTAGTCGTAAAGTGCAGAAGACAATGGCAAACCACTGAACTATCCTGCCAAGAAAACCTCCATGAAAGATAATAATCAAGACACATACAACATGGTGTTCCAAGGTGAACTCTCCAGGCCGAATGACACTCAACATGCTACTGAAGAAGAGCACACCCTTCTCAGTCTTGCTTCCAGTAATGATGCAATCAGACCAAACCCTACTCTAGGAAGTCTGGTAGCTGATGTGGACAAGTCAGGATGGCGAGTGTGCTACAGCAACAAAAGGAAAACTCCCAAAAACATCGGAACGTGGAATGTGAGATCAGTGTATCCCAGCAAGCTGGACATCGTCAAATGGGAAATGTGCCACTTTCAACTTTATGTTCTCGGAATATCGGAACTTAGATGGACAGGGATGGGCCACTTCAGCCATGACGACTACCACGTTTACTTCAGTGGCGCAGTCAAGAACAAGGAAAAAGGAGTCACCTTCATCTGTGGCAAATCAGCAAACCTTGCTGTCTTGAGCTACGATCCTGTCAGTGATAGAATCATCATAATCCGTTTTAAATGCAGTCCTCTCAACATTACCCTTATTCAAATCTATGCTCCCACTTCAATGGCTACCGATCAAGATCGTGAAGACTTTTACAGTAAACTTCAAGATGTGAATGACAAAGCGCCAAACGGAGACATCAAAATCATTATGGGCAACTTTAACGCCAAAATTGGAAGCGCTTCCGACAGAAAAATCATAGGCAAATTTTGACTAGGTGACAGAAACACACCAGATGCAGAGCTCATCGACTTCTGTGCTGGTAACAACCTCTTCGCGGCCAACACATGCTTCAAAACACACAAGCGCATATTCACTTGGACTTCCCCACAACGAAAAATCAAATTGACTACGTTCTGGGACAGCAACGATGGTGCAGTTCCATCCCTGCCTGCTGTACTAAACCGAGCGCAGACTGTGGGACTGACCACGAACTGCTCGCTTTCAAACTCAAGACAAAAATAACCAGCAAAAAGAAGGCCCCAACACGAAGCAGTATGATGTCAGCAATATCCTCGACACTTTCAGAGCCACAATCAGCAACAAATGCGACATGCTTCGCCTTAATGAACAAGAAACGAAGCTTAGTCCGATATCAAAACCATCCTCATGGAAACAGCAGACCAGCTCATTCCCAAGACCGTAAACAACCCAGAAATCCTTGGATATCAACTGTGGCAATCGAAATAGCTGAAAAGAGAAGAAAGCTAAAAGCAGAAAGACATTCAGCTACTCACCGTGATGACTACAAGCAGCTCTGCGCCGATTTCCAGCTCTAAATACAAAGAGACAAAGAGGCATACTACTCCAAAATTGGTGAGGTCAATCACTCAGGGAACAGTAGGAAACTCTTCAAGGAAATCTCCAAACTCAAAGACTCTTTCTCCCCCAAAGTGGGAACCATCAAATCACACCATGGCCAAGACATTACAAACAAGGAAGAGATCAAGAAGAGATGGCAAGAATACACACAAAAACTCTATGAAAGAACATGCTCAGAAGTTTTCAACATCCCAGACTTGTTCACCCACGAACCGGATATCGTGCTCAGTGATGTTCGTGAAGCACTAAAAGAACTGCCTTCTCAAAAAGTATCCGGGCAGGACAACATCCCTTGTGAGTTCTGGAAATGCCTTGATGATAATCAGATCAAGGTTCTTCATAAGCTCTGTAACAAGATCTGGTCCACCTGCAGTTGGCCTAAGGATTGGAAGTGTTCTATTTACATCATGCTCTTCAAAAAAGGTGATCCCAAATGCTGAGAAAATTATTGTACCATAGCACTCATCTCTCAGACAAGCAAAGTTCTCCTCAAAATCATTCAGAAGAAACTTTAGAACTTCACTGAAGAACAGTTGCCTCAGGAACAAGCCAGCTTCCGGAAGGGCAGGGGCACCAGAGACCAGAGAGCAAACCTGAAGTGGATTCTGGAAACTGCCAAAGAAAGAAGAAAAGATGTGTATCTGTGTTTCATCGAAAAAGTTGGGCTTTTCCTAAACATCAAGTAAAACCAAAATCATGAGCAACACAGAGATGAGCAGAAATGAGTTCTCAGTGAATTGTGCAGCAGTTCAACTTTCTGCGTTCCACCATCAACAGTCACAGCAGAAGCAAGTAGGATATCCGCAGAAGACTTACACTCGGTCGCACGGCAATGAGCGGACTCCACAACGCCTGGAAGGACAGGGACATCACTACTGAACTGAAGATCAAAATAGCAACAGCGTTGGTTTTCCCTATTATAACATACGCCGCCGAGACTTGGGCTCCAAACCTCCAAACCTGGAATCTCAAAGGAGAATTCAAGCCTGCGAGATGTGGTGCTGGAGGTGAATGCTCCGAGTCCCATGGATGGAGAGAAGAACAAACGCAGACATCCTCCAAGCAGTAGGCAACCCATTGCCTCTCGATAGC
Organism: Plotosus lineatus; assembly: GCA_024760905.1. Lineage (NCBI taxonomy): Eukaryota > Metazoa > Chordata > Actinopteri > Siluriformes > Plotosidae > Plotosus > Plotosus lineatus. The sequence continues at coordinate 39,133,540 of CM045729.1, read as the reverse complement.
AAGATCCTGAGAGCTAAGCTCGGGTATTTTGGTCACATTATGCGTGTGAGGGATGAGTGTCTTGAACGCGATACGATGCTTAGCATGATGGAAGGAACGCGCCGCAGAGGTAGACCTTGCACCAGATGGCTGGATGAAATCAAAACAGCAACAGGCCTGGGACTCGAAGATCTGAAAGAGGCTGTGTGGGACAGAAGATCATGGCGAGGTCGCCAAGAGTCGTCAGTGACATAAACTGCTTTGTGACTAACTATATTGATAAAATAACTAAAACTTCAATTCGATTAAAATTGTTTTGGTACGGGGTGGCATGGTGGTGTGGTGTTAAGCACATCAGCCTCACAGCAAGAAGGTCTTTGGGTTTGAGTTCTGAGTGAAGTTTGCATGTTAAGATCTTTGTCAACTGCTGCATTAACAATGAAAATTAGTTTCGCAGCAATTATAAAGAGAAAGTGCAGCAAAGACAACGAAGGAACTACACTAAGTATACATGTACCTACAAATACATGTAGACACATTCATACATACAAGTATATCCCATATACACCTACATGTTTAACAGCATGTGGGTAAAAGCTGTTCTTAGGTCTGTTTTTGTTTTTAGTGTCCTGTACATTTTTCTGGAGAGGACAGGGGAGAAAACAGGGTGTTCAGGGTGTGTAGAGTCTGTGATAATTCCACTGGCTCTCCTCTGACGTCTGTCAGTGTAAATGTCACCGAGGGAGGGTAGTGTAATTTCAATAATCTGCTCTGCCATCCTCACCACTCGCTGCAAAGCCTTTCGGTCCTCTGCAGTACAGCTGCTAAACCACACTATACAGCAGTAGCTCAGGAGGTTCTCTATGGCAGGGCAGTAAAAGTTCAAGGGTCGGGGAAGACAGGTTTGTCAGAGCTTCCTGAGGAAGTACAGCCTTTGTTGTGCTTTCCCTACCTGGTGGGAGATGTTTGTGATCCAGATGAAGCCAGCAAAGATGTGGACTCCAAGAAAATTGGAGCACTCCACCCTCTCGACCTCCTCTCCAATAATGTAGAGATCAGAGTGCTTGGTTTGTTTCGATCTCATGAAGTCCATTATCCATTCTTTGTTCTTGGATGCGTTTAGTTCCAGGTTGTTGTTGTAACACCATCGCAGATGCTGGATCCCATTCCTGTCGGCCAACTCATGGTTACCTGTAATCAAACCTATGACAGTGGTGTCGTTTGCGAATTTGATGATCGTGCTTCTCATGTGAGTGGTGGAACAGTCATGTGTGAAGAGAGAGAGAACAGGAGATACTAAGAACAGGTACTAAGAAGTGTTCAGGATGAGAATGGAGGAAATGTGTTATCCTATTCTGATGTTCTGAGGTCTGTTGATGAGAAAGTCCAGTATCCAGGTGCACAGTGAGCTCCCTAGGCCCAGATTGTCCAACTTCTGAACCAGTTTATGTGGTTGGAGTGCATTAAAATCGAAGCTCGAAGCTGAAGTCTATGAACAGCATCCTGTATAAACAGCAGTAGAGGGCTGTATTAACAGCATCATCTGTTGACCTGTTTGCTTTGTATGCAAACTGATGTGGCTTGAGATCAGCAGGGATGGCAGCCTTGATGCAAGACAAGACAAGTCTTTCAAAACATTTGGTGATGGGGGTTAGGGCAACTGGGCGGTAGTAGTTTGGCAGCTTGCTGTGCTCTTCTTAGGCACTGGAATGATGGTGGTTGTTTTGAGGCAGGTAGACACCATATACAGTAGGCCCTCAATATTTGGAGGGGTTTGGTTCCGGCCCCTCCCACGAATGAAGATAATCCGCGAGTTCTGTACCCGGAAGTAAAGCTCCATGTATCGTATTACATGCGCGAATGAGCAACCAGAAGCAAAATACTATGTATCTATTACATGCACGAAAATATGCTTCTTAAACACATTCTATAGACAGTCTAACTCATTAATACAGTATTAATGTAGCAAAATATAGTAATGATTAAGAAAAACCTTTTAATTTTGTATTGCGATATTTATTAATAAAATATATAACCATGATACAGGATACTTTATATCTATCTATATCTATCTCTCTCTTCCGAGATGTAAGACAGTGGTGAGGTGTGCTGTCGGTGTGACAGAAGAGTTCAAGGTGGAGGTGGGACTGCTTCAAGGGTCAGCTCCCAGCGCCTTCTTGTTTGCTATGGTGCTGGACAGGCTGACAGACGAGGTTAGACAAGAATCTCCATGGACCATGATGTTTGCAGATGACATTGTGATCTGTAGTGAGAGCAGAGAACAAGTGCAGGAAAATCTAGAGAGGTGGAGGTATGCCCTGGAAAGGAGGGGAATGAAGGTTAGTCTCAGTAAGACAGAATACATGTGTGTGAACAACAAGGGCCCAAGAGGAACGGTGAGGTTACAGGGTCAGAGATAAAGAAGGTGGAGGATTTTAAGTACTTGGGCTCAACAATCCAGAGGAATGGAGAATGTGGAAAAGCGGTGAAGAAGCCCATGCAGGCAGGTTGGAATGGATAGAGAAAAGTGTCCGGTGTGATGTGTGATAGGAGAGTATCAGCAAGAATGAAGGGAAAAGTGTACAAGACTGTGATGAGGCCAGCTATGTTGTATGGTTTAGAAACAGTGGCCCTGGGGAAAAGACAGGAGGCAGAGCTGGAGGTAGCAGAGATGAAAATGTTGAGGTTCTCTCTGGGAGTAACAAGGATGGATAGGATCAGGAATGAGCACATCAGAGGGACAGCACATGTAAGAGGTTTTGGAGACAAAGTCAGAGAGGCTAGATTGAGATGGTTTGGACATGTACAGAGGAGGGATAGTAAGTATATTGGTAGAAGGATGCTGAGGTTGGAACTACCAGGCGGAAGGCCCAGAGGAAGACCAAAGAGAAGATTTATGGATGTGGTGAAGGTGGACATGAAGGTCGTTGGAGTAAGAGTAGAAGATGCAGAGGATAGGGTGAGATGGAGGCAGATCATTTGCTGTGGCGACCCCTGAAGGGAACAGCTGAAAGGAAAAGAAAAAGATATTTACATGCATACAGTATGTATATGTTTTCATTTTTTATTTATAATATATTATCCAGTTGTTAACTCAATGATGCCACTCAATCGCCGACTAAGTGCCGTCTCTTCTGAAGAAATAAGACTTTCTCCTGAAGAAATGACAGTTTCCTCTGAAGTGCCTGAAGATAATCATCTGAACTGTTGTAAAGCTGTAGTATTAAAGTCTTTTTCAATTATTATTCCAGTACAGTGCCCAAATTAATGTTTAGAATGTTTAGAAGCCACAGAGCAGCACAGTATCGCCCCTCAGCCGGCGCGGAGCGGTAGAGAACAGCCGTCAAAATCAAAGTCCCCCTAAAACAGACCATAACAAAAAGAACATAAAAGAACATGAAATGTAATAAATTGGATAAACAAAACAAAACGATAAACATGCTACACCACAGTACATAAAATTACACACACACAAATATTCTAAACATTAACTTAGGTACTGTACTGGAATAATGATTGAAAAAGACTTTAATACTAGACTGCTTTCAGATGATTATTTCTCTTCAGGCACTTCAGAGGAAACTGTCGTTTCTTCAGGAGAAAGTCTTATTTCTTCAGAAGAGACATTCAATGTCATTACCTTTTCTAGCGTTTAGCCAGAGAAGACACACAGCGTTTGAGTGGCATAATACAGCTTAACTGGTAATTAAAACACACACAAAAAAAGAGGCTCATTGAAAACTTGTGCGGAAATGAGAAAAAGGGGTGTTACATTATCTCAATCAATCAGCAGGAAGGAGGACAACCATTGGCTGAATTTGAGTGACGTGTCAGTTGCTTGGCAGTCCGCGAATATTCAAACCGTGAGTGCAAAACCGCGAATAGTCAAGGGCCTACTGTATTTCAGTAGCAAGAGGTTAAAGATGGTGGTAAAAAAATACCCGCTAGTTTATCTGCACATACTTTAAGTACCCTTCCTGGTCCATCTGGACCAGTAGCATTCTTTGCGTTTGCTCTCCGCAGGATGGCTCTAATATGGTGCTGCTGCAGCTGGGATAGAGTTGTCACCCATCGCAGTAAGAGCAGGGACGGTGCATGCTTGTACGTTGTGTTGGTCAAAGTGAGCAAGGAACGGGTTCAGGGTGTCTGGTAGGGTCTGTCCGAGGAGTCTGCTGACGTGTGCATGTCCTTGTAGCTAGTGAGTGTCTTGATCCCCTTTCACATATGCCAGTGTTCAAAGTAATAGTTTTTTTGTTTAAAAAAGTGAATAAAGCTCAAAATCCTTATAACAAGCTTTTATTTCCACACGCACACAAATTGGTACCATTACACATTCTATTCCATATCAAAACATGAAGAAAAAAATATTAAATGTGTTATTCCTTTAAAGAAATTGAAGAAAAGTGAATATTAGACTTAAAAAACACTGTCTGCTTTCATATTTATAAACTCATTCACTGTATAAACAAAAAATGGTTTAAGATTTTGCTTTCTTTTGAATCACTGAACTAATATTTAGTTGTATAATCATGGTTTCTGAGAAATGCTGGACATCTTGCATGGAGTCAACCAACTTCTGGCACATGTGAACAGGTTTTCCAGCCCAGGATGATTGAACTACATATTCATATTACATAGATAACACATTACAGTCTTTCTGTTTTTCTTGATTTTGCTTCAGAAACTGAATTTTTGATGTCACCCCACAGGTATTCCATTGGATTAAAGGTCCGGGGATTGGGCCACTGCTCAATAATGTTAATCTTGTTAGTCTGGAACCAAGATGTTGCCTGTTTACTGGTGTGATTGAGGTCGTTGTCTTGTTGGATCATTTCAAGGGCGTTTCCTCTTCAGCATAAGGAAGCATGACCTCTACAAGTATTCTGAAGTATTCAAACTGATCCACGAGCCCTGGTCTGCGATTAATAAGCCCAACACTGTAGTATGAGAAACATCCCCATATCATGATGCTTACGCCACCATGTTTCACTGTCTTCAGTGTACTGTGGCTTAAATTCAGTGTCTGGGGTCATCAAGGGGACCACGAGACCCAAAAAGAACAAATCTTACTGTCATCAGTCCACAAAATTTTGTGCCCTTTCTCTTTAGGCCCGTCAAGGTGCTCTTTGGCAAATGGTAACCTCTTTAGCACATTACTTTCTTTCAACAGTGGGACTTTCCGGGGGCCTCTTGCCGATGGCTTGGCTTCACATAGGCGTCTTTTAATTGTAACCGGACTCACAGGTAACTTTAGACCTTTTATCTTCCTTGAGTTGATCGTTGGCCGAGTCCTTGCCATTTTGTCTATTCTTCAATCCATTCGACTGGTTTCACTGATTTCACTTTCTTCCACACCTTTCAGGTTCTGGTTGCCGTTTTAAAGCATTTGAGATCATTATAGCTGAGCAGGCTATCATTTTCTGCACTTCTTTGTACGATTCCCCATCTCCAATCAACTTTTTAATCAAGGTACACTGTTCTTCTGAACGATGTCTGGAACAAATCATTTTCCTCAGAATTTCAGGGAGAAATACTCTATAACCAGCATGTACAACATTTGCTGCATTCCTTCCTTAAAAATAACTTGTACCTGTTTTTCAAAGAATGAATGACATCACGAATTGAACTCCACACTGCTATTATTTTGAACATGCCCCTTTCAATTAGTGATTCAATTACACAGAATCAGCAGCATGCAGGTCATGATTGTTGGGCCTGTTGGATTTTATTACTCTACTACACCTGTTCTGAAATTATTTGCAATGTAGAAATATCATTTCTACCAGCATCAGTGATTTATCAGGTTAGCGATGTCTGACTGCTATTATTTTGAACACAACTCTATCCCTAGTGTTGTTTTCATCAAAGTGTTCCTCAACAAGCAGTTTATAGTCCTCCTTAAATGGTCTGGTGGTGCTTGTGTGCGTTTCGTCCAGGCACTCCGGTTTCCACCCACAGTCCAAAGATATGCACATTAGTCTTGCTGGTTATTCCAAATTGCCCCAAGATATAAGTGTGAATGGTTGTGTGTGTATTGGCTGAGAAGTTTCAGCCTCCCCAGACCCTAATAGTAGCATTAACTGGTTTGGCAACTGAATGAATTCATAATATGCAAATTATTCTTTCATTCTTTTTTCTTTTTCGGCTTTTTCTGTTCTCGAGAGTCGCCTCAGCGAATCAGGGACAGAAACACGCTGCGGGCTTTGCAGCTACTCTTTACGAAAGTCAGCAATGGTTCTTTTACATGCCTCTCACCATAGACAGTGAGAGACATGGCCCACCTTTGATAACCCAGTTAGCTGCACTGGGGGATGCAAATTATTAACAACTTTATTTCTACCATTTCTGTGTGAAACATATAAAATAAGTACAGTTGTTGTCCTTAAGTACACATTGATAAAAACCGCTAATCCCCTAAATGTAGTATTCCTGGGGGATTTCAATTTTATATTCGCCGTTTCAAAAAGATACAAACACATTTTTAAAAAATAGCATTTATGTAGAATAATTAATAATTAACACTGGTAATTCACAAGACAGAGAGAATTTTTGGCAGCACTTCACTGTGTTCTTACAGATGTTCTAGTCAAATTGACGAGGAGTTGAATTAGTGTATATTTTGAGCAGATACCAGATTTACACATACAGTATATAATAATGTTTTGAAATACCTGCACTGCTTACTGTTTTAATGGGCTGCTGAGTGTACAGCGCTCTAACTTTGGCACAGTTTATGTGACAAATGTATTTGGGTGAGAATCAGGCCAAGGGTAGAGTGATTGTGTCAGAGACCAGTGGCCACACAACACTTTAACGTATTCACTTCTGCTTGCAAAGTGCACCCAGTTGAATTGTTTTGTCTTAGTATATGGCAAAATACAATGGCATCCAGTAACAAAGTTATTAATAAAAAAAAAAAAACAGAAGCAACACCCAAAACAAAACAATAGGGGAAAAAACCACTGGCTTTTGCACTACATTTTTATAGGGGCAGATGTTTCTTTAATGCACATTGACTCTATTAGATGAATGAAAATCACTGACTCCAAGTTGACTTAAGCCAGAAACACAACACATTTGCATCAATGATAAAAGCACTTATGACATACAAGAGTGCATTTCTTATTGTCTACTTCACTATACCCAGTTTCTATATAAATTGAAGGCTATAAGGTAATGTTGCGCCTAACTGTATCACACAGTCCAATTTGCTGGAATACATTTCCATATGATGACCCAGGAGATAAAGTCTAGCAATTGAAATGCTTCCCGATAGCACAGCAAGGTCTTACTTTAAAGCATTTATATTAATAGGTAAATGTATTGATGTTAATAATAGTTTTAAATATGTAATCCCTTCTAAAGTACTGGAACAACAAGGCTATTTAGTAATTGGATATGAGCTCAAAAGATAAATATGAATAAATCAGAATTTTAGCTTTTAATGTCCTGATATTTACATGTAGATGTGTTAACAGTGTATAAATTGGCACCTTGGTGACACCCCAGGGTGGAAGGCAATCAATCAGACTCATTGCATAAGCACTGGGCAGAGCCAATACAATATATGGAAGGTCCTGGGGGAAAAAGAAACCCCCTGCTGTATTAACAACCTGACAGAAAACAGGTCAGCCAAGGAAAACAACAGCAGTTGATAAACTCTGGGAAGGCTGTGAAAAACAGTTGGTGATATCACAAAATCACCTTCACAGGGCAGGAGTGGAGGGATACAAGCCACTCTTCAAAGAAGACTTCATATATCGAAATACGAGGACCATACCACAAATATAAACCACTGACCACTGGTAGGAATTAGAAGGCCAGACTAAAATCTACAAAGAAATAGAGAAAGGAGCCATAAAAGTGATGTAGAGGAACAAAGGATCCGGCCATGATTCAAAACAATCTCATTGGTCAACTACTTTGGCAGTAGTGTCAAGTGACTTTCATGATTGTTTGCATTCTGTCTGGCAGTTTAAGAGAAATACCTCGAAGCACATTTGGAGAAACTTTAGCATGGAGCAAGACGCTGATCCAGAAGGACTTCATCAAGGGGCTAAAGTGGATGGTTTTAGACTGGTCAAGGTTAATGCCAGAATTTATCCCTACTAAGACTGCATTTCACCTCCAGAAGTAGAGACTGAAGGGAAACCCCTGACAATAATACAAAGAAGCTACAGTACAAGCTTGGACAAACATCACAAAGGAAGAATGCAACCAATGCGGTGGTGTTACTGGGTTACTCACTCACTGATTCACATATTTGACAAACTACTTAATATCACTTGGGTCGTTGGGAGGCTGGTGCCCATCCAGGTCAACACCAGGTGAAGACCATCACCGAACAACCCACACATAACACACACACAACAATTTAGACTTCCATTCTCACTGAGAGTCAATTTGGAACAGCCAATTAGCCTCATGCACATGTCTCAGGACTGAGGGAGGAAACCTGAATACCCAGAAGAAACACACACATGCACAGGAAGAGCATGCCAACTCTATATAGAAACACCTGAGCCTTAAAAAAAAAAAAAACAGGACTTTCTTGCTGTGAGGTGAATGTGCTAACCGCTATGTCACCATGCCATTGGGTTATGCCTGAATGTTAAAAATTAATGCGAACAGAGGATATGCGAACAGAGGATATGCAAACAAATCCATCTATACCTCTTATTCACTAGGGTCACTGTGTTAGGTGGAGCTAATCCCAGTTGGCGAGTAGGTGGGGTATCCCATACTTGACTGTGGGTAATTTAGCCCTCCGGGGCCCAAACCACCTTTCCAATGAATGAAAAATCAGATACTTTAAATATGGACAACTTGGACATAAAAAAAAAAAAAAATCAAATCACAATCTGATGTCAAGATGTAATTCAGCCTCTTTTTGATTAAATCATGTGACTATTTTGGTAAAATATCTGTAAAAAGGTTGACATGTTTCATATCATCTCATCATAAAAATCAAGTATCACAAATGGATTCTGTTTTGAAAGCTGATAAATTTGAATGAAAAATTATTAACAGTTCTTAAAATATATTATCTTAGAAAAATAACGTGTAAGAAAAAAAATTATAAAATACATCATTAAAATACACCATGCTGTAAAATTTGCAACTGATATTTATAAATTGAATAAGATAACATGAACAATAATTTTATACACACACACCCACACAAGAAATAGATATTCAGCCCTCTACTTACGTAAACCTCGGAATATGAAAAATCCAGGTTACAAAAAACATTTTCCTAAATTTTCGCCTTCTGTATACGAAACAACCTCTTCTTACGAAAAGCGCCAAATGCGCCATTCAAAAATTCAAACAATGCACGAGTTCCTCTCTCATTGGCTGTCTCCCAACGTCCCGCCCCGCTGAATCTCCATAGTACTGTACCCATAAAGCTTGTTTGTCACTCGTGTAAAGGAGAGATGTACTGTTGGTTCGTGAGTTTTGAGAGTACAGTACTCATTGCAGCTTATTTGAGGAGGTCCGGATGAGCCGCTCCCCGTCTCAAAAGCTCCGTTTTAGGCCATGAAACATTTTTTGTGCATGGAAGTAGGCAGCACCACAAATGTCCCGTGCACAGAATGCTCCCCGATCTCGCAAGAAAGCGAGTTAATATTGAATCCGAACCTGAGATCTTTCAAACAGGTTCAAAATTCCACTTTTAAATACAACACCCCATCTCAAAAGCTCTGTGGGCTGTGCGCTGCGTGTGGGCGGAGCCTGCATTCGACAGAGCGCGCCACTCAAAGAGAAAGAGAGAGAGTTTTGTGTGTGTGTGTGTGTGTGTGTGTGTGTATGTATAAGACAGAGAGAGAGACAGAAAGAGATTGAGAGAGACAGTGTTGTGTATTTGCATTAATAAAAATGTTTAATAATGGTTTAATTAATAAATATGTTTATAAAATGTTTAAATGGTTTCAAATAATTTTCTTTTACTTTTAACACATTTCATACAAAATTGGTGTAC
>CM045729.1:39093579-39121079 GCA_024760905.1 Plotosus lineatus | reverse complement strand
ATACAGGACTCTAACTGTTCAACTGTCTTGGGCCTTCCTAGTTGCACCTTCCTTTTCTTTATGATGCTCCAAATGTTCTCTATAGGTGAAAGATCTGGACTACAGGCTGGCCATTTCAATACCCGGATCCCTTTCCTACACAGCCATGATATTATAATGCTGCATGTGGTCTGGCATTATCATGTTAAAAAATGCAAGACCTTCTCTGAAAGAAACGATGTCTAGATGGGAGCATATGTTGTTCGAGAACCTGAATATACCTGTCTGCATTGACAGTGCCTTTCCAGATGTGCAAGCTGCCCATGCCACACGCACTCATGCAACCCCATAACAAAGATGCAGGCTTCTGAACTGAGCACGGCGTCGCACTTTTCCATAAAAAACTATGTCTGACCACAGAACAGTTTTTCACTTTGTCACACTCCATTTTAAATGACCCCTGGCCCAGAGAAAACACCTGTGCTTCTGGATCCTGCTTAGAAATGGCATCTTCTTTGTACTTTAGAGTTTCAGCTGGCAACAGCAGGTGGCACGGTGGATTGTGTTCACTGACAATGGTTTCTGCAAGTATTGCTGAGCCCATTCTATGATTTCCCTTATAGTAGCATTCCTGTTTGTGGTGCAGTGCGGTTTAAGGGCCCGAACATCATGGGCATTCAGTATGGTTTTTCGGCCTTGACTCTCATGCACAGAGATTGTTCCAGGTTCTCTGAATCTTTGAATAATGTTATGCACTGTCAATGATGAGAACATCAAACTCTTTGCAATGTTTCGCTGGGAAACACCATTCTCATATTCTACCATCATCTTTCTATGCAACATTGAGGGAGTTGGAGATCCTCTACCCAACTTTGCTTCTGAGAGACACTGCCACTCTGAGAAGCTCTTTTTAATAGTCATGTTGCCAATGGACCTCATCAGTGGTGATTGGTCTTCCAGCTGTTCGTTATAAGTGAAATTGACTTTTCCAACCTCTTAATGTTATCGGTCTCCACTTTTTTGAGATTTGTTGACACCATGAAATTTAAAATCGGCATATTTTTCCCTTAAAATGGTAGATTTTCTCAGTTTAAACTTTTAACCTGTCATTTATGTTCTATTTGGAATAAAATATTGAAATTTGGCACTTCCACATCATTGAATTCAGTTTTTATTTACAATTTGTATAGTGTCCCAACTTTTTTGTAACCAGGTTTTTGTTTGTGTATGTGTGTGTGTGCTTATGTATTACTCTGACTATGAAAGACAACACTGGTATTCAGCTCGTTATCAACAGTGGAATGAACCCCCTGTAATATATTGATAGTAACTATATCTTTTAAATGTGATTATAGCTTGAAACAGTTGCCATCACGGATAAAGCAGAGGTGAACATCACACTTTTCACATGAAGTGTCTGTATTATTCACTTTACAAAGTTTGCACCTTCCACTTTTCTCAGATTTGAATGGCCAGTGAGCCATCTGAACCTTGCACACAGTACATCATCGGTTGGGTCACTTGTAAATAGCTTTGATGGTTTGGGTGCATTTGACAACCTGAAATCATTTGAGAGAATGGCCACATGGTATTGCTGTGTTGACTAGAATGAGGCTTTCAGCTACCTCTGCTTGGAAAGTGCACTGCTTCATGACCTTTGTAATGTTGAGAAGCTTGCAATCCCGTCGGTACATTTGGCAAGCGTTGATGAGGATCAACATAACAGACTGCCAGAAGAGGTGAATGTACTATCTTCTCGACCTCATGTGGTACTTGGAATGGGCAACACAGACGTCAATGAGATCACTCCCACCCATTCTGTCATTGTAATCTTTAACAATGAGTGGACGCTGAACTGAGATGAAGATCTTTTTTGCTTTACTCCAACAGTGTGCATGATCAACAGGTTCAACACCAAGATATGAAGAAATTAGTGACAGCTGTTATTGTACCATTTGACAACAGCAATGGACCTGTCCGTCTCGACCGTCATAGTAACCGAACCTCGCCCTTTGCTGCCAAAGCTTTATTGCTCTGTAGTGAGCAGCCTTCAAGACGATTACCTCGCAGAATTCCAGCATAGTGAATTCCACTTTCCAATAGTTTGGCAACCAAACGTGATGAGGAAAACTGGTTGTCTGCAAAGACCTTACATTTTTTTGTGCATAGGCAAACTCCTAGACAACTTCATAACGACATCTCCACTCATTCCCAACTCAGTTGCCTTTCCAGTTTCATCTTGATAGATGTCAAAATTGCATAGGATCCCAGAGCTTGGTGAACAACCCTATACCTTCAGTCCCAATGGATAAGGTTTGCCCCTCACATCCTACCGAGTAGGGCATCACTGACCTTTGAATGGCACCATTTGCTCATCAATTGAATGATATTCTTCTAGCGGCACAGGAAGACGCTGAGCCCGAAACAATTCCAACCATGGGTGGATTTTCGACAATTTGTCACATTTATCTTTGGTGGTTACTTCTTCATTGTTGAAAAATATGGAAGAGTCAGTAACAGTCTGAACCTGTTGAAAGACATGTCTGCAACTGGTGCATAACGGGAGGCTTTCTCCCAGTATGATTGGATACCAGACATCTGACACAAACCCATTTGAAAAAAATATGCCAATGAACTGTTCTAGTTCCTTTACATTGGTGTTGACGCAGCGAACGTGCTTTTGCACACTGTACAAATTGGTATTTTTCATTAATAGTTCTAACATTTCATCTGTCAAAAATCATCTGAAATATTCAAGTGGTGAATCAGTATCACAACTGTCTGGTGGTTCAACAGTTTCACCCATGAAGGCACTATCTGGCCTGTGGATATTCTTCTTTATCCACTTGAACTCAAGTCCCTTTTCCTTCGGTTCAGTTTTACCCAATTCTTCCAAAGGACTGTCATCAGCTTCACTGAATTCATCATTACTATTTTCACCTTCTTGCCCTGCATTTGAATCACACTATCATCTTCACATCCTTCAAATGCCCTCTAACACATGTTGAACTGTTAAAGATTTTTGACGACAAATACATTCTAAAATGTACAACAAATTATATAATTGTAAATTATTTAAACTAATCATATGTCATTAATTTTTTTAACAAAACAATTAAACATCATAGAAAAGTCGACACATGATTTCGCAACCTAACTGTATGTTTTCTTTCAAACACTGACTTGAAATTCATACAAGAGGGCACAATATTGAAAAAATATATCTAAAAATGTTGATCGATATAGATTTTATCTAGATCTAGACTTTTAAGATAGATCCAAATTATTATTATAGGTCCCTATGTAGATCTATTATATGGTTATTATACATATACATCTATATTATATACAGTAGGCCCTCGTTATTCACGGGGATTTAGTTCCGGCCCCTCCCGGGAAGATAATCTGCGAGTTCTGTACCCGGTACCCGGAAATAAAATCCCATGTATCATATTACATGCGTGAATGAACAACCAGAAGTAAAATACTATACTATGTTTCTGTTACAAACATACATACAAACATTATACTTCTTAAACACATTCTGTAGACAGTTTTACTCATTAATACAGTATTAATGTAGTAATGATTAAGAAAAACTATTTTTTTACTGTGATAATTATCGATAATAAAATATAAACATTATACAGCATATTACACACACACACCACACACAAACACACTAGTCCTTCTCAAAATACTTGAATATTGTGATAAAGTTAATTATTTTCTGTAATGTACTGATAAAAATTAAACTTTCATATATTTTAGATTCATTGCACACCAAATGAAATATTTCAGGTCTTTTATTGTTTTAATTCTGATGATTTTGGCATACAGCTCAGGAAAACCCAAAATTCCTCTAAAAAAAATTAGCATATTATGAAAAGGTACTCTAAACGAGCTATTAACCTAATCATCTGAATCAACCAATTAACTCGAAACACCTGCAAAAGATTCCTGAGGCTTTTAAAAACTCCCAGCCTGGTTCATTACTCAAAACCGCAATCATGGGTAAGACTGCCGACCTGACTGCTGTCCAGAAGGCCATCATTGACAACCTCAAGCAAGAGGGTAAGACACAGAAAGAAATCTCTGAGCGAATAGGCTGTTCCCAGAGTGCTGTATCAAGGCACCTCAGTGGGACGTCTGTGGGAAGGAAAAAGTGTGGCAGAAAACGCTGCACAACCAGAAGAGGTGACCGGACCCTGAGGAAGATTGTGGAGAAGCGCCGATTCCAGACCTTGGGGGACCTGTGGAAGCAGTGGACTGAGTCTGGAGTAGAAACATCCAGAGCCACCGTGCACAGGCGTGTGCAGGAAATGGGCTCCAGGTGCCGCATTCCCCAGGTCAAGCCACTTTTGAACCAGAAACAGCGGCAGATGAAAGTACTTTTTTTGGATGAAAGCAAATTTTGCATGCCATTCGGAAATCAAGGTGCCAGAGTCTGGAGGAAGACTGAGGAGAAGGAAATGCCAAAATGCCTGAAGTCCAGTGTCAAGTACCTACAGTCAGTGATGGTCTGGGGTGTCATGTCAGCTGCTGGTGTTGGTCCACTGTGTTTTATCAAGGGCAGGGTCAATGCAGCTAGCTATCAGGAGATTTTGGAGCACTTCATGCTTCCATCTGCTGAAAAGCTTTATGGAGATGAAGATTTCATTTTTCAGCACGACCTGGCACCTGCTCACAGTGCCAAAACCACTGCTAAATGGTTTACTGACCATGGTATTACTGTGCTCAATTGGACTGCCAACTTTCCTGACCTGAACCCCACAGAGAATCTGTGGGATATTGTGAAGAGAAAGTTGAGAGACACCAGACCCAACACTGTGGATGAGCTTAAGGCCGCTATCGAAGCATCCTGGGCCTCCATAACACCTCAGCAGTGCCACAGGCTGATTGCCTCCATGCCACGCCACATTGAAGCGGTCATTTCTGCAAAAGGATTCCTGACCATGTATTGAGAGCATAAGTGAACATAATTATTTGAAGGTTGACTTTTTTGTATTAAAAACACTTTTTTTTTATTGTTCGGATGAAATATGCTAATTTTTTGAGATAGGGATTTTTGGTTTTTCTTTACTTTTTTGCCAAAATCATCAGTATTAAAACAATAAAAGGCTTGAACTACTTCAGTTGTGTGTAATGAATCTAAAATATATGAAAGTCTAATGTTTATCAGTACATTACAGAAAATAATGAACTTTATCACAATATGCTAATTTTTTTTTAGAAGGACCAGGTATTTGCCGTGAAACGTACAGCACTGTCTTCTTCTGTCCTTTTGGCATTTTCCCTTTCTCAGGGGTCACCACAGCGAATCATCTGATTCGCACACTTGATTTGGCATAGGTTTTTACGTCGGATGCCCTTCCTGACACAACCCTTTTTTTTAACAAGGGACAGAAACACGCTGACGGCTTTGCAGCCTACTCTTTATGAAAGTCAGCAATGGTTCTTTTACATGCCTCTCACCATAGACAGTGATATATTGCTCTATTACTATTTGTGAGGCGCATTTTCGAGGCAGCATGAGATGGCAGAGTGGATTTACAGTATTATTCAAAGGGAAAGCACTTAGGCAGCTCGCTTCAATTGAGGTGAGCGTGCGGTTTGTGTTTATAGGGAGTAGATGAGATTACTGAATTCAAGTAGGAACTGCATTCAGTCCGAGCAGCTCAGTCACACCACTCAGCCGGAGCGGAGAGAAAACAGTTAGTTAGAGGCACAGCCGCCAAAATCAAAGTCCCCCAAAAACACAGAACATAAAACAACAAGAAATGTAATAAATTGGATAAACAAAAAACGATAAACATGCTACACCACAGTACATAAAATCACACACATAAACCATAGTCAAGGGCCTACTGTATTTGAACAGTAATGAACTTGAAATATCAAGAATAAACAAGTCCTAGTTATTAATTCACAAGATAAGATCTCCGTATATGGTCTAGATCTAATGCACTTTTGTGACCTTCTGGCCCAGTGTGACACGGGTGTCCATTATAAAGACATTTAAACAAATCCTATGTCATCTTTATTATATGTACTTTATTTAAAAAAAAAAAAAACGTTAGTTTAATAACTGTATACATACCTTTTCCTTCAAATATTGACCCTTATCAGTGCAGAGCAAACTTCTTAGAATCCAAAGTGGGAGCAGCCATTTTGACATCTGGAATTTTCTTTGCTTGATTCACCAAATCACCATTCGTCGGCATAAGATACATATAGGCCACAATGGGCCTTTATGTTAAGATATTATGGTTTTGATAAGGTAAAAGAGAAATTCAGTGATTATCTATATTTTGTGACATATCGGTCACGGTGGGTCTCAGAGGGTTAGAGTAGCCAAACGACCTAATCTACATGGCTTTGGAACATGGGAGGACTCTGGAGTATCCAGAGGAGACCAAGGCACGCACAGAGGCAACACGGCATACACAAAATTCAAACCCAGAAGCTAGCTGATGTAAGGCAATCAGCATTTACCAGAAATTTGTTTACTTGCAAACCCATCTGTGCAACAATAACTGCAATTTAAGTTTCACATACTTTCGACACGCATAGATTTGTAATATTGGGTAATTTTCCAAAAGCTGAGTATAACATTTTTGTGTGGTGTATCTTCAAAATTAGTACTTTGGTGAAAATATGATGCTATGATATGGCAAAATATATAGAAAACTAATAGGTTCACAAACTTTCACCACCATGATAAGGACTGTTGATATGAGGTACATGATAGTTCATAGACCAGAGGATATGCCAAAAATTACATTACGAATTGATGCATACTACATAGAATAATAAAATTGTCCACAATTTTCATGTACTATTAATTAGAAAAAGTGAGAGAGGCATACAACACTGTTCCTCTACCTTTTTCCACCAGAAACTTAGGCGGTCTGCCACCAAAGGTCCCATATTATAAGTTGTTTAACAGTGAAATACAAATATCAGAAAATGAAACCTGACATTTAAATTTACGTTTCATACTCATCTCAAACACAAATGTTTCAATGAGTAGCAAAACAAATGTAATAAACTGCCCTTGTTATTTCAATATTTTAAATGGTGACTTGTATAAAATATCTCGAGTTGGAGTGGAGTTGCTTGAATTTCCAATAGACCTTGAAATACTTAAAAGTGTTTCCAAAAACCTGTGAAAAGCCAATAAGGATGAAAGAAAAACATTGCCGAAATGCAAAGTAGCAGAGATGTATGCAAGTCTATTGACACATAAAAAGATGGTTTCAATGTGACTAAACAATGATACAGTGCTAGAAAACAAACCCAGGAGCACCGTGTCCTGGCTCTTACCCTAGAATCTGTCCCTTGAACAATAAAACAAACTTTGGTTCTTGACAAATGTTTTTCATCATCATTATCCACTAAATCTGGGGTCTGTTTGTGGGGGTAGCAGCTGAAATAGTGAGGTCTGGACGTCCCTCTCCCCAGCCACTTCCTCCAGCTCTTCCAGGGGGGGATATATCGAGGCATTTCCAGACCAACTGAGAGACATGTTTTTTTTTAGCGTGTTCTGGGTTGACCCCGGGGTCTCTTCCCGGTTGGACATGCCTGAAACACTATACTAGCAAGGCATTCGAGAGGCATTCTAACCAGATGCCCCACCCACCTCAACTGGTTCCTCTCAATGTGGTGGAGCAGCAGGTCTACTCCGGACTCCTCTCGGATAGCTGAGCTTCTCACCCCATCTCTAAAGGAGAGTCCTGCCATCCTGCAAAGGAAGCTCATTTCAACCACTTGTATCCGTAGTCTTGTTCTTTTAGTCACTGCCCAAAGCTCATGACCATAGTAAGGGTCAGAATGCAGCTCGGCTCCCTCTTCACCACGACAGACTAGTAGAAGCTCTGCTTTACACCAGAGGCTGCAGCGATCCACCTGTTGATCTCCCGCTCCATCCTTTCCTCACTCGTAAACAAAGATCCTGAGATACATGAACTCCTCCACTTGGGACAGGACCTCATTCCAGATGTGGAAGGTGCATTCCACCCTTTATCCGGCTGAGAACCATAGCCTCGGACTTGGAGGCGCTGATTCTTTCCCCGGCCACTTCGCACTCAGCTGAGAATCGCTCCAATGAGAGCTGGAGGTCCTGGATGAAGCCAAAAGGACAACGTAATTTGTAAAAAAGCAGAGACGAGACCTGATGGCCACCAAACCAGAACCCTTCAATGCCACGGCTGCACCTAGAAATTCTGTCCGTAAAAATTATGAACCGAATCGGTGACAAAGGACAGCCTTGGCGGACTCCGACACTCATCAGAAACGAATTCGACCTGTTGTTACCAATGCAGACCAAGCTACAGCTCATACAGAGGCCGGATCGGCCAAACGGGTCTGCTACTCCTGGAGCACACTCCACAAGATAGTCCGAGGGACACGGTCAAAAGCGTTCTCCAAATCCACAAAACACATGTGGACAGATTGGGTAAACTCCAACACTCCCTCCAGGATCAGGTAGAGTGTACAGAGGTGGTTGAGAGTCTTGTAGTCAGGACGAAAACCACATTGTTCCTCCTGAACCTGAGGTTTGACTAATCGGTCGGATCCTCCTCTCCAGCACCTTTGCATAGACTTTTCCAGGAAGGCAGAGGAGTGTGATTCCATGATAATTGGAACACACCCTCTGGTACACCCCCCCCCCCTTAAAGGGGGACAACCACCTCTGTTTACCAATACAGAGGTACGACCCCCGATGACCATGTTGCAGAGATGTGTCAACCAAGACAGTAATAAAACATCTAGAGCCCTGACATATTCATGGCGGATCTCATCCTGCCCCGGAGCCCGACCACGCCTGGAGTTTTTTTGGCTACCTCAGTTCCAGTGATGGGTGGACCCCCACCCAAACCCCCCCAGAGTCTTCCTTCTCTATGCTGGGCATGTTGATGGGATTGAGGAGGTCCTCAAAGTATTTCTTCTATCTCCCGACAACATTCCCATTAGAGGTGAGATTTTTTTTTTTAATAATTAATATTATGTCTGTGCATTTTAAAATTAAGTTTATCCTCAATCGAATGCTTTACTGGTTCCCATAAAACAGTAAGTCATACTTAAATGTAATTTCAATAAAATGGTCTCCTGTCCTCCCCTTCATTTTTCACTTAATACAGGTTGTTTTTTTTTTCCTTTTCACTTTTTTTTTTTTTTTACAAGCTGACATTATGATATATTCTTGCAAAGAAATGCCATCTTTGGCAATTTGTTTTACATGGGAAGCTATAATTTAGACACCTCTTTTAACCCAATCTAACCACCCAATTTCCAATATCAAATAGAATTGTCAGCCTGTGCATCGCTTTTCTCATTTTGTATTTAAAGTAATATACAACATGCATCAAAAGTCTTGATATGGGATCTATTTCTTAAAGTAATTATCAACAACTACAATTTTCGTTTCTATAATAAAAAATTAATTGTATAATTTGATGGTAATAGCATTAAAAACAAAAAGAATGCAAAAGTACGACACACTAACAAAACAGAATGTGGAAAATGGAAACGCCTCCAAAACTACACATACCACCCACTTCCCCTGATAACCTATCGTGATACAGATGATATTTGCATACTGAGTTCTGATTAGTTCTTAGATTTTATGACCCATCAATACCAATATATGACGTAATTAATACTAAGGGTTCTGGCTCTGTGTTTTTCTTAAAAGAGAAGGCAGTACAGTACTTGTTAAAAGTTATTCTCATTCAAATTTCAAGGATATTTTTTTCGGCAGTTACTTAAAAACTGAGCCTCAGAATGATAGCCTCAATAGCCAAGTTAATAATCACAAGTATAAGATTCTGATACATTCATACAATTTTTGACTGATTTGTAATGATGTCGTTGACAATCGGAATATCGGCAATATAATTATGTCGATCGATAATCGATACCTATAAAAGGGATGTCGATACTTATAACTTAATAGCTTCCTGTGTTCATGACAGCGTCTGTAGTAAATGCCATTTCAATGACACCCCTAGTAAATGGTACGTCCAGCCTCTCTGTATGGTAAATGGTACGTCCCTGCTTCTAGTGTGCCGTCAGCGCGCGTGTTCTCAACAGCACGGAACATTTTGAACAAGAAGAGACACTTATCACCGGACAATGCAGATATGTGCATCTTCTGAATCTATACATCTATTTTCGATTCCACGTCACTGTGACACGCAGCGGAGAGCCAATCCTTTCTGTACTCCACTGTGTGGGCGGGTCCGATAGCTTCAAACTCCGATTTTATTGGATTATAACAACAGGCCACAGACTGTGCATGTTGTTTGAGTAAAGAGATAAATTCGTTTTGATCAGCTCATCTCCACGAAGCCAAGCACAGCTTGCAAGCAAACACAAATGGACAGACATGGAAAAACTTCAACCTGCAGAGCAGCTGATTGCCAAAACTTGGGACGTGCTTCCTGTCACAAACACTGCAGCATGCGAGTCCAATAAAATTAGAGCTTCAAGGTATCGGACCCGTCCACACAGAAAGGATTGGCTCTCAGCTTCGCGCCACAGTGATGTGGCATTGAAAGTAGATGAATAGATTTGCTCTGAGCAGTTAGAAAGTGAATCTGCATCATCTCCTGCTTGGCCTTTTAAGATGCTGGCGCTGCCGGCAGCACAAACAACCGACGTACACAACACTCGCACTGCACTGCCATGAATCATGCTTCACCACTTTTGTGGTCATCAAGTCGATCAGACGAAACTCGCATAGGTTGTAAGTCGACGGCTCACTGTACTCAATGCATTATACAAATTACTGTAATATATATTAGTCTGTTCTATTTAATGCACTTATGGAACAGTACAGCAATATTCCAATGTATCGAGGCATCAGAAATATTTTTTATCAATATATCGATACCAATAATAGGTTTTCAATGACACCCCAACTGATTTGATGGAGGGGTCAAAAGACTTCAATTAAAATCATTAACTCTGCATCAAGGAACTATCTAAGCACCAGGATTAATATATATTTCAGCATGGGCAACTGAAATACTGAAAGAAATTATGTTTAAAGGCATAGGTTAACTTGTATACTGATGACATCATTTGGAGATTTAGTTTGTAAAATAACCACCCATAAAATCATTAAACTATCAGGTATAAGAGTATGATTCTAATGTAAAGCTTTGATCGATATCAACTTACAGTATGTGCTGTCTTCCCTTTTAAAAGAATTGGCAAAATAGCCAAAAGTCAAACAAACTATTTTAATTTTTGTAAAAAAATAAATAAATAAATAATTAAAAAAAAAAAAAATTCATTAATATTCTAAGTTTTATGGTGAAATCTGTACTGTCTTATTTACTAAGTATAAAATAAAATAATTCAAGTTCAATTGTGTAACCAGTGCAAATACGCATTAGTAAACAATTTGCATGCATAGCCTACAATTTTTGAGTTAAGAATTCTGTTTTTATTCATTTCAGCATCTATACTCAATAAAGCTTATGAAACTAATAAAAGGAAAGTTGCTAAATGCTCAATAATACAAAAAAGAAACATTAAACATCTCAGGCAAAACTGTAACAGAGTGGCTATTGTATGGTTCAAAAACTTAAAGTTAAATAAATTACAGCTCGAGTGACATGAATGAAGGCAGAGATGCTCTTTATCAATATACTGTAAACGGCAGTGCAAAAGTAAAAAAAATAAAATAAAAAAAATAATAAAAATAAAAAGACTGTAACATAAAACTACTAGTTGCTTGTGTTATCTCTGTGGTTGATAATGGATAAAGATACATTGCAGTGGAATATAAAATACAGCCTTTTTTGGCAAATTTCATCCCCTCCCCCCCAAATCTTCTGCAACAGTGCAAGTAAGGAATGCCAGTGACTGCCAGTGCAATTAATAAAAAAAAAAAGCACAGACAATATTGCAAAATGAAAGACGTTTTCAGATAGTATCTAAAAATCAAAGCTGCATTAAAAGTAAACTGGAGCTCTAAAGCGACTCTCTTCTTTCCAGGTCTTGCTACAATAATAGTCTCTGTGAAAGCTAGGTCACATATATGCAGTCTTTTTAAATGCCCTCTGTGCCATCTTTGGATGCCAAAACATGTCCCACTGTACTTTTTTTTTTAAATAAATACATTGTGCCTTAAACAAAGCACTGTGCATGTGCGGTCCCTTTTGTTGTTTTTATTTCCTGGACCTCCAGACCAGATATCCGCTGGATTTCATAAAGGCCTTTGAGGATCTTCCAAATGAAGAGTTCAAATGTCTGCTTTAATTTTGTCCAGTGAGTTATCAATTTTTGTCAAAGTCTTTTTGATGCGCAAAGCTGTAAGCCTCGCGGATGGGTTCTGGTACCAACACTCTTTCATGAGTTTGGCGATGGATGTTAAAGTCTGAAAAGCAGAGAAAGTATAAGTAATCACACAGTGAAGGGAATGAATCAAGGGAGTCATTTCAACGAGTCATTTCTCTTCATAATGGTGATCCAACTGAGATACAGACAGTGGTTTCTGGTGCAATTTTACATTACTTAAACCCAAGGTTTACATCCTGCAACTGTACAAAAATAATGCAAAGAAAGTATAGCATTATGTTCGAATTTCTAAATGTTCAAACTGTTGTTTGGAGTTGAGTCACATTTGTTCCTTGTGTAATTCTAAGTGAAGTATGAATCACATGTTTTAGGGTTGGAAGATCTGTGTGTATGTGTGTGTCTCTCACACACACACTCACACACACACACACACACACACACACACACACACACACACACACACAGTATTCGACGTAATAAGATGTTTTTGATCTTGCGTCTAATAACTGCCCATGTGTAATGGGAGCTAAATCATAGATCAAACTTACTAATTTTATTCGATCAGTCTCTGTAACAGTAAAATGAGGCGTTCACTGCCTGTAAAGGTGAGTTTACATGGAATTTCAAGACCCTCTGCCACTGG
Organism: Plotosus lineatus; assembly: GCA_024760905.1. Lineage (NCBI taxonomy): Eukaryota > Metazoa > Chordata > Actinopteri > Siluriformes > Plotosidae > Plotosus > Plotosus lineatus. The sequence continues at coordinate 39,108,145 of CM045729.1, read as the reverse complement.
GGAATGTCGATAATGTTCATCAGTAACAACACATTTGATTGTTCCAACGTGCTTTAAAAAAAAGGAAAATATTTTGCTGTGTTCTTGGTAAATGTCCAAAAACCGATGAACCATTAGAAACTGCGACAGCAAAACCATGGGATGCTCTGAATGAATAGAGCGATGAGCCAGATATGGACCTATCAGAAAATGATGACGAGGATTTTTCACCCGATTTTCCTGCTCACTAACTTCATAAATTTAAGCAAATTTCTGGCCATGTACATTTGTTTGTTTATGTACCGACTAGATATAGTCTGGCTCACCTCAACACATAGCTTGGGCTCTGGAACCACCCATCTCGAGAGAGGCTGAACCTTATTCCATTCTGGGGAGAGGCAGCGAGCCGGTGTGGGTATTCTTGTTGCCCCCCCATCTCGGGGCCCAAATGTTGGGGCTCTCCCCGGTTGACGAAAGGGTAGCTTCCCTGTCTTCGGGTGAAGGGACGGAACCTGACTGTTATTTGTGCTAATGCACCAAATGACAGTTCAGAGTCCTCACTCTTCTTGGAGTCTTTAGGGGGGTGCTGGAGCACGCTCCCTCCAGAGACTTACTTGTTGTCTTGGGAGACTTCAACGCCCATGTGGGCAACGATAGTGTGACCTGAAAGGGTGAGATCGGTAGGTACAGCCTCTCCAGTCTGAACCCGAATGGTGTTTCGTTGTTGGACTTCTGTGTGCGTCACAGTTTGTCTATCACGAACACCATGTTGGAACATAAGGGTGTCCATAAGTGCACTTGGCACCAGGACACCCAAAGGCGCAGTTTGAATATTGACTTTGTAGTCGTGTCATCGGACTTGCGGCTGTATGTTCTGGACACTCGGGTGAAGAGAGGAGGTGAGCTGTCTACCAATCACCGATGGTGAGTTGGCTTTGTTGGTGGGAGAGGCTGCCTTCCAGATCTGGCAGGCCCAAGCATGTAATCAGGGTCTGCTGGGAACGTTTGGCGGAGTCCCCTGTCCGAGAGGCCTTTAACTCCCACCTCCAGCCAAGCTACAACCACATCGTGGAGGAGGCAGGTGACATGGAATCTGAATGGGCCATGTTTTGTGCCTCCATTGCTGAGGCGGCAGCCCATAGCTGTGGCCGGAAGGTCGTTGGTGCTTGTCGTGTTGGTAACCCCCGAACCCGGTGGTGGACAGCTGTGGTGAAGGGGGCCATTCAGCTGAAGGAGGAGGCCTATCAGGTTTTATTAGCCTGTGGGCCTCCCGAGGCAGCGGACAGGTACCGGCAGGCCAAAGGTGCTGCAGCCGAGGCCGTCACAGATGTAAAATCTCAGGTGTGGGAGTTTAGTGAGGGCCTGGAGAGTGATTATCAGTTGGCCTCAAAAAGGTTCTGGACCACCATCCGATGCCTCAGGAGGGGGAAGCAGTTCTCCACAAACACGGTTTACAGTGGAGGTGGGGAACTGCTTACCTCGACTGGGGATGTCGTTGAGAGGTGGAGGGAATAGTTTGAGTACCTCCTCAATCCCACCAACACGCCCTCCATGGAGGAGGAAGACCCTGGGGGTTTGGGTGGGGGTCTGCCAATCACTGGAGTGGAGGTTGCTGAGGTTGTCAAAAAGCTCCTCAGTGGTCAAGCTCCGGGGTTGGATGAGATCTGCCCAGAATATCTCGGGGCTCTGGATGCTGTAGGACTGTGTTGGTTGACACATCTCTGCAACATCGCGTGGTCATCGGGGGCTGTACCTCTGGATTGGCAAACCGGGGTAGTGGTCCCAATTTTTAAGAAAGGGGAGCGGAGGATGTGGTCCAATTATCGGGGAATCCCACTCCACAGGCGACCTGGGAAAGTCTATGCAGGGGTACTGGAGAGGAGGATCCAACCGATAGTCGAACCTCGGATTCAGGAGGAACAATGTGGTTTTCGTCCTGGCCGTAGCACTCTTGACCAACTCTATACGCTCCACAGGATTTTGAAAGGGGCATGGGAGTTTGCCCAATCTGTCCACATGTGTTTTGTGGATTTGGAGAAGGCTTTTGACCGTGTCCCTCGAACAATCTTGTGGGAAGTGCTCCGAGAGTACGGCATTCCTGGCCCGTTGCTACGAGCCATTCAATCGCTGTATCACTGGAGCCAGAGTTTTGTCTGTATTGGTAACAACAGGTCGAATTCGTTTCTGGTGGGAGTTGGGGTCACCGATTCTGTTCATAATTTTTAAGGTCAGAATTTCTATGCGCAGCCGAGGCGTTGAGGGGTTCTGGTTTGGTGGCTATCGGATCTCATCTCTGCTTTTTGCGGATGATGTTGTCCTTTTGGCTTCATCAAGTCGGAACCTCCAGCTCTCATTGGAGCGATTTGCAGGTGACTGCGAAGAAGCCAGGATAAAGATCAGTACCTCCAAGTCCGAGGCCATGGTTCTCAGTCGGACAAGGGTGGAAAGTACCCTCCAGGTCAGGAATGAGGTCCTACCCCGCGTGGAGGAGTTTCAGTATCTTGGGGTCTTGTTCACGAGTGAAGCAAGGATGGGGCGGGGAATTGACATACGGATCGCTGCAGCCTCTTCTGTTAAACGGAGCCTGTACCGGTCCGTCGTGGTGAAGAAGGAGCTGTCTACCAGTCGATCTACGTTCCAACCCTCACCTATGGTCATGAGCTTTGGGTAGTGACTGAAAGAACAACATCGCGGATACAAACAGCTGAAATTAACTTCTTTCGTCAGGTGGCGGGGTTCTCTCTTAGACATAAGGTGAGAAGCGCTACCATCCGGGAAGAGCTCGGAGTAGGTCCACTGCTCCTCCGCATTGAGAGGGGCCAGTTGAGGTGGCTCGGGCATCTGGTCAAAATGCCTCCCGGACGCCTCCCTGCTGTGGTGTTTTCGGGCATGTCCAACCAGGAGGAAACCCCAGGGTCGACCTAGAACACGCTGGAGGGACAATGTCTCTCGGCTTGTCTGGGACCACCTCGGTGTCCCCCCGAAAGAGTTGCAGGAACTGGCTGGGGAAAGGGACGTCTGTCAGCCTGTCCCTCACCATAGCAAACAAGAAGGGGCTCAGAGCTGATCCTTGATGCAGTCCCACCTCCACATTGAATTCTTCTGTCACGCTGACAGCACACCTCACCACTGTCTTACATCTCTCATACATGTCCTGCACCACTCTAACATACTTCTCTGCCACTCCAGACTTCCTCATGCAATACCACAGTTCTTCTCTTGGCACCCTGTCATATGCTTTTTCCAGATCCACAAAAGCACAATACAGCTCCCGCTGACCTTCTCTGTACTTCTCCATTAACATCCTCAAAGCAAACACTGCATCTGTGGTGCTCTTTCTTGGCATGAAACCAAACTGTTGTTCACAAATGCTGACCTCTGCCCTTAGTCTGGCTTCCACTATTCTTTCCCATAACTTCAGCCTATGGCTCATCAACTTTATCCCTCTGTAGTTGCCACAACTCTGCACGTCTCCCTTTTTCTTAAAAATGGGCACCAGCACACTTCTCCTCCATTCCTCCGCCATCTGCTCACTCTCCAAGACCTTGTTGAATGTTCTTGTCAGAAAATCTACTGTGACCTCTTCTAGACACTTCCATACCTCCACAGGTACATCATCAGAACCAACTGCCTTTGCACTCTTCATCCTCTTCAGTGCCCTCTTCATTTCACCCTTACTAATCTTTGCTACTTCCTACTCCTCAACGATCACCTCTTCTACTCTTTTTTCTCTCTCATTTTCCTCATTCATCAGCTCTTCAAAGTACTCTTTTCATCTTCCCAGTACACTTCTGTCATCAGTCAATATATTTCCCTCTCTGTCCTTTATCACTCTAACTTGCTGCACGTCCTTCCCATCTCTATCTCTCTGCTGTGCCAACCTGTATATGCATTTTATCCCTCCTTACTGTCCAACCAAGCATACAAGTCATCATATGACCTCTGTTTGGCCTTTGACACCGCTACTTTCGCCTTACACCGTGTCTCCTGTTTACTCTCTTCATGTCCCACTTCTTAGCTAACCTCTTCCTTTGTACACAATCCTGCACTTCCTCATTCCACCACCAAGTCTCCTGATCTACTTTCCTTCCAGAGGACACACCAAGTACTCTCCTGCCTGTCTTCCTGACCACATTTGCTGTGGTTGTCCAGTCATCTGGAAGCACTTCCTAACCATCCAAAGCCTGTTTCAACTCCTCTTTGAAGACAACACGACACTCTTCCTTTTTCAGCTTCTACCCCTTGTCTTCTGCTCTGCCTTTGCTTTCTTCACCTTCCTCACCATCAGCATCATCCTGCACACCACCATCCTATGCTGTTTGGTAACACTCTCACCCACTACTACTTTGCAGTCACTGACTTCCTTCAAACTGCATCGTCTACACAAGATGTAGTCTACCTGCGTGCTCCTACCTCCGCTTTTATATTTTTATAATGCTCCTGTCTCTTCTGGAAGTAATTATTCACCACAGCCATTTCCATTCTTTTTGCAAAATCTATCAATATCTGTCCTTCTGTGTTCCTGTCCTGGATACCAAAAATGCCCATCACTTCCTCGTCCCCTCTGTTGCCTGCACCAACATGTCCACTGAAGTCTGCACCAACAACCACTCTTTCACCTCTGTGGATACTCTGCATCCCTTCATCTAACTCACTCCAGAATCTCTCCTTCTCTTCTCGCTCACATCCTGCCTGTGGGGCATAAGCACTATCAACATTGAACATCACACCTTCAATTTCTAACTTGAGACTTATCACTCTGACGCTCTTTTCACTTGTAGAACATTCCTGTCCAACCGCTCCTTCAAGATGACTCCTACTCCATTTCTCCTCCCATCCACACCAAGATAAAACAGCTTAAACCCTGCTCCTAAGCTTCTAGTTTTGCTACCTTTCCACCTGGTCTCCTGAACACACAGTATGTCCACCTTCCTCCTCTGCATCATGTCAGCCAGCTCTTTATCTTTTCTTTTCATAGTTCCAACAAGATCCCTACTCACAGTCTTGGACTCGTGCTTTTCCTCTTCTCTCTCTGGCAACGGACACGCCTCCCACCTCTCCTTCTTTGACCAACAGTAGTCCAATTTCCACCAGCACCCTGTTGATTAACAGCACTGATGGAGGTCGTTGTTGACCCGGCCTCGACCGATCCGGTATATAGTTAATATTTGTGATTTGCATTATAAAGTTTGGCATTGGTTTTACATTGGATGCCCATCCTGACACAACCCTCTGCCTTTATCCGGGCTTGGGACTGGCGTGAGGGAGAGACACTGGTTTGTGCCCCTCACGGCTGCATTACTATATGTGCTGCACTCTGACTGGAAAATTAAAATAAGACATAACACACATTTGTAATATTGTAACTGTTCAAATATATACTTACAGAATCTGAGAACCATCTGTTGGGGATGTTGGGTCTCTGCTGGTCTATACACACCACCTTTTTCATGTCCTCAAAGCTGGGGTCATTAGGCACTACATCATGGAAAGGAGGTTTGTAATCTTCTACAATACCTGCATAGTCAAAATAAATAAAGCATTTAATAATAATAACGATGCTGAAAAAATTATAGACATTTATCACTTTTGGGATCCAGATCTCCAGTGGTGTAATTAAATCTGAACTGTGTTAATTTGTCTGATGTGCTGCTTATGCCGCTATAATGTTATGTAATGGAAATGTGCCCTGGGTAAAGCGTCACTACCACTAGACTATTAATAGCAGGCTAAAGCCGTGCACAGGAGAGAAATCAGCATCCATTTGAGATAGTGCACTCAAACACTAGTGATGGCTTGACCGTTACATTACTGATCTAAAGTATGTTTTCAGTCTCAGCCATTAATAGTACTAGAACTGCATGCTGATACAGTACACACACACACACACACACACACACACACACACACACACACTAATAGTAATAGAACGGCATGCTGATACAGTAAACACACACACACGCACACACTACTGTATTTCTCTATTTCTGTGTCAGTCCCATGATATCCTTGCAACATTTCTGATTTAGTATGTTTCTTTCCTTCAGTCCCTGATTCTGTTGAACAAGTTGCAGGTCAAAATAATAATAATAATACATTTATAGAATTAACTCCGACTACTACTTATTGATGAACATAAAGCATAAAGTTCTGGAATACATCAAGGCTCCATTTTAATCTCTGAATTACGCAAGTTTAATCCATAGAAGTACTTCCCTAACTCCTGCTCAAGCGTAGATTTGCAGCATGGCCCCTATGAATTCAGCTTGATTAACCCTCTCTGCATAGCATTTTAAAATGCTTCTATACTGTACATTTTCATCATTTTACACTAACCACTCTACAGAGGTGGGGGTATCTCTAAGATTTCATCAAAACCTTGACCTCCTGTCTATCTTTTGTGGCTAAGCTTTTGTGGTTTTCCAGAACCCTTCTTTTTGACAGTTAAGTCACTTCTGTGTTACGTAACAAAATGGCCTGTGATCATACAGAAGCATATGTGAGGTGCTCCACCGAAAGTAGGCGCTTGTCGCAACTGACAGATGGTGCTTGTGAGACAAAGTGTGGCTTATCCGGACTTCAGATCTTTCAAGTAAGTAAGTGAAGGTCGAATACTAAACAAGTATTCAACGCCCACTTGCTCACTTCAAAGATCGGAAGTCCAGATAAGCTGCACTTTGTTTCACAAACACCATATGTCACTTGCGACAAGCGCCTACTTTCGGTGGACTGCTTCACATATAACCAGTACAGTGGTGCCGCAGTACTTGACCAAAATTCGTTCCCGACAGCTGGTCAAATTCTGAATCCGCTTTTCCTATTACAAATAATGTAAATGGTCTTAATCCGTAACTTATACCTCAAATTAAGTGAAAAAATTATTGAATACTGTACACTATGTTATGGTCTTTGTTGTGAGAGACTCTGGTTTTGGCGGCTCTAACTCTCTATTTATGCATGTTCGCGCTGGAGAGGGGCGTGGCTGTCACATGCGGGTGGAGTGCTAAGCACACACACACCTGATTCCACTTAGCAATCACCACGCTTCTCTCACAGTGACTACGATTTCCCCGTGCTCTAGTGCCTTCCCTGTGCTCTTCCGTTTCCATCACATTCTGTCTCCTGCATTTTTGGGTCTGGCTGAATGTTCTTGGTGTCACAAAATCTTCAAGCCCTTCCATCACAGCGCTAACACACAACCATTCACACTTGTATTCAGACCTAGTGTGAAATATGGAACAGTCAATTATCATAATGTGTATGTCTATGAACTATGAGAGGAATCCAGAGCACCCAGAAGAAACCAACACAAGCACAGAGAGAACATGCAAGACAGAAATCCCTGAGACTCAAAGCTAAAACTTGCTGTGATGCAGATGTGCAAACTTCTTCGCTATTATGCTGCACGATTAGGAGTTAAAAATCTTTAATAAATTTAGCTTGTTTAATAGACAGCTATTAAACCAGAATCAGAGATCATAAAGATTATTATTATTAGCTAAATGGTACAAACAGAAATTATACCAGGTTGGCTCATAATAACTAGCAAGCTAATGTTGGCAAAGACATCTATGCTGATAAGTGATAATTATCAAATCCTTTGAGAAATCCTGTTAGATTAACTCATGTTAACTAGTGACTGAAATTTATGAAAATTTATCGTTATGAGATAAAATTCCTTCCAGCTAGCTGGTTAATTATTTATCTATTTATGAGAGAAATGCTCACTTTCTTGATTATCGGCTTTATGTCACGTTTCCCAGTGCCAAAAAGCCAATCTCATTGGCTTTCCCGTGCATGTCTTTTCAAACGTTAGCCATTAACACGAAAGTAAGTACACCCACTATCCGAGTTATGACCTAGATCGGTTCCAGCCAACCAGTCGTAATACAGATTGGTGGTAAATCAAATATTTAACACAACGAAATCGAAACCACCCAGCACTCGCTATGAATTCATGTGAGGCGTATTCTTCACCTGCATGTTCTTTCAATGTGCGAAATAAACTTGTAGCCTCACGATTTGGAATACTGGAATTGTATTTACCTATTATGTTGCATATTATAACTACCATATAATATGTACTGTTTAAAGTTTTATTCTTTGAAATATTGCCTAATTCTGTATAAATTTATACCAGTATTGACTCATTTGGACCTTATTAAGTGACAAAGAGAGATATTTCAATTCTATTTTCCTTTTTCAGGTCCTCTTACATTGAGAAACAATCCTGTTGTCACAAAATCATTATCAAAAATGATGAATAATACTAGAGTCACCTGGTTAGCTAAGTCTGAGTGAGCCATAGCATGGCGGCCATCTTGGATTTCTGGTCATGTGACCAGAAGTAGCCCTTTTTGCCAAAAAAGGACAATACAAGAGCTAATAATGACATATATAAAGTCATCCCTTGAGTATCGCGGATAACGTAGAACAGACCTGTGCTGCAATATTCGAAAAAACGCGAAGTAGGAACGCCCCTCCCCATTTCTACCATGATATCTCATTTCTATATGTTTTCACATCTATACAATATCAAGAAGTGTATATTAAACGTTACACAGTTATATGCATAATGTAAATACTGTAATGTACTAATATTTAAATAGAATTTATATATATAAATACTTTAAGTGCTGTACTCACCTCTGACAATTTCTCCGCGTTGCAGGACGTTCACAAACACTATACAGTAAGATCACAAAATCACAAAAAATCCTGCGGGAATGTGCGAGGCAACAGCGTCACGCGTCTAAGCCAATCAGCTTGTGAGATTGAGTTGAGTGGGCGGGAGGCAACAGCATCACGCGTCTAAGCCAATCCGCTTGCGAGATTGAGTTGAGTGGGTGGTCCCTGCCTGAACTGGGGAGGAGGGGCACTTCAGTCTGTCGTTTGAAAACAATGAACTGCCTTGGGTCCCTGCCTTCCGCTTGCTTACACGCGAGTTTCAGCACGAATTTTGGATTTTTTATGAATATTTTTATTTTTTATTAAAATGCTGCGATGTACCAAGACCGCGATGCTCAAATCGCGAAGTGGCAAGGGATGACTGTAGTTTACTCATGTAAATCCAATATTTATGCATCTAAAACCAATATATAAAATACATCTTGGTTATGCAGAAAAATGGCTGGCATTTCAGGGTTCAGTATGGGGCATAGTCACGGTTAAAAGCTTTAAAAAACATTTTTTTTTTTGACTGACCATTGCTGACTGTGCGTCTGGCAATCTCCCACAGCACAAGGCCGAAAGCCCAGATGTCCACACGTTTGTATGACTCAAAACAGTCCACCTGAATGGAGTCATCCAGCACCTCGGGGGCCATGTACCGTTTGGTGCCTACTTTAGGGTTATTGCCCACATCCAGTTCATTTGTATCCTGGTAATGCATCACAGCCAGGCCTTAAAAAAACAAAGAGATAAAAATACATACTACATCAACATTGAAAAACGATTGTACCATCATTGTCATATTTATTTATAGCAAATTATTTCATAGTCAGTCTGTGTATAAAACTAGTCAGGCTATTCGAGGAGGGGAAAATAATCCATCTCTGAAATAATGCACATTACACTCTTGTGGACACAATATAACTAAAGAGAGGGACTGAATGCAATATCAGTAAACTATAATGAGCACAAAACAACATGTGCTTTCAAACTCATTACATTTACTTGATTAGAACAATAACAGCATTTTATAAATCACAGATAATTCTGTTTCCAGGACAAGCAAGGGCAAAAATAAACTTGTTCCGAGGCAAGATGTCTCTTGTTTCTCTTGCTTGAAGCTGTTTACGAAAAAGCTGTTTACCAAAAAACCTCACAGAATCCTTCCATCCTGTTTCTGACCTCAGCGAAGTAAACTCTCCCAGTATTCACAGCATGGAATACACTTTAATGGATTTTTCATTAAGGCTTCGGAGTGAAGCTATATTTTTGGAGCCTAATGGGTACCTGATGTTCTGGTGAGCCCAAATATTCTCACAATATTATAGTGGGAGTTTTCTGAATAAGGGCAAAGTGCTCTCAGCTCTCTGCAGAAACATTTCAGTGGTCACTACTATTAAAAAGGTCATGTTGTAATGAATTGAGAAGGCGGGAAAAAACACTTAACTAATATCAAAGTCATAAAATGGCCATAAAGTTCCAGGGCTTATCCAGATTGAGGACTAAAAACTCTACAGGAACGAAGCTAAATTACCTCTGATTAATAAGTTTGCTTTAGTGTTTTTCATTTTTTTTACCTCTCATGCTTGTAAGTGAAAATGGATAAACACAAATACAATACAAATAAAATCTATGAGGCTATCATTACCATCTTCATTATTACTATTAATGTTATTACTATTATTATTATTATTATTATTATTATTATATTATTAGGGCAACCATGGCCGAATGGTTAGGGAGGCGGCTTTGGGACCGACAGGTCACTGGTTTGATTCCCGAACCAGCAGGATAAATGTGTGGCAGTGGGAGGAGTGAGCGACACCTTCCCTTCCTCCATCCTCATGACTGAAGTGCCCTGGAGGAAGGCACCTAATCCTCAATTGCTGTATGAATGCTCAATGTGCGTTTCAGCCCACCGCTCAGAGTGTATATGTGTGTGTGTGTGTGTGTGTGTGTGCGCTCACTTTCAATGGGTTAAATGCAGAGACAATAATTTCCCTTATAGGATTAATATAGTGTCACAAAATTAAAAAAAAAAAAATTATAAAAAATTAACAAATGTGGTGTTATGAAGCATGCAGCAGCAACCACTATAATCATCATCATCATCATTGAGAAAGGAGGTTATGAGATTAGTCTGGTGTGCAATGTGTAAAATTTTGTGGAAAGCAGCCGATGAGATTTTACAATTGCAGGTTTTGGGCCAAAACAGAAAATTTTGGCTGTGACCCAGAACTGTCTTGAAGTGTTTTTTTTTTTTTGTTTTGTTTTGAACATTGTGCAATAGGTCAAGGACCCAGAATGTGTTGGAAGGAAAAAATACAGACCTCAAAAATAATTGCAGAGCAGGCCACAAGGGGATGCTGTAATTCTACATCATCTACCACCATAACCCACGTAAAGACATGAATGCACTACTTTGGTGGAGGTCTGAGTGCATTTCCAGTGTTTATTATTATTTTTATTAATATTATTTATATAAGTAGTAATAGTGGCAGTATATGAATACTTTAACTATTTGAAGGGTCACACCAAAACCCATTCTCATATTTTTAATGAGTATAAAATGTTTTCAAGCTCATTAATATGCTTACCAAGGTCAGCAATGCAACAATGGCCATTCTTATTCACCAAGATGTTCTTGCTCTTCAGGTCTCGGTGAGCTATGGCCGGCTTGCCTTGTGTACCAAAGATCTCTACATGAAGGTGCGCCAAACCACTGGCGATGGATAGTGCCATCCTCAGGCAGGCTGGGGCATCCAGTGTGCTCAGTTGCAGATAGTCGTATAGTGAGCCCAACTCATGGTAATGTGTGATCAGCCATAGCTGAGTGCTAGAGTTGCGAGACGTCATGTCAGATGCAATAAAGCCTGTAAGAAAGGAGAAAGAAATAAGAAAAGAAGCTTATTTGGTACGGTATTTAATCTGAATCCAGACAAGTGAACTGAACAGGTGAACATACCCAGAATGTTCTCATGCCTCAGTAGCACTGTGTTGTAGATCTCAGTTTCACGGAACCAGGACTTCTCATCTCGAGAGGAGAAGATTTTCACAGCCACGTTCTCACCCTGCCACTGACCTCGCCACACCTCTCCATAACGTCCTTTCCCTGAGAGACCACACAAACACAAACTTGAAACTCATAGCCGGAATGAAGGTGCTTCAGTATGTGCACTTCCTCCACAGGAAAACCTTTATAGGAATTCTGGAATTCTTTAAGCACATTTCTACTGGATAAACCACCAGAAATCTTACTTTTGTTTAAGAGTAAAAATTTTATACCGCTGAAAGTATGTACCTTCTTTGTCATCTGTTAGTTTAAATTAATGCTGCAACAATTAATCAGTACAATTAATAAAAATCAATTATTAAAAGTGTTAGCGACAAATCTTGTTGCTGAACAGTCTTGATCATTGCGTAAGTCAGCCACTACAGAAGAGTGTCACTCAGCATGGAGTTGAATGGATGTGTCATACATGCGATTCACTGTAATTGTAAAACGTGGGTGAATTGTAGACCTAGATTGAGGGACATTTTTTCATCTTCATAAAAATTGCAAAACATGGCTCAGTTGACTGCCAGTGGCACTGGGATGGAAAAAAGTGTTCGACCGAAATCTTGAAAAGTTTGGGAGCATTTTAATCTCCATAGTCCCTGAAAATGTGTTGAATGCAGGCTTTGTAAAAGTGAGATCTTTTGGCACGGGGGCATTGCAGTGAACTAGGAGCATCTTAAAAGAAAAGATGTAGGAATTATTATTGATGAAGAAGCCGGCCCATCAGCTGGGGAAGTGACCACAGAATCCTGAATTTATTCTGTTTTCAACGGCCACAAATCAATCAATTTATCTATCTAATAGCTTATTACGAAATTTCACAACGCAATGAATCGGCTCACTCCGCCATTTCTGTACATTGAGAAATAACCTTGGCACCCGACCTCGGCAACTAATAAGCTAAGCGAAGCAATATACAAGCGTGTTTGCTTGTCACGTGATCTAAAGTAGGTCCGCCAAGTCAAGATGGCAGCTGTCATGTTCCTGGCAAGGTTGTTTAACCTTTAGCGGAATGCTCGGCCAAAATGTTGCACCCAAGTTAATTGAACCGTTTGAATTGTTAAGGTTGTTTGTCATGCTCTCTTCATTAGCATTTAATAATTGTTTATGTTAGCATTAGAAACTTATGTTGAGTGCTGAGAAATTGCTGTATTATTTATAGAGGCATTAGACTTCTGTCAGGATTAGCAATGCGGAAATGCTAATAGAGTGTAGAACAAAACATCTCGACTGAGTCTTTAGAATACACAATTTTCATGAACATTGAAATATATTAATTTCAATTTATAAAACTAAATTTAAACTTTATACAAAATTAGCTAAAATTAAGTCAGCATTTGAGAGCCAGACGGCATGTATATTGTTATGGGCATGTAAATAAAATGTATGAATGTAAATATAAAAATAATGTTATGTATAAACGTTGAGTTTAATTATATTCAGTTGGTGTGCTGTAAATGATGGCGCATAGTATTACTCAGCTATTTTTGGGTCACTGTTTTTTGCCTGTGTAGTCTAATTGGGTCTGGAACTGTCCAGCATACTAGGGAATCTTCGAGATCGACCTAGTTGCGCATGCACCCTGGTGACAGGTCAGGTGATTTAGAATATTCCAGAATGGAACTTTCCCGAACTTTGGGGAATTTATATAAGGACCCGTTGCCGACCAGCTGGCACAAATCATCTAAGGAGAATCATCTAAGGCTGATCATCCAACGCGCTTCATCCAAGTTTCGTCGTTCAAGACTTCATCACCCAAGTCCATTATCCGCGTTCATCCACGGCTAACGCGAGGATTTTCATCATCCGTTTCTTTCGATATGTGGGATTCCAAGCCTTTTACCGCCAGCGCGCACTGTCTCGAAATTATACTGCAGTTGTTTAAGTTACAGGTTATTATTCTGTCTTATTTTGTTCATATTATTAAATTGTATATATATATTGTATGTCGTGGTTTGTCGTGCTTTGCTGGTTTCACAAGGCAATTTTCATCTTCTAAATTCCATACGTAACATTATTTATATGAATATGTTGAACTATGATTAACTACCGATCACAGAATTAACAAATGATTAGATACACACTCACATATGGACTGGAAATTTGAAAACAAATGGTCTATTTTTTTTAATATAGAAATGGAAATTTAAAATATTTTGTGCTCTGTCTGATTATTCAAAAAAATAATCGATCGCTTACTAAGATAAATATTAGTTGCAGCCATAGTTTAAATCCTTTCTGATCTAAAACTCTCTTCTGTATTGTGTTAAATTTTCCTGTACCTAGTCTTTTACTTGAGCAAAGTGTCAAACTCAAGGTCCATGGGACAAATCCAGCCTTCCAACTCATTTTATGCTGTCCACAAGATTTTTTTCAAAAGATGATAATCGTACTTTCTTTGCATCAACCATTACCGTGAATCCAAATCCGTCATCTTTCTAATAGGTGGCAGCAACCTATTTCAGACAAACGACAATTTTCTTTCTCAAGGATTGCGTGCTAGCTTGTCGTTGTTCAGCGTTGGAAGAACATGCAAATGAATGAAGTTAAAGTGAACAAAAATGCTAAATGAATAATTTTGCATTGCAGATTTTATGGTTTCCCTTTTAGACTAAATGCAGTGTGATTATACAGCCCTCCATCATATGTTTTAGTGATGTAGCCATCAGTGAAAATGAGCTTGACACCCCTGTACAGGAGCATATTTTATATCGTCTGTGGAGAATACTGTTTAAAAAAAAAAAAAAGGAAAAGAAAAAAGGAATCTGTTTTAGATTTTACAGAGTTAGTCTATTTTGGATTTTACATCTGTCATAGAATAAAATGAAAAAGCACATAACTTCCTCTTTCTCCATGTTT
>CM045729.1:38953579-39088579 GCA_024760905.1 Plotosus lineatus | reverse complement strand
AACCCAACAAACTCCTGCAACTTTAAATAGTGATCTAGGCTCTGGAAGCCCTATGACTGCATTGCAATGTTTTATTCCTTAAAAAAAAAAACACACAAACTGCACTCACTTTATACCCAAGTCAACAAAGAACGCTACACGTGTGTTCTTCCAAGATTTTTAAAAATCATCTCTGACCCTCTCTCCCAGCGATGGAAAGTACTTTTTAATTGTGCTCAGACAAACATTCAGCTGCCGCATAGTTCAGCCCTAGTTGCCAAGCACTCCACAAGACTCTGTAAATTCGGCTTGAAAAGGATCCAACACCAGCAACTCAGCAAACACACCCTGCAATGCTGTAGGAGTCTGCTAAGGGAGCGGACTAAATGCTCCGGCTTGCTTGCCTGAGGGGGGATTAATGAACGAGAGCACAGATTTGTGGGAGGTTTTAGGAAAGGACAACTGCATTAACTTCAGCAAATAAACACAGGGAGCCAGGAAAGAAGCTCTGAATGAAGAACATAGTTTGTAGGGGTGGACAGTACAACATTATTACCGACATTGCCGAAGCCACACATTTACCATTTATAAAAACTGCAGCTGTTAACAGCAATTTAAGGAGAATATCAGAGATAAAGTCATAAGCGCGAAGGATGTAACTGAATGTCCTTCACTTTACACTTCCGAAATATTCTTTCCTAATTTATATTTATATATATATATATATATATATATATATATATATACACACATAATATATACACACACACACACATACATATAATACACACACACACACACACGTGTGTGTGTGTGTCCGTCTTCCTTTCGGCTTTTTCCCTTTTACTCGGGAGTCGCCACAGCGAATCATCGGATTCGCACGTTTGATTTGGCAGAGGTTTTTACGTCGGATGCCCTTCCTGTCACAACCCTTTTTTAGCAAGGGATAGAAACACGCTGACGGCTTTGCAGCCTACTCTTTATGAATGTCAGCAATGGTTCTTTTACATGTCTCTCACCATAGACAGTGAGAGACATGGCCCGCCTTTGATAACCCAGTTAGCCGCACTGGGGGGGGGGGGGGGGGGGGGATTCTTCTATAATCACCTGAAGAGAGAGGATGGTTTCACCACCCCTCGAAACAGATCTGTAGTGATAAATGGAGTTTCAATAGAAAGTCTTTGTCCTGTCCTTTTATTTTTGTTTATTTGCTCTACCAAAAAGTATTGAGCACTCTCCTACAGAAGGATCTACTCAGAAAATCCTATATATATATATATATATATATATATATATATATATATATATATATATATATATATATATATATATATACACACACACACACACACACACACACATATATATACATACACACACAAATATATTATACTAGTCCTTCTCAAAAAATTAGCATATTGTGATAAAGTTAATTATTTTCTGTAACATACTGATAAAAATTCAACTTTCCTATATTTTAGATTCATTGCACACCAACTGAAATATTTCAGGTGTTTTATTGTTTTATTACTGGTGATTTTGGCATACAGCTCATGAAAACCCAAAATTCCTATCTCAAAAAATTAGCATATTTCATCAGACCAAAAAAAAAAAAAAAAAAAGGTGCTTTTAATACAAAAAAGTCAACCTTCAAATAATTATGTTCAGTTATGCACTCAATACTTGATCAGGAATCCTTTTGGAGAAATGACTGCTTCAATGTGGCGTGGCATGGAGGCAATCAGCCTGTGGCACGGCTGAGGTGTTATGGAGGCCCAGGATGCTTGAGCACAGTAATACCATGGTCAGTAAACCATTTAGCAGTGGTTTTGGCACTGTGAGCAGGTTCCAGGTCGTGCTGAAAAATGAAAATCTCCATAAAGCTTTTCAGCAGATGGAAGCATGAAGCGCTCCAGAATCTCCTGATAGCTAGCTGCATTGACCCTGCCCTGGATAAAACACAGTGGACCAACACCAGCAGCTGACATGGCACCCCAGACCATCACTGACTGTGGGTACTTGACACTGGACGTCAGGCATTTTGGCATTTCTTTCTTCCCAGTCTTCCTCCAGACTCTGGCACCTTGATTTCCGAATGACATGCAAAATTTGCTTTCATCCGAAAAAAGTACTTTCTTCTGCCGCTGTTTCTGGTTCAAAAGGGGCTTGACCTGGGGAATGCGGCACCAGAAGGCCATTTCCTGCACACGCCTGTGCACGGTGGCTCTGGATGTTTATACACCAGACTCAGTCCACTGCTTCCACAGGTCCCCCAAGGTCTGGAATCGGCCCTTCTCCACAATCTTCCTCAAGGTCCGGTCATCTCTTCTGGTTGTGCAGCGTTTTCTGCCACACTTTTTCCTTCCCACAGACGTCCCACTGAGGTGCCTTGATACAGCACTCTGGGAACAGCCTATTCGCTCAGAGATTTCTTTCTGTATCTTACCCTCTTGCTTGAGGGTGTCAATGATGGCCTTCTGGATGGCAGTCAGGTCGGCAGTCTTACCCATGATTGCGGTTTTGAGTAATGAACCAGGCTGGGAGTTTTTAAAAGCCTCAGGAATCTTTTGCAGGTGTTTAGGCTTAATTCGTTGATTCAGATGATTAGATTAATAGCTCGTTTAGAGTACCTTTTCATGATATGCTAATTTTTTTTGAGATAGGAATTTTGAGTTTTCATGAGCTGTATGCCAAAATCATCAGTGCTGCTGGTCCCTGGCTGAAATTCCGTGGTCATTTGGAGAACATTTCAAACAATCTGCTCATTGGCACTGTAAACATTGAAAATGATGCAGTTAAACAAGATCCGTAATCAGCTGACTGGAGAACACGCATACACACACACAACAAATACCATATTTTCCGGACTATACGGCGCTCCAGAGTAAAAGTCGCATTGGACAAAAAATGCATAATAAAGAAGAAAAAACATATAAGTCGCACTGGACTACAAGTCGCAAACTCATGGAAACTGTCTACCTCGGCTTGTAAATCTGCTGGAAGCTTTTGTGACATTATGGTCCTCGCTCTGACATAGAGAGGCAGTTGTGTTGCATGAAGCAGTATCACCAAGAAAGTCCCCACGCAAAGTCATTTCTATTCATTTCCTTGACAACTACCTGGACTTGGAGACACAATTGCACTGTTGAAAAGCCACTCCCTGAGGCACGCTGTTCAAGCACCCATGTGCGAGCTCGTTCCTCTAGCTGTGACCATCTAGCTTTTAGCCTGCGATTCGCTTTTTTTGTTTTCTTCATTGCAGTTATAATAAAGTCCACTTGTCTGCCCTGTTGTTGCCTTCTTGCGGTTGTGAGTCTAAAAATATGCATCTGAAATTATGTTCGTTGTTATTATGGTGAACAGCATTGTATGTAATAATTTCACTACCTGGACGTGGAGACGCAACTGCACTGTTGACAAGCCTCTATCTGCAGCACGTTGCTCAAGCACCCATGTGCAAACTCGTTCCTCTAGATGTGGCCATATAGCTTTTAGCCCCCAATTAAGCTTTTTTTGTTTTCTTCATTGAAGTAATAATAATCTATACTTTTCTCCAGTCCCTCGCAAGTTTCGCATTCACTCCAAACTTTCTTTCTGCTGCTCAATTACCATTTTCTGCTGCATATTTCACTACTTGCAGCTTGTAATCCACAGAACAGGATTTTCTTTTTGGGGACATTTCTTCAGTGATGGATGAGCAGGTACTGGTACCCAAATCTAGAGTGCCCTCTTGTGGTTGTGAGTGTAAAAATAACAAACATGTGAAAATATGTCTTATTATTATGATGAACAGAATTACATGTATTAATTTCACAAATAAGTCGCCCTGGAGTATAAGTCGCACCTTCAGCCAAAGTTTGAAAAAAGTGTGACTTATAGTCCGGAAAACACAAAATGTACCCTCATTGAAAATGCAAAACATAATATACAAATTAGAACACTCAAAGCACAAACCATCCCCAAGCCATCAATGAACCAGATTGAACCAAAATGTCAAAAGTTGTTTCACAAACGGTAAAAGAAGCTTAAAAAACTGGATCCAGATCAAAATCTAGCCAAGAATTCAGTGTCTGAAGGCCTACAGATAATATTTAAAAAACAAACAAACAAAAATACATACAAAACTTTTTAAATAATTGTGCAAACACAAACATCACCCTTGGTCTTGGTAATAAGACTAAAAAATTACATATGCCAGACCAAGAGTAACATACCTCAAAAAAAGTAGGAAAAAATAAAACACTAAGTAGTACAGAGTCCTGCTGTAACCACACCCCTAAATATTTTCTGATATCAAAATGCCAATGTATTTTTTCAGACTAGCAAAGAACACTCAGAGCACAAACTTCTGCCAAACTCGGCAATTTCCCTTCTGAATAACAATGCCAAATGTCATCTTACAATCCTTAAAGAATCCTGAATAAAATTCCTCGAATCAGAACCTTCTCAGGAACATGTCCAAAATCTAGTGTAAACTTCTTTGTTCAACGTCCCACCTCTAGTTGAAATTTAACGAAAATGCACAAAATATATATTTTTTATAATTTGCATATTATTGCTAAAATACCACAAACATCAACAGTGGAGGTAATGAGCTATTAAACCTGGCTGTATTCATCCCAAAGTGACTGTGTAATAGGAATTAATTAAATATTAATTGAAAATCTATCCCAAACAGCAACCGATCAAACTGGACTATAAAAATTCCAGTTTTATTCATTAAACCAAAACTAATTAATCTAGCTAATTCATAATATACAATTCATATACGATATGATTTATACTATACTATATATTTATACACTTATTCTAACATGTATCATCATACCTTTGTACTTCCATTCTGATATCAGAAAATCATAAAACACATTACTTAAAATTACTAATTTGGGGGCCAGGCACTTCCATGTACATACAAGGGTCTTCTGAAAAGTTCATAGGCTGACCATGTTGCAATGGTCAAATTGACCCAAATACATTGCATTTTTTAACATGGTGTTGATTGGGGACTACACACGTCTGTTGGTGTTGCAGCTCATAGATTCTCCTGGTATAGAAGCACTCATCCTGATAGATTACTATGAACTTCTCAGCCCTGCTTTGTACACCTAGAGCGCATGAAAATCTCACCGCAAGTGTGCTTTCGCCGACGTTGGATGCGATGAGTCCATCGATGGTGCCATACTCAGCATCACGGGCTGTTAACCTCTCCATCTGGTTACGATGAATTCGACGGAAGATCAAGATGGCCACCGTTGAAAGAAAAATTAGGACAATCACTGGAGCCACAATAACGATGGCCAATGTTGTTACACTATAGTTAGGGGCCTCTGACACTGTGAGAGAGGAAGAAGAAATTATGAGGCACAATTGTATTTCAATTTACAGAGCTATTTCCATAAGTGGCAGTAAAAAGGCAATTGTATTATTGTGCAGTAGAGAAAGGGCACAGAGATTTAACTATTAACTCAGTTCAGCTCAGTTCAACTGCTCATGAATTCTGTCTATTCATTTTCAAAAGAGGCTTTTTTTAAAACTCCATTTACCCAGGTGTGCCCTATCGCCTGAGGATACATACACAAACATACACACCAACATACAAAAGAGCTGCAGTTAAGACTGGGCTTTTGCTGGGAGAGGCTATAATAATTAGGTATGCTAAAGCCCACACTCTGTCTCCCTGCAAACTCCTTGGACCACACAGACAGTGGCCAACAGTGCAGCACACACACATACAAATGTATCTCTGTACTGCTCCTATGCATTTGCGCTGTGGGAGAGCACACAGCGGTACCTTGAGGATGTCCGCAAATGAAATCCAGGCTGATCAAGCTAACGAACATAATCAGGAATCAGAGGGGGTCTACACAGGTGTTGGGATGTAAAAAAAAAAACAAAAAAAAAAAAAAAAAAAAACAAGTAAAGGCTATAAAAAGCACTTAACCCTGTGATGGTTTAAGAATGTTAAACCCAGACTAAAAGTAGGCTGAGAAAGGATTCCGAGTAGATTCGAAAGCTAGGCTTAGAGTGGGCTGAGAAAAGAATTTCAAAAAAGTCTTCAGTACACAGAAGTTCAGAAATTATTCTCAGGAACAGAAATGTGTAAACTAAATTCTGATCTCGACAGTGTGTCGCTAGTAATGCTGTACGTAGGGGTGGGGAGTGGGAGGAATTACCACTGAATGAAAACAAACACAAACGAGGAGATGTAGGTTGAGGTAACCTGGAAGGAAGTGCCAGCTGATGCAAAGATATTCATTTAACAAATTTCCCATAGAGTTGGCGCCTAATTCCAGATTTTAATCAAGAAATACACATTTCTCAGAGGTGGTCTCAGATCAGCACAGCATTTTTCTCTTTTCCAGATTCAACATTGTACAAATTGTTATGTTTCATGATAACAGTTGATGCCAATAACTGCATGATAATCATATTCTTTAAAAGCTCTCGCAGGCCACATGAATGTTGTGGGGGTTTCTTTCTCTGAATTATAATGCAATCAGGTCTTTTCCTCCAAATATTCATTGTACAAAAGAATCAAAAGATGAAACGTAATGTTGAAATGTTTCCCCAACATCTTAGAGAAGCCTTTGAATTGCCAAGATGCAGCTTACTTTTAAGAAGAAGCATTAGTTACAGCTACTTCATTAAAATATTTTTACCCCTGACATAAAGCTTCCACGCTTGTACAAACAATGCATACAGTAAACTAGCAATTGTTTTAAATAAGCTTGTAAAACATGTTGGCTTGTCAATTCATTCAGTTTGCAATTAATCTTCTTCTTTTCCTTTCGGCTGTTCCCTTCAGGGGTCGCCACAACGAATCATTTGCCTCCATCTCACACTGTCCTCTGCATCTTCTCTTACACCAACTACTTTCATGTCCTCCTTCACCACATCCATAAATCTTCTCTTTGGTCTTCCTCTAGGCCTTCTGTCTGGTAGTTCCAACCTCAGCATCCTACTACCAATATACTCACTATCCGTCCTCTGTACATGTCCAAACCATCGCAATCTATCCTCTCTGACTTTGTCCCCAAAACATCTAACATGTGCTGTCCCTCTGATGTACTCATTCCTGATCCTATCCACCCTCGTTACTCCCAAAGAGAACCTCAACATTTTCATCTCTGCTACCTCCAGTTCTGTCTCCTGTATTTTCCCCAGTACCGCTGTTTCAAAACCATACAACATCGCTGGCCTCATCACCATCTTTTACACTTTTCCTTTCATTCTTGCCGATACCCTCCTATCACACATCACACCGGACACTTTTCTCCAAACATTCCAACCTGCCTGCACACGCTTCTTCACCTCTTTTCCACACTCTCCATTGCTCTGGATTGTTGAGCCCACGTACTTAAAATCCTCCACCTTCTTTATCTCTGCGCCCTGTAACCTCACCGTTCCTCTTGGGTCCTTCTCGTTCACATTCAGTTTGCTATTAATCACATGCAAAAAAATTCTGGAAAATTAAGGGCTTAAGTGTTTGTCAATCTTTTCATAGTAAGCCAAAATTTGTTCGGCTTCTGTCTGAAACAAAGTATCCATTGCTACAAGTGGTATAAAAATGTACACAAAAAATCTGGCATAAAACAAAAGAAACTTCCAGTTAGATTACAACACATCCATCATATTAAAATACAGCGTCAAAATCCTAAAAAAAAAAAAAAAAGGGCCTGGTTAAAAGGATAAAGCACTTTGCTTTTGTTATCCTTTACATTATTGGGCATCACATGCTGAAATGATGTTCCATCTTTAGCAAGTCAGGGTACCTGAGAAAGTGAAAAGTTGGGCAGTTCTGCATACTGTATCCATGTTCCCTACTCAAGGCTCGGGAACTTCCCAATTTCTACTTGCTTATGAATGCACCATGGTCATTAAACTAGATGGGATGGTACAGAGTGGGTTGTATTTATGCTAAAGGTGGGCTGAGATGTTAAACTGGGTTAAGCGTAGGCTAAAGGTGGGCCAAACAAGGTCTTTTGGTGGTCTTGAACTACAGCACACAACCAGCAGCTGCACAGAGCAGAACCACCCACACACTCCTGTGCGAGACTGCAGGAGAGTAGGCTGCACGACAGACAAAGACGCCATTTTCTGCTCACTTGCACTCGACACCCCCCCCCAACATTTCAGGGAGGAATCCAGCAGTATGACTAAAACCATGGTAAATTTTTTTCAACACACAAAAACATGTATGTAGAATAAGACATGCCTAGAGACAGGCGCACGCACGCACACACATGCCTAAAATTTCAAAAGACGTTATAATTCCCCTCACATAATTAGCCTTTTCATTCCTCCAAGAGAAGAATGCAGGGTTAAGACAAGAAAGCATTTTCTTCCATCCAAACAGATCTGATAAATCCTCATCTCCCTTGCTTTCTGATGTGTGACAGACATAAGCTCCATCTTAAACTTCAAGAAGCTGAAGATGAAGAAAAAAAACCCTCCTGCATAACCTGTTTTCCCAAAGAGATCACAGGACTAACAACCAAAGACACCTCTTATAATGTCAAGACCTCAAGTACTCGTGTTGTAATTGATTTATAATTTATTATAAACTAAGAATTACACAACATATAAAATTAAATTCCATTCTATGTAGATTTTTTTTTGTCAACAGGATAATTGCGTCACATGGAATTTATATATCAGGGGAAAATGGGGGGGGGGAGATCTATACTTTAGAATTCTACTTGATTTAAGTTAGGAGGGCATAATAGGAGTTAATATAACACAGTGAGGATAAAGTGCTTTTAAATTATCCTTTTTAAAATAGATTCTCTGCTGCACTGATGTGTTTTTTATTCTTCTGGCTCAATAATGTGTGCTGGAATATAGCATAAATTATGACAGTCAAAACAAATTCCAGTGTTTAAATTTGCATAATTACATATCCAGAGGCAAACAAAGTCTCATTTGAACATTTAAGATCCCATGTTCTACTTCTGTTTGCATAAAGTCGATAAAAGTTGTTTTCTTAACTTTGCCATGAAAATTGCTTCCCCCTGAGATTTGGGGGGGGAGACAAGAGAAATTCATTCTTTTCACGTTTCAGTCTTCTGTAGTAAAATAATTTATTTTATTAGTTTGCGTCCAAAGGTGGCTGAAGGTTGTCCAAAAAATGAAGGCACTCATGTGGAGATATACAGCTAGTCCTCAAGGAGTTGGAACGTGATGGGCAAGTCAAACAAGAAAAACTGCACTTTTTGTGATATTAAAAACATGAATACAGGGACCCCTCGCTACTTTGTGCTTCAATTCATGCGGCTTCAGTGCATCGTGTTTTTTTTTTTCCTTTTCTAATATTCATCGAATTAAAAAATAAGGAACTTAAGGAAGAACAGGGGAAAAAGTTAAGGAAATGCCACAAAAACAAGGCCAATTATGCAAAAAAAAAAAAAACTCTAAACAAACACAAAACCAAAAAAAATACAAAACCTCCCATCAAAACTACTTACATTTTTGTGAGGTGCACAGCTGAGTGCGTGCACGCGCATCTGCATGTGTGCACGCGCACATCTGTACGTGTCGTCTTCTTTTTCTTTCGGCTGTTCCCTTCAGGGGTCGCCACAGCAAATGATCTGCTTCCATCTCACCCTATCCTCTGAATCTTCTTCTCTTACACCAACGACCTTCATGTCCTCCTTCACCACATCCATGAATCGTCTCTTTGGTCTTCCTCTAGGCCTTCTGCCTGGTAGTTCCAGCCTTAGCATCCTATTACCAATATACTCACTATCCCTCCTCTGTACATGTCCAAACCATCTCAATCTGTACGTGTGTGTACTTATATTTAACTTACATGTTATGCATTATTTTTTCATGTTTGATTATTATTATAAGCATTTATAGCATCGAATAAGTATTTATTGATATTATATACAAATATACATGTACGTATACGTCAGTCGGGGTGGGGGGGGTTATCCTACTTAGCGGAATTCAGTGGTTGCGAAGGGATCTCGGTCCAAATTAACAAAGGAAAGTGAGGGATCCCTGTATATCAGTGGTGGGCCATTCTCTTTTGGCCTAAACACTATCAGAAGCACTGACGTACATTTACAACATAAATTTTAGTATTCGTTCAATTCAATTTTGCTGCAATTTTCAGTGCGTGTTCGATTTTTTTGGCTGTTTCTTTTACCAATCAGATTTCAGATTCACCTCACAGAGCCAGCTAGTGGGCTTACAATAACGTCAGAGTTTTTCTGTCCTCTGGTTAGTTGGCCACAGAAAAACTAGCTGAACAGTCTGTAGCAACCTGCATACGACACATTTAATTTGTGCACACAATGGCTGACATTGGAGGAAAAATAGACTTGGTGTCAATTGTTCTTGAAAATTCATTTTCAAGGCAGACTTATCCAGAAAACCCAGACATCGCAAGGAGAGGTTAAGAAAATGGAGTTAAGGTTTACCCTTTTCACTTTTGACTCAGCACCTATTTCCTGGGAACTTCCACCGATAACCCCCAGTGAATATTATGTAATGCTCAGTGTTACTGGCAGAAATGTGTGAACTGGCCCGGTCTCTGCAATGCCACACCTTGTTACATTGTGTTTTGTAGATTATTGATGGTTTGTATAATTGCATTGTTATAGTGGTGGTATTAAGAGGCGGATTAAATCCCACTGAAGACCCAAATGCACGGTCCTCCACCAGAACACACACACACGAACGCACACACACGCACGCACACGCACGCACACGCACACACAATGCGTATGTGCATAATATTTTTCAAGTTATGGCTGTTAAGTGTATATTACTTAATGCAATGAGCTATTACTTTAAAAACATTATGAACACTGCCATATGAAGTTCTGTTACAGTAAAACCTGTTCAGGAGTGGAATGTATTAGGAATTAAGTCAACAGTCAGTTCTCCAAGTTGATGTGTGGAAAGCAGGAAAAATGAGCAAGTGTAAGGATCTCAGTCACTTCAATAAAAGGTCCACATTGTGAAGGTTAAAGTACTAGGTCTTATGGGGCGTTGATGGTATGCAGTGTTAAGTACTGGCATGAGTGTCATGGGCTCTACGTTGTCATGGGTTGTGGTTATAGGAAGGCTAGTATGCCTGATCTGATCCCATGGAAGAGCTACCATAGCACAAACTGCTTAAACTACTGGTTATGAGAGAAAGGTCTCAAAATACACAATGCACTGCATCATATTCTGTGTATGCGGTTACCCAGTCACAAACCAGTCAAGATGATGTTAATGTTATGACTAATTTAGCAAGGTTAATTCAAGATGAAATATTACAGATAAAGGATTTCTTGACAATTTAAGGGACTGATATATGTGTACATGTATACAATATCAATAAACGCATATTCAATACTATAAATGCTTATAATAACAATTAAACTCAAAAAAAATTAACGCACAAGATGGAAATAAAATATAAATACAAAGACATACAGATGTGCGTGCACACATTCAGTTGTGCACCTCACATAAAAATGTAAGTAGTTTGTTGGGGGGGTGTTGTTTTTTTGTTTGGGGTTTTTGCATAATTGACCTCGTTTTGCGGCATTTTCCCCATTTTTAAGTTCTCCCTTATTTTTCGATTAATATTTTTGAAAAACATGCTTAAAAAATTGGAGTGGATGGGCACTTATTAAAATGTTGCCAGCAGAATGGAAGGGTAAGTGCTTATTACCATCGAGGTGGAAAACATGAATAACAACAACAATAAAAGAGTTTTACTGGTATTTGTATTATTCATTTTTCGGTATCAACCAAACTACATACATGAAGGCTGAAAATAAACATAAATCAGCATGAATAAAAAAAGGAGGTGGGGGACCCAT
Source organism: Plotosus lineatus (assembly GCA_024760905.1). Taxonomy (NCBI): domain Eukaryota; kingdom Metazoa; phylum Chordata; class Actinopteri; order Siluriformes; family Plotosidae; genus Plotosus; species Plotosus lineatus. The sequence continues at coordinate 39,076,775 of CM045729.1, read as the reverse complement.
TACTTTTCCTTCTCGGTGCTGTTTCTTTAAACATTTTCATTAAAGTAATATCGAGCCAATCAACACAAATGCCAACTTTAGCACAAATCAACACGAACATAAACAAAAGCACATGGCCAGGAACGTCTTTAAATTTATGAAGTTAGTGAGCAGGAGAATCAGGTGAAAAATCCTCGTCACTTTCTGATAGGTCCATATCTGGCTCATCACTCTATTCATTCAGAGCATTCTATGGTTTTGCTGTAGCAGTTTCTAATGGTTCATCGGTTATTGGACATTTATCAAGAGAACACTGCAAAATATTTTCCTCTTTTTTAAAGCACGACGGAACAATCAAATGTGTTGTTACTGATGAACATTATAGACATTCCCCAGTGGCATGGGGTCTTTAAATACCGTGTAAACTCACTTTTACAGGCAATGAACGCCTCACTTTACTGTTACAGAGACTGATCGAATACAATGGTAAGTTTGATATACAATTTTGCTATAAGTACACATGGGCGGTTATTAGACGTGAGATAAAAAACATTTTTATTGGGTATATTTATGCGGCTTATTGCAGCAGGGTGCTGATTACATCAAATACGGCACGTGCGCGTGCACACGCACACACACAGCAACTTCTGGGCCATAAGGCGCACCGGATTATAAGGCGCATTAAGCAAAACAAAAGTCAGACCAGTCAAACTTGACTAAACTCTCAACATTGTTCACTTAGAACAATATAAAACAAATTCATTTTTTCAGTCAATTCCTCTTCTACAAATCCATCAAATTCTTCATCTTCAGTGGCTGAGTTTAACAGTTACGCGAAATGGACAAAAAGACCGGATCCCTCTATTATTTCTTATTAAAATATAATATATTATTATCTATTATCCTGCACACATGGAGTCAGATCAATAGAGAAGAAAATTAGAAGTCTCACGGGTCATGACCTAAACTTCTCTCAGCCACACCCCCTTAAAGAGACAGCAGATTCACAGTAACGAACATGGCGGCATCCATTAGCAGTGTGAGTACTGTATTCATTACAGAATAGAGGTCATTACTCTTAAGGAGCTGTATCAGTGTAACTTCAAATTCAAGAAGGTTAATCCCTGGTCTCAGAAAGACACCTGGAGCAGTGCTTTATTCCAGTGATGAACGTGAGACTCTGATTAAGCCAGCTGAGTTTCCTGAGGGTAGAGACGGAGATTAGGTTGAAAAACTATTCATGTATTACTCATCAAGTCACCTGACTACGATAGCAGTAATGCTGGTATTTGGACATAAAGCCTGGATCCCTCTAACCTATAACCTGGTGACACCAATATCTATCGATTGGAGTTGTTTGGTTAATCCGACAAAACGATGGTAAGCTCTGAACTAGTTTGCTTTGCTTGGGTTTTTACGGCATCAGTGAGATGGAGCCACGCGGCTTCATCCACACACAATGCACACCAGATTATAAGGCGCACCGTCACATTTTTGAAGATTGAAGGCTTTTTAAATGCGCCTTGTGGTCCAAAAAACTATGGTGCGTGTGTGTGTGTGTCTACAACTCCTGGCAAAATCTATGGAATCGCCAGTCTCGGAGGATGTTCATTCAGTTGTGTAATTTTGCAGAAAAAAAGCAGATCCCAGACATGACACAAAACTAAAGTAATTTGAAATGGCAACGTTCTGGCTTAAAGAAACACAAAAAGAAATCAAGAGAAAAATGTGGTAGTCAGTAACAGTTATTTTTTTTAGACCAAGCAGGGGGAATAAATTATGGAATCACTCAATTTTGAAGAGAAAATTAGGGAATCACCGTGTGAATTTCCATTCCCAAAACTAAGACCTGCACCAGATTATATCTGTTCGGTAGTCTGCAGTTAAACAGGAGTGATCTCACCTTGGAGAGCTGTTGCGCCAAGTGGCCCGAGACATGAATCATGGCTCCAACACGAGAGATGTCAGTTGAAACAAAGGAAAGGATTATCAAACTTCTTAAAGAAGGTAAATAATCATGTAATGTTGCAAAAGATGTTGGTTGGTCACAGTCAGCGGGGTCTAAAATCTGGACCAAGTACAAACAAGATTGGAAGGTTGTTCAAGGCAAGCATAACGGTAGCCCAAGGAAGACATCAAAGTGTCAAGACAGAAAACTTAAAGCAATACGTTTTGAAAATAGAAAATCTACAGCAAGAAAAAAAATTTGCAACAAATAGGATGAAACTGGAGTCAATGTCTGTGACCGAACTGTAAGAAAGTGCCTAAAGGAAATGGCATTTAAGTACAGAAATGCTAAACGAAAGCCCTCATTAACACCTAAACTAAAAAAAAAAAAAAAAAAACAAGGTTACAATGGGCTAAGGAAAAGCAATCACGGACCGTGGATGACTGGATGAAACGCTGGACTGTTGAGCCTAAGTACTTAAAATCCTCCAACTTCGTTATCTCTGCCCCCTGCAACCTCACCGTTCCTCCGAGGTCCTTGTCGTTCACACACATGTATTCTGTTTTACTGCAGCTGACCTTCATTCCTCTCCTTTCCAGGGCATACCGCCACCTCTCTAAATTTTCCTGCACTTGTTCTCTGCTCTCACTACAGATCACAACGTCATCTGCAAACATCATAGTCCATAGACATTCTTGTCTAACCTCGGTCTGTCAGCCTGTCCATCACCATAGCAAACAAGAAGGGGCTCAGAGCTGACCCTTGATGCAGTCCCAGCCTCCACCTTGAACTCGTCTGTCACACCGACAGCACACCTCACCACTGTCTTACATCTCTCATACATGTCCTGCACCACTCTAACATACTTCTCTGCCACGCCAGACTTCCTCATGCAATACCACAGTTCCTCTCTCAGCACCCTGTCGTATGCTTTCTCCAGAGCCACAAAGGCACAATGCAGCTCCCTCTGGCCTTCTCTGTACTTCTCTATTAACATCCTCAAAGCAAACACTGCATCTGTGGTGCTCTTTCTTGGCATGAAACCAAACTGTTGTTCACAAATGCTGACCTCTGCCCTTAGTCTAGCTTCCACTATTCTTTCCCATAACTTCATCGTACGTCTCATCAACTTTATCCCTCTGTAGTTGCCACAACTCTGCACGTCTCCCTTGTTCTTAAAAATGGGCACAAGCACATTTCTCCTCCATTCCTCCGGCATCCTCTCACTCTCCAAGACCTTGTTGAATGTTCTTGCTAGAAAATCTACTGCTACCTTACATAGACACTTCCAAACCTCCACCGGTATGTCATCAGGACCAACTGCCTTTCCACTCTTCATCCTCTTCAATGCCCTCCTCACTTCACCCTTACTAATCTTTGCTACTTCCTGGTCCTCAATAGTCACCTCTTCTACTCTTTTTTTTTCCTCTCTCATTTTCCTCATTCATCAGCTCTTCAAAGTACTCCTTCCATCTTCCCAGCACACTTCTGTCATAAGTCAATACATTTCTCACTTTGTCCTTAAATCACTCTAACTTGCTGCATGTCCTTCCCATCTCCATTGCTCTGCTGTGCCAACCTGTACAAATTATTTTCTCCCCCCTTACCATCCAACCTATCATACAAGTCATCATACGCCCTCTGTTTGGCCTTTGACACCAATACCTTCGCCTTACGCTGTGTCTCCCTGTACTCCTGTTTACTCTCTTCGGTCCCCTCTATGTCCCACTTCTTCTTAGCTAACCTCTTCCTTTGTACGCACTTCCTCATTCCACCACCAAGTCTACTTATCCACTTTCCTTCCAGAGGACATACCAAGTACTCTCCTACCTGTCTCCCTGGCCACATTTGCTGTGGTTGTCCAGTCATCTGGAAGCACTGACCACCCAAAGCCTGTTTCAACTCCTCCTTGAAGAAAACATGACCACTCTTCCTTTTTCAGCTTCCACCACTTTGTCTTCTGCTCTGCCTTTACCTTTCTCACCATCAGCATCATCCTGCACATCACCATTTTATGCTGTTTGCAAAGTAGCAGTGGGTGAGAACGTTGCCAGTCACTGCCTTCCTTCAAATTATATCGCCTACACAAGATGTAGTGTAATTGTGTGCTCCTACCTCTGCTTTTATAAGTCACCCTATGCTCCTGACTCTTCTGGAAGAAAGTATTCACCACAGCCATTTCCATTCTTTTTGCAAAATCTATCAACATCTGTCCTTCTGTGTTCCTGTCCTGGATACCAAACCTGCCCGTCACTTCCTCGTCCCCTCTGTTGCCTGCACCAACATGTCCATTGAAGTCTGCACCAATGACCACTCTTTCACCTCTGGGGGTACTCTGCATCACTACATCTAACTCACCCCAGAATCTCTCCAACTCTTCTAGCTCACATCCTGCATGTGGGGCATAAGCACTCAACATTGAACATCACACCTTCAATTTCTAACTTGAGACTCATCACTCTGTCTGACACTCTTTTCACTTCCAGAACATTCCTGACAAACCCCTCCTTCAAGATGACTCCTACTCCATTTATCCTCCCATCCACACCATGAAAAAAACAGTTTAAACCCTGCTCTAAGCTTCTAGCCTTGCTACCTTCCCACCTGGACTCCTGAACACACAGTATGTCCCACCTTCCTCCCCTGCATCATGTCAGCCAGCTCTCTACCTTTTCCTGTCACAGTTCCAACATTCAAAGTCCCTACTCTCAGTCCTAGACTCATGACTTTCCTCTTCTCTCTCTGCTACGGAAACGCCTCCCACCTCTCCTTCTTCAACCTCTCCTTCTTCGACCAACAGTAGTCCAATTTCCACCAGCACCCTGTTGGTTGACAGCACTGATGGAGGTCGTTGTTAACCCGGGCCTTGACCGATCCAGTATGAAATTTGTATTGACGGTTTGCATTTTGTATTTTGGCAAAAGTTTTATGCCGGATGCCCTTCCTGTCGAAACCCGCTGCATTTATCCGGGCTTGGGACCAGCGTGAGGACGGATACTTGTTTGTGGCCATCCTCACGGCTGCATTTATTTCCTAGGCATTTAACCCATCCAAAAATTTAACCCATCTAAAGTGACGCATGCATGCATGCGCACACACACACACACACACACACTCAGAGCAGTGGGGTGCTACACCCAGAGAGCACTTGGGGTTTAGGTGCCTTGCTCAAGGGCACTTCAGCCATTTTTACATGGAGGAAGGGAAGGCACTGCTCACCTCCCCATCGAAAGGAACCAGTGAACTATCAGCCCCAAATCTCACACACACACACTCACACACACACACTCACACACACACACTCAAAATTTCAAAAATCTTTTTGGATGTAACTAATAAACAATAAATGGCCTATGCAATACAAATCCTCAAAAGCTCATCCGCAGAAAAAACATTATATGTACTGCTAACATAATAAAGTAGAAATTTCACAGGCTTCTTGGAGGCAGGTGGCCATTGTGACTCGCCTCCTTTATTTTTCCACAGGAACAAGAGTGGAAGAAACCCATCAGCAAAGTGAGAATTTGCGGCCCAGGAGCTTCCCTTTCACAGCCGGGACTGCTTCCTTCTTTATTGTGCGAGATGTAAAGCCACAACACACGAGTCTGAAAAGAGTGAATTCAGAGAAGCTGTGTGCGATAATGGCGGATAATTTCATGCCCTGCTGTGCTGAGCAGAAACGTGTCAGACTTGGCTAGACCAGCACAGGCCTCTGATCGGGTAACAGGGATTTCAGAACTGCTGCTAGAATCTTAGCCGAAAATGGAGTTGATGACAAAGTCTTCGAGAAGAAAACGGAAAGGTGAAGGGCATTCAGGGCTTGTAATCCAGGATTCAAACAGAAATACTCCTCAGGATGTGCTATATTTTTCTGATCCTGTGTGCAAATGCCAAGCTTTCATGCAACAAGAAAAAGATTATACTGACCACACCTGTGGTCTGAGTGGAACTAATAAAAAGAGCAGTATGTGTGAGAAAGTGTGAACAGATTTCATGTGTCACTTAAAGTTTTTAAGGAATAATACACGTGTGTGGAGGGGGGGGGTCCTTACAGCAAAATAAGTCTTCATTTAATGAATCTCTTCATTTAATGAATCTCAGGCTAATCTTATTATGTAATTATAAATAGAATGGAGAAATGTATACCACACAGGAATATACAGAAAGGAAACCAAAATGTATTATTATGGTCTGTTTATCATGGCCTATTTATTTATTACATTTATTTTTAAAGAAAAAGAAACATAACAATGGACCATTACAGCATCTTTTAAAACTTTAAGAGTTTCAAGATAAGTGCTTTTTCGTTTGAAAAATGTGGCAACCATATCACATACCTTTATTGTCTCACACACACACACACACAGCCCAAGTCCAGCCTCAGGGAAACCGCCAAATTCATACATGGAAATATACATGCTGATTTATTTGCTATATATTTGTTATATTTACAATATATTATATTACTATATATATATATATATATATATATATATATATATATATATATATATACACAAAATATTATATTTGATATATATAATGGTGTTATATTGCATATGAATTGGAATGTGGTTACTTATGTATGTATGTGTGTTACCTCTGGCAGGCAGAGCCACACTGAGGTTCATGTTACACAAGTGACCCTGGCAGCACTCAACAATCTGGTCAGGTGAAGGCGGGGTTTTGCAGGTCATGCGACCCTGCTCAGGTACGCTGAAGCAGCCCTTCTGCTGGACCCGCACTCCGTCATTCATAGTCAGAGATGAGAAACATTGCTGTCCCATACACCGTGCACCAGTCACACAGGAATGGCCCTCACACAAACACTCGTGCTCTTTTGGAAGAGGTTTCGTGTCTGCATTTGTTTACATGTAGGATAGAAGAAAAAAATGGGTTTGCAGGTTAGCACAGAATACAACTTTAATATCAACGACACTTTTTTTTAATAAGTTACTTAGAGGATATTGTTTGTATATTTTTCTAAGAGCATGCCTCCTTCTTCAAATGTTGTAACTACAGTGGAGTAATGACTGTTAATTCAGCTCAATTCATAAACATAGTCCTACTTACCTCTTATTGGGGGTTCCACTGTAATATTAGAGTTACACAGGTAGCCTGTGCAACAAATAACGATACTGCCAATTAAGTTGGGTGCATCACAGTTCGCCCAGGCTCTTTGTGAGGCAGAGAAACAGCCTTTACGATGCAGCAGATTTCCATTGGTGACTGTGACAGAGGAGAAACATTGCTCTCCTACACACCGGCCCCTACTCTCACATTCCACCCCCTCACATTCACATACATGATGCATTGAGTCTTTATCTGGGGGGGAAAAAATGGATGAGAAACATTATTGTAAATATCCTGGTCTAGATATGGTGCATATCCTGCATGTGTATGCTGGTCTAATTTACTTTAGAATAGTCTACTTATTTTACCCTTGGCTGTATATATTAAAGTATTAATTAATTTAAGCTTACTCTTAGTAACCTGAACTAGATCTGTTATGCTGGTACATATATGATGGCCTAGATTAGTTTATCCTGGACTGTACAGAATATGCAAGAACAAAAAAATGGTACAGTAGTAACCACTGCCACTACTCACAGCAGTTTAGTTGGCTATCAATTGCCTTGTTTAAATTGGCTTTTCCAAGTCCAGTCCACATACTCACACACACCTACATGCTAATTTCAATTAATTTGTCCTAGCCTCTGTACAGTAGTCTACTTTAGCCTAGCCTTATTCTGATCTAAATTACCTTCTGTAGTGTGTATGATAGTGGGGCCGGTGGTGTAGTGGTTAGAGTGCTGGGCTCATGATCAGGAGGTTGTGAGTTCGAATCCCACTGTGCTCAGACGCCTGGGCAAGGTCTCAACCACAAGTGTGCCTCTGTTCACCCAGCAGTATAAATGGGTACCAGTAAAAAATATACTGGGAAGGTAACCTGCGATGGACTAGCGTCCCATCCAGGAGCAGTTGAGCTCCTGGACGCTTCACGCTACGGAAACCGGGGAGAAGCACCGGCCTGATGAGCCACTAGGCTCGGGTGTAAAAACCCAACAGACTTAGAATGTGTATGATAAATCTACTTTATATTAAATTTATACTAAGCAATCCAGGTAAAGCTATCCTAGTCTAGATTGCTTTATCCAGGTTTGGTGTACACTAATCTAGATACAAAGTAACCCATAAATAAATAAATATTTTATATATGTATATATACACACACACTTATTTACAAAGACATTTATATATATATATATATATATATATATATATATATATATATATATATACACACACACACACACATATATATATATATATATATATATATATGTGTGTGTGTGTGTGTAATGTGTGTGTGTGTAATTTTATATATATATATATATATATATATATATATATATATATATATATATATATATATGAATGAATATAAATAATCATGGCCTAAATGACTTTATCCTGTTTTGTTGTGTGCTGGTCTAACTATTAGTTAATCCAGGTATGCCTGTACTGGTCAAGATTATGTTATCTTGGCCTACACATGTTGGTCTAGATCAGGGGTCGGCAACCCGCGGCTCTTTCACCTCTCTGATGCAGCTCCGTGGCTTTGAAAAATAATGAATGTGTACTTTACTTTTATGGTAGCTGACAGGCGGAAACGTGAATCATATACAAAAACCATTGCATTAAAAAAAAAAATAATAAAAAATAAAAAATAAAAAAAATCCAAAAAGAAAATGCTGCTTATTTACTCGCAATGGAAGCACTCCAAGCTCCTGAGGGGTACAGAGTTAAACCAGCTTTCACATGAATGACGGGAGAATCTGCGTAAGGCAGAGTCCTGGAACGGTCGGGTACCCACAGGTATCCAGCAGGTAACCTTGCAAAAATGCTCTTTTAGGGTTATAAATTACATAGATGTAAATATAAAATTACATAGATGAAAATTAGCAGTCATGGGTGTGGGCAGATGTTTATTTGATGTGGGCGAGATGATTCTGTGTGTGTGTGTGTGTGTGTGTGTGTGTGTGTGTTCTGTGGGGACGACAGTGACGACCCGTGGAGAGTGAGGCTTGAACCCCCAACATTGGGATCAGTGATCCAGCACCATACCACCGGGCCATCACTGCACTGATCCAGCACCTTTTACCACCAGGCCACCACTACCTCAGGGCTCAAACAGACAAGGGAATTTTCGTTGTATTCAACGTCTTTTTTGAATCTAAATGTTTTTGTTGAAAGCGGAATTGTAATTTAATTGTCTCTGCAGTCGTTCAAATCAATGCAATACATTGTTTTTTTATATTAACATGAAGGAAAAAAGGGAGAAAAACATTATATGCAGTGTTATTTGATTTTTAAAAGTCAAAAAAGGATTTGTGGCTCCCAGTGTTTTCTTTACTGTGGAAAACGGGTCCAGACGGCTCTTTGAATAGCAAAGGTTGCCGACCTCTGGTCTAGATTAATTTACAATGGTCTGGATTAATCTGCATTTGTTAGTGATCCATTGCGAGCAATAAAAGTAGATACAGTACAGGCATTTCGTTGGTTTAGGGAGCCGTACGAAATTGTGGTGTTTTATTTGTATTCAAAAGAAATCAATACATTGAAACACCACTTCAAATCAAAGTTTATAATGGAATTCTAAACAGGAACTGTTTAGAATTTAGAAATAAGTGTTTAAAACCCTGGATTAACCACCATGGTTTCTTTATGTCTTTATCAAAATGACAAGACTCACCTGTTCTTGGCATCTCCACAGTAAGGTTGCTGTTGCACAGCGTCCCTTGGCAGCACTGCACCATGACGCCAGACTCCAGTGAGGAGCTTCCGCACTGTGCCGCCTCTTCCTCTGCACCCACAATGCACCCCTTCTGTCGCAGGGCCGTCCCGTTCCGGATGGAGACCGAAGAGAAGCACTGCTGGGCAAAGCAGCGGCCGTTCCTGCCGCATGACTGCCCCTCGCACACGCACTCAAAGTCATTCACCGTCACTTTATCTAAGCCGGACACACACATATACACACACAAGCAAGTGAATCATTCTTCCTCCCTCTTTTATCTGCAGTACAGTGATGCAGAGAGCCAGCAATGTCAAATACTACTTCAGAGGTTACTAAAGTGTGCTATGCAAAGCAGCAGTGAAATGCAAGAAGGAAAGACGAAAGAAGGACACAGAGTTTGGGATTCATTACACAAAGCTTTGCACATCATTTCCTTTGTGAATTTGTTAATACATTATAATGAGAGAAAGGGAGAGAGACAGGGAGACACAGACAGGGGGGGAGAGAGAGAGAGAGAGAGACCAAAAGAGAGAGAGAGACAAGGAGACAGAGAGAGAGAGAGAGAGCGAGAGCGACCAAAAGAGAGAGCGTAGGAGACCAAGAGAGGCAGAGAGAGAGAGAGAGAGAGAGAGAGAGAGAGATGGAGAGAAGGGGACAGAGAGTGCGCGTGTCTTAAATGCTCGCTCATTATTCTAGTTCTGAGCGGTAATCAGTGAAGCCATCACAAATAAGTTGACATGAGCACAGAGAGTCAGAGTGTCCTTGAAAAAGGAGGATGCTCACTAACTAACTCCCACTTACTATCATACAAGTCTGGTACTGATGCTTCAGAGATTAGCTATCCTTCTGCATGTGAGGTTATGAATAGAAAGAATCAGTGAAACTTACCTTTCACACCGGCAGCTGGTAAAACTGTCAAGGCCACAAGCAGGAGGATCATGATGCCCTGGACCATTGCAGACCTGGAAACAAGCACAAAGAAAAACATTGTAAATTTCAATAAAATATAAAGCAGATTTCACCTTCTGATGCTTTAAAACGGCTAACTCATGTTCATCTGAGTTGGAGTACAGAAACTGCGTAGTTGCAAAAGAAGGAAAAAAGGAAAGGGAAAAAAATGCCCCCCCAACACACAGACAGACGAAGACACCCTCCTACTGCTTGCCAGAAAAGAAAAAGGAAAAAAAAGAGAGAGAGAGAGAGAGAGAGAGAGAGAGATGCACCAGAGAGCAGAGCGTGGAAAAGGAGTAGGAGAGACGTGATAAAGAGTGTCAAAAAAGGAAGAGGAGGAACAAGAGACTGGGGGTTAGGATTCCTTCTGAAGCACACACCAGAGCAAAGACAACAGCTGTAAAAAGTGTCCACCGGTTTGTCCATGTTAACAAGTAGATTCTAATCCATCTGACTGACTTCATTTCAATTTCATTTCCTTTCTGCAGTTTCAGTATTCATGTTTATAAACACTATTTACGAGAAAATGTTTGCTTTACATACAAGTTAGCTGCTACACAGTGCATATTTATGGCCATCTAACAAACACGAGCTTAATCCACTGGATCAGTTCCTTCCATGTATTGCATGTTAACTGAGATTTCCATCGTCTGCCTTGTATTTTCATCAAATTACAAACTCGGCAAATGTTCTTGAATCTAAATCCTCTCAATAACTTCTGGAAAAATTATCATGCTGTTTCCAAACGCTGGTTGGATGCTCGTGCTATGTATAGCAGACCTATTTTTCCAATTAGCATGCTAGCTAACAAATACAGAGTCTGCATGCCAAGATATCAATAAGTAATCCAAACGTGCATAAATTAACCAAATCACTGACTATATTGAGTAAACTTTAGAGGTGTCCTCATGAAAAACTTTTAAGATTGCACTATGGTGTGATAATTTGGAGTTGTTGGAGATAATTAGGATTAGTTATTAGCAGACACAGAATGTACAGACGTGTACCAATGTACGTGTACAAATGTACCACGTGTTGCATTTTCTGTTTAATTGTCCGTTCACACATGCGCACGCGCGTACGTGGTGGTCAGAATGTCCTGGATTTATGTCCCTTGCTAGGTGAAGACATCTATGAGTGGAGTTTCATGCTCTCCACAAGATTGTGTGGAGTTTTCTCTGAGTACTACAGTTTCCTCCCACAGTCCAAAGACATGCACATTATGCTGATTGGCTGTTTTAAATTGGCCCTAGATACGAGTGGTTTTGTGTGTGTTGGCCCTGCAACGAACTGGCGAGCTGTTCAGGTTGTACCCTGCCTTCACCCAGAGTTGGGTGAGATCGGCTATGGCCTATTGAGGTTTTGCAGTCACGTGACCCCAATACCTCCATGCGCCATCTTGGACGGCAAGTGTGATCCAGAACACACACACACACACACACACACACACACACACACACACACACACACACACACACACACACACACGATTCACTAAGCATGGCTTCAACAACAACCGATAATGACAGCAAAAGCAAAATATGCAAGAGTATCGAAGGCAAAAGCAATGACACTATAATATTGTCAGCCGTTGTCAATCATCTGACAGGTGACCAGAGGGCGGGGTATCTGAGTAAAATAAAGCAGCTGGGGATTGCCGGTCCATATCTAATGCCGCAGTCAATGTTTAGGAATGTGTTCGAATGCAACTGTTCTTCCCTTCCTGCTTTTGCCTACTTGGATCTTTGTACATATCTTGTCCACGGCCCATTTCTATTTACTGGCAAAGAGTTAAAAGCTTACAAATCAATGGAAGTTTACAAGTATTTTGTTGCCGGATTTATAAGCTGTATGCAACAATGGGAGCCTGGAACCGGGAAGAGAGACGGCAGTACAGTACCTCAGTACAGTACCACCTCATAACGGATACGGTGCGGGTTCTATCCCCAAATAGAGCTGCACAAACAAGCGCTTTTGCAATAATACATTACAATTATCACTGCTTGTAATGCGTGTATAAATTCACATATTTTATATATATATATATACCTGATACAAAGTGTTCGCTGCATGTTCTGCTGTATTCTGTAGGATTCCAGTCTTTCCTATTTCCTACTGCGATCCACTTGGCTTTTCTCTCCGGGTCAGATGGAAAATGATAGTGCAGGCTTTACTCCTCTGTCTATTTGCACAGCCAACAGCGCAACACGATATAACCATACTCACTGGTTAATTTGTATCACTCCGGGAAGTTGGTAACCGACAAACAACATCCAGTTGGGTAATGTTGAACCACTATTACTTATTTTAAAATGTTAAGCAATGTTGAATGAGCGAGCGCCGTCCGGATCATGCCGTCCAATATGGCACGTAAACATAAGTCACATGACCCTGTTACGTCATGTGCAAAACCTTAATACCAGGTGTCTTCAAATCTTATTCACAAAGGGCCGGAGTGGGTGCAGGTTTTCACTTCAACCAAACAGTAGCCATACCTTCCACCTGTTTCCACCAATCACTGATCAAAAGAAGAGAAAAAAAAATAGATTGGACATTACTGTTTCAATTCTGAAGTGGGGCCATCTTGGTGTGATCACCTTGCTTTAAACTTCAGAACTGAAACAGTAATGTCCAATCTATTTTTTTTTTTCTTTTGATGATCAGCGATTGGTGGAAACAGGTGGGAGGTGTGGCTACTGTTTGGTTGAAGTGAAAACCTGCACCCACACCAGCTCTTTGTGGATAAGATTGAAGACCCCTGGCCTATACAATATATAATCTACATAGAACAGTTTGTCTGTTTTCGGCTCACCAACACCTTCATCCAGAAAATATTATGACGTAGAAAAGTAAGAGATATACAGCGTGAGTGGTCAAGACTTTGACATTTAATGCTGTTTGTTATATATCTTAAAGGAGCCACCTCACTATTCCCAGAATCCAATTTGTTGGTTTGGTTCATGTACAAGTTCCTATATGAAAAGGGTGTGACTGTTACACTGTTAGCTCTAATTGTTCAACATGTGGTGGAACAAAACTCCACACCCTCACTGGTTGTGATCCCTACAGAATCCTTCTCAAAAATTTTATTCATTTAAATATCACAGATGGAAGTTTAAAGTACAATACACTCTGTTTTCTTTCCTTTGTGACAGTCCACCAGATCAGCAGGTCTAGTTCTGGATTGTAATAACTATATAAAAAGAGCATGGATACTTTAAAAGAATTTGAAATAAAACTATTTTGACAAAGAAAGTTCTTTTACTCTCGCATTAGTTTATGATGCATTGCCAAAGATGTCACAGTATATTTGCGGATTGTGCGTTTTGTTTTTCGTGTAAAACAGTAGAATATCGATAGCATCAGACTGATATGATATTTAGCACAATGGTTGCTGGGAAAGGTGAACTGGCCCTTTTGACAAGCATTACTTTCTTTGACAGACCGTGGGCTGCTTTAAAATTTACTGTAGAAAAAGGGTAGAGCTAAATTTTAGACGAGAAGAAAAACAGTCAACAATCACCTTATATGAAACTGTCAGCCATGATGACAATACTCGCATCACAAATGAAAGGTGTCTGAAAGAGGATCATTAAATCGCACACTTGATATGAATGAGGAAACGAATGAGACTATGGGGTTTCGGGCTCGGCAGGACAAGCGCTTTTCCGGCTGGGCACGAAATCAACGGCAAGTTTAAAATCTAAACTAAAGTGGGTCTCATGCCTTTCTGTCGTCCTGGCAACAAGGCACTGAGTGGCAAGCAGTGGGAAGACTGGTGTACTCCTATTGGCTAAAAGAGAGAGCGAGAGAGAGAGAGAGAGAGAGAGAGAGAGAGAGAGCGAGAGAGAGAGAAACAGAGGTGGGAATGCTGCCTGGCAGATAGAATGGAGAAGCCAGACATGAGAGGAGGAGGTGGTGGAGAGGGAAGATAGACGCACAGCAGGACGGATGAGTGCAGAATTGAGAGTATTTCAGAGCCAGGATCCCCAAAATCAGCCCACGCACACACACTTTCCATATTCAATTCAGTCATTTAGCACACACACACACACACACACACACACACACACACACACACACACACACACACACTTTATAAAAACCCACTCAAAATCTACTATCACCATTGTTCTTGCAACGTGATAAAACACCAGCAGCTAAGAGCTCCCTCATGACCTGTTTATACCACACAAATCACTTATCTAGCTTATGTGTGTGGATTTGAATATGAGAGAGAGAGAGAGAGAGAGAGAGAGAGAGAGAGAGAGAGAGACAGACAGACAGACAGACAGAGAGAGAGAACTTTTATGGCTGCCAGGATGCTCCCAGACATAAAAAAAAAAATTAAGTGTGTCCTATTAGTGTTAGCCAGGCAGCATGGTGGATGCCCAGAGACCACATGCTGCTCATTTAATCAGGCCACAAATACATATAGACAGAAGCAGGCAGAGAGACACACACGGAGAGAAAAGGGGGAAAAAAACCTGTGGCTGTTAGCAGCAAAGGCAGGGCCAAACTGTTGGGGTAAGCGAGGTGAATGAAGGGGCAGTGGGGCAGACCATGAGCAAAGCGGGAATTCACAGAAATAGAAGCACGTAAAGAAAGGGGGCATTTTCTGCTTTCAATTAGGAGAATGAATACAGCTGGGGATTCCACTCAATTATCCCAAGAACTGTTAGAGGAAAACGGCAGGCAGTATATCGAGTGACCTGAATTTCCCTGCGCACACTGACCTATAATGGCACATTACATCATCCTTTAATTCTTATCTCAAAATCTACACACTTTCCTCCCTTCCATTAGACTGAACTGGCTCTTAAAATCTCTCAACTGCTTCAATTATAGAAGAACGTAGATGATTACACTGTATTGGCTCGGGACTAGAGTAGCATATGATACATGCTAGCTAGCGTGATGTGTAACTCTTGCTAGAATGGCTTCTCAGTCCAACAGTGGCTTACCCACTCATTTATATCAACCATAGCTCATTACGAAACTTGCTAGACATTAACCCATACCCTTGCGCTATTTATTTTCGTTAAACAGACTCCATTTCCAGACCTTTGCCACCACACTAGCGAGCAAGAACATCGTTACAGCCCCAACAGTTACTGCCCATTGGTCCGACAGCCCTAACCCTAACTTGGGTACGATGCCCAACTGATTTCAGCAAGTATAAAACTGCGGCTGTCAGACCGATCATCTGTCGAAACGCAGAGCCATCTCACTAGAATATACTAACATAACTTAGGAAAGAGTAATAACTTGTAATGTTAACAAATTAAAGAGACTTCTTTAACCTTAACACAACCCTCATTGTGAGCAATGTTTTCAGCCATTATTGCAAAACCCTTGGTGTCAGTATCTTAATTTTACAGAGTGAGAGTTGCCAAGTATGATACATTAGGTATTTATGATTATTTAGCCAACTAGATTATTTTAAGGTGTGACATTGTCCGGTGACATCACCCATGCTGCTATACTAAGTTGATATTAAACACCAAGAAAAAAGATTTACTTTTTTACAGTCTACTTTTGATTGAAAATTAATTTACAATTTATTTGCCATACAATACCACATAGCTTTAGTGTATATGAAGTGATGGTGTCTATGGAGTCAGGGTAAACCATTGAAATCACCTTCCTGGTTTAGTGTGAGCAGAGTAAATGTGATGGCAACAGCTGTGGTTCTAAAACTGCAGAATGTTACGATTACAAAGTCCACAGATTGTGGGTGAGTTTCAGAGCATTTCCACATCTATTCGTCTTTTTGCCTAAAACATAACCTTCTCAAAGCCGGGTGGTATAGGAACACTGTGTGGTATCCCTGTGGTGACTTAAATTGATTTTGTGGGCCGTTCCTGGGTGGAAGAAACATGCACTTGCCTGAGAAACCCAAGCATCTGCACTGCATACATTGCATCTTTCATTCATATATACCTGGAGTACCGGTGATGCATACAAGGCAGTCACTGTTCCATTTTCATTTTTACCTCCAAGGAACTACATGCCAACAGCAATGTCTGCCACACAGATGCATTCAGTTTCAGTGAGTGAATTCATCCAGCACTTGACCTATGGTTAATTTTAACATGACCAAACTTTCCATGAATGAAAATTCCAACCTCCTGAAAAGCAACTCCCTGGATTCCGGATATTACTGACAGACGGGCAGAGAATACTGTGAAAGCTAGGCTTAAATAAGGTAAAAGCAAACCAAATATGTTGCAACCAATGTTTAGATCCCCCAAGGTCACCACTGTTCAGCTATGCTTTTCAAACTGTCTGATACTACGCTGATGCCCCAAATCAATGCATTCTAAAGTATTCTCATCTTGAACAATAAACAGCCAAACTCTAGAGCGCCATACTTATTTAAATGTCAAAGATATGAGATCGATTTTGCTGTCGCGTCCATGCTTATGTGCCCATACAAGTACATACTTCGGCATGTGCGAGTTTCGAGAAGCATGAATATGCAAACATTTTCAGAGCTTTGCTTATGGGCAGTGCCTAAACATTTGTCTTTGTTGAGTAACTCTGGTAACCCTGGTCAGCACCAAAATAGCGTGAACCAAGTGATGGAGTGGATTGGTTAAGTTTTTGTAATGTTCTATTTCTGTGGTTGTGTGTATGTGTACTACAGCATTTAGATTTACAGCACTGGACAAACACTTGTACTGTAAGTATTACAAAGACTGTAAGCCAACCTCTCACATACATATATTAATATATACATATATTAAATATACATACATATATATATATATATATATATATATATATATACATACACATATATATATATATATATATATATATATATATATATATATATATATATACATACACACACACACATACATATATATACACACACATTATATATATATATATATATATATATATATATATATATAAACACACACACACACACACACACACATACATAAATACATATATATATATATACATACATATATATACACACATACATATTTTATATATACAT
This sequence comes from Plotosus lineatus, assembly GCA_024760905.1. NCBI lineage: Eukaryota > Metazoa > Chordata > Actinopteri > Siluriformes > Plotosidae > Plotosus > Plotosus lineatus. The sequence continues at coordinate 39,059,084 of CM045729.1, read as the reverse complement.
ATATATATATATATATATATATATATAAAATGTGTGTGTGTGTATATATATATATATATATATATATATATATATATATATATATATATATATAGAGAGAGAGAGAGAGAGAGACATATATATAATGTGTGTGTGTGTATGTATATATATATATATGTGTGTGTCTGTCTGTCTGTCTTCCTTTCGACTTTTTCCTTTTTACTCAGGAGTCGCCACAGCGAATCATCTGATTCACACATTTGATTTGGCACAGGTTTTTACGTCGGATGCCCTTCCTGTCACAACCCTTTTAGCAAGGGACAGAAACACGCTGACGACTTTGCAGCTACTCTTTACGAAAGTCAGCAATGGTTCTTTTACATGCCTCTCACCATAGACAGTGAGAGACATGGCCCGCCTTTGATAACCCAGTTAGCCACACTGGGGGAACAGTGACAACCTTGTGAAGAGTGGGACTCGAACCCCCAACCTTTGGATCAGCGATCCAGCGCCCTATACCACTAGACCACCACTGCCCGTGTGTGTGTGTGTGTGTGTGTGTGTGTGTGTGTGTGTGTATTATATTTATATTTATATATCCCTTAAATATATTGTTTTTGACTAACCCCCAAAAAATTAAATACGATTCCCAGCTGAAGTTCTTACTTTTGTTATAGTCAAGAGTTCAAGCATAGTTTAAATTGGCTCGCCGCCTATTCAGCTTTCATGCCTCAGCTGTAATTAAAGCTTTTCTTTCCATCTCCCCTTATTCAGGCGATAAAAATGTGCCATGCCTTTGCAGGTGGCTGCTTATTTGGTCTAATTAAAACCATTACAGACATTATTTACTCGAAACCTGGCACAGACGAAACTGACATCACTGACACCTTGTGAAATCGGAGCAAACCTGCTGCTTGCTGACAGAAACCGAAATCTCAGCTGAACATCACATTCGGATCTTCTTTTCCTTTCGGTTTTTCCCTTTTTTCAGGGGTTGCCAAAGCGAATCATCTGATTCGCAGGTTTGATTTGGCATACATTTTACACAAGCCTTTAGCAAGGGGCAGAAACACGCTGACAGCTATGCAGCCTACATAGCATTCTGAATGCAAAAAGAAAGAAAGAAAAAAAAAAAAAAAAGAGTAAATCTAACAGTGTTGGTCATGAAAGACCTCATAAGGTATTCAAGTCATAAACCATTTGGAATAAAATCGGTTATTTTTTGTAATGGCATGTCACATTTCAAAGAATAGAGAAGAAAGAACGGATGTCATAGATGATTTCTATGATTTCTTATCCTTTTTCAGTTCTCTCATCAATCTCTTTCGCAGGGTGTTCTTCTCTCCTATTTTCTTCATCTCATTCCTCAATTTTATCTGCCTCATCATCCCCCAATCTGTTTCACCTTGTATCATTTTCCTCTCTATTTTCCCCCCTTCCTACGTTCTGTCTTCCTGTCTATTGTCTTCTTTTCCTTTTTCTCCCCTGAGCTCTTTCTTTTCCCAGCCCACCCTCAGTTAGATCAGGTCAGTCAGCTCTATTCCTCTGCACCTCCTTATCCTGGACCTGATATCAGTGGCTTATAGTCAGTCAGCACCCAAGGGGGCATGAAGGGATTTAGAAGGACTAGATGAGCGGCAAGATCAAACGACGACAGTTTCGTAAAGAACATGCGCTCTGTTGCTCTGGAGAAAGAAAAAAGAAAAAAAAAAAAAAAAAAAAACGCTGTACTTGAGTCAAACGGGGCCAAAGCTGGCCAGACGCTTAGGGCTCCAGTGAGATCTGAGACAAGATTTTTTTTTTTTTTAGTCCCAACAACCTGAAAGAATCTTCAGACATTCATGCGCTGCTCAGCACTGCCTTGTGTAGACCTGTCTGATCTTTGTTCTCTTTTCAGAACCTTATTATTGATGCCACAGGCTGAGCAGCTAACCACTAAAAATCATACTGTCTCGTAACACCCAGCACCAATTAGCATCAGGAAATGGAAATAATAAAGTACATGACTAATTAGCAAGATTAGATCTTGTAAAAAAAATAAATAAAAAAATAAAAAATAAAAAATAAAATGATTTCTAGAATAGTTTCTTGTTTTAACTTGCAGTACCCATTTGTATTACATGCACTGTACATGCTTCTGTCTGTCTTCCTTTCGGCTTTTTCCCTTTTACTCAGGAGTCGCCACAGCGAATCATCTGATTCACACATTTGATTTGGCACAGGTTTTTACGTCGGATGCCCTTCCTGTCACAACCCTTTTAGCAAGGGACAGAAACACGCTGACGGCTTTGCAGCTACTCTTTACGAAAGTCAGCAATGGTTCTTTTACATGCCTCTCACCATAGACAGTGACAGACATGGCCCGCCTTTGATAACCCAGTTAGCTGCACTGGGGGGGACAGTGACAACCTTGTGGAGAGTGGGACTCGAACCCCCAACCTTTGGATCAGTGATCCAGTGCCCTATACCACTAGACCACCACTGCCCCAATGGACTGTAGCATGTACTGTACATGCTTATCGCGACGTTATAGCAGTGCTGGATGAGTAAATGCTTTTGAGAAAATGCTCTTGGGCATAAGCGTCTTAAAGGTGAAATATTACACCCATTTCAGACCTTCATTTTTCATTGCGGACACCAGCGATGCACCTAAGTACAATTTCGCATCAAAAAAAAAAAATGTTTTTTAAAAATCCCATGCTACATGCAGGACGGCCTGTGTGGCTTCCTGCTCCCAATTATGGTCTCTTCGCTCACTGCGCCTACTCTGCTCTAATTGGTCACCAGAACACTCCACAGCCAGTAGGCTGGGAGGGAGATCAAGATAGGCAGAGATACCAATGTGTAGATGGCAGGGGGGGGGGGGGAGGTGTCCAGCTAATCAAAAAATAAATAGATATCGGTAATTTTTTATTTATTTTTTTTTTTAGTGGGAGGGAGGGAGAAAGCCTTTCTTATTTTCCAGCTCAAATAGCCCATGGGGGGAAAACTGAAACATGATCTAAGCTTTTCATTTAGCACTAGCAGCATATACACACAGCTCGTCAACACTGTAACAACATTTATGAATCACAAAAGTGGGAAAAGCATATTACTCTTAAAGAAACCCTGCAGCAGATTGCTTCCCGTATAGTCATTTAAAACACTGTCTGTCTGTCTTCCTTTCGGCTTTTTCCCTTTTACTCGGGAGTCGCCACAGCAAATCATCTGATTCGCACGTTTGATTTGGCAGGGGTTTTTTTTTACGCCGGATGCCCTTCCTGTCACAACCCTTTTAGCAAGGGACAGAAACACGCCGACGGCTTTGCAGCCTACTCTTTACGAAAGTCAGCAATGGTTCTTTTACATGCCTCTCACCATAGACAGTGAGAGACATGGCATGGCCGGCCTTTGATAACCCAGTTAGCTGCACTGGGGGGGGGGACAGTGACAACCTTGGAGAGTGGGACTCGAACCCCCAACCTTTGGATCAGCGATCCAGCGCCCTATACCACTAGACCACTACTGCCCCTATAGTCATTTAAAACACTATTGTCCTTTATTTATCCAATGAGCCCTTAAAATGCTTCAAGAACCAACAGGTTCTCTGAATTAACAAAAAATATTTACTGTACCAATGACTTAAAGATGGTTTCACACATTTTCCAGGTAATACACAGACTCCGAAGCCAGCTTTTCATCACATCTGACTCTGAAGTCATGACACAAGTGTGAAAGAAGGTAGCTTCACAAATGGCAAGATAAAGATCATCCAGCACCAATCACAACATAAGTGTTTGCTGCGAGAACTAAAACATTGGAACACCCAGACAGTCAATAGCAAACAATATCATTTAGAGTGTAAACCTCTGCCAAGGCCAGCAATCGACCCATATAAACCAAAATGTCAAAAATCCTTTTTACAAACATTATAGAATCTTAAACTTTACATTCCAGGATGCAGAATTTGATCCTGATCTCCCATGTCTAACATGGAGTTCCTTTCTCAAAGTCCACTGTTAAAAAAAAAAAAATTTGTGAAAATCCAAACACACCTTTTAATTCCTTAATTTAATTCATAGCATATGGCAGACGCTCTTATCCTGAGTGACTTACAGTTATAATTTTTTGTAAAACTTGCTCAAGGGTCCAAGAGTGGTGACAATAGGGATTGAACCAGTGACCTTCAGATTAGTAACCCATTACATTATCCACTAAGCCACCACTGCCCATGCCTGTGCAATCCTGCTAACACACAAAAAGGGTAAAATATGCTCTCCTCAGCTGAGATAATTCTAACAAACACTATGTGTGCCCATTCATAGGGCAGTGGTGACCCGGTGACAAGGTGCTGGATTACTGATCACAAGGTCAGGGGTTCAAGCCCCACTATAAACCAGTTGTCACTGCTGGACCTTCCCCCAGTGCAGCTCAATCAGTCATCAAAAACCAGCCATTTCTCTCATTGTCTATGATGACTGGCATGGAAAAGAATCCGTGCTTATTTTCCTTAGGAGTAGCTGCATAGCCGTCAGCATGTTTCTATCCTGCAGGGTGTACTCTGCCCTTGCTGAGGGTCGGCTATGATCGACGCCAGCCTCTCCTTGACCCTAATTAGGTTTAAACAGTTCAGAAAATTAATGAATTCTGTGTGTACACGTGCAGAGTACATGGTTATAGATGGTTGGTGTATATGCTTAATCATGGCATATTTAAATGTGTGCCTTCCTGTCTTTGAAATTCTTCTGTAAATTTGTTATTTTAACAGCTTCAAGATAATGGTTAAAGCAGAAAAAAAATTAATAAATAACCAATTAAACCACCAAAGATTACAAGGGCTTTGATGTCATTTAACTACATGATTCAATTGTACAATTCACAGAAGATTCCTATTTATGCAAGCAGAAGAATTTGATTCATGTGAGTAGACAATAATACATTTTTACTGTATTCCCACATCTACACAAGCTGTGAGTGAGTAATGATGCGTCAGGTTTGTTCCCTGTCCTGAATACTCAGTTGATCTATGCCCCCTTGATGAGCTGAAGACCACTAGCACACTGAATAACAAGTACTAATTTAGTGGCATCGTTGGGGATTTATATCTTGATAAATATTTCATTATTAACCATGATATTTTTCACTACCAGTCCAAGTTTTTGTCTGTACTGAAATAAACACCTTGGAGATGCTGAGTCACTGAAGATGCTCAACCACGCACAAACACATAAGGGGAGGGGAGATAGGCAGTGGTGCTACAGGTGAGAGTCAACAGAGATTTGATGGGAGATAGTAAAGAAGTGAAAGAAAGGGCTGAGTCAGAGCTAGAGACAAAGATAGGAAGGGGGCAAGACAGGAGTTTCTTCCTCTCGCTCATGTCGCATTGACCCAGACTGATTGAAGATTGATTGACTGTTTGGGTTTTTACACCCGAGCCTAAGCAGTGCTTATCATCGGTTTCCGTAGCTTGAAGCAATCAGGAGTTCAACTCCCCCTGGATGGGACAATAGTCCATCGCAGGTTACCTTCCCAGTATATTTTTACTGGTACCCATTTATTCTGTTGGGTGAACAGAGGCACACTTGTGGTTGAGACCTTTCCCAGGGGTCTTAGCACAGTGAGGGTCTCAGTGGGATTTGAACTCACAACCTCCCGATCATGAGCCCAACACTAACCACTACACCACCGGCTCCACACCTTGACCCAGACTAGCGACATCACAGACAGACTCTTGTTACCTACTCAACTGTGCACACACACACACGACAAATTAGATCTTCTCTGAAAAATGATGTCAAAGTAAGATTTTCTTATTATATCATGACTTTTTAACATTACAACATTCAGCATTACACTCTGATTGCAGTAGTACTGTTCAACATGGCATTGCCTTGAGATGTTCTACACAAGATACCATTATTTAAGATCCGCACCAATTCTTAGAACCAGCATGAATCTGACCGACCTCAGTGGTGGTTCTACACTCCGACACCCCTACTCATATAAGCTGGGCGCCTCGATTAAATCAGTTACACACCCAACTTGGTTCAGTTTGGTTAGGCTTGAGGCTTTTGGACCAATGAGTTGTGGGAACATAGGGTTGTTACCACAAACGTCAGCCCCAGACAAGATCAATACTCTCCTGCTGCTTTGACCATTTTCTTCACTTAAAATCATTTAATTGGAAATTAATTTTTAGAATAAAAATGTAAAAAGAAAAAGCTACAGCAGTATAAACTGGCCTGATCTGGTGAAGAAGAAAAAAAAAAACAACTTGTTTAGACTCAAATAGCAGAATAAACAGGTTTGTAGATGCGAGAAGTGGTTCCAAGACCGTCTCACACTGGTGAGCTCAGTATGATCATCTCCATCTCCTGATGATTCAGTGCTTGTTTTTCCCCCTGTCCTCATATATTTCATCTTTATTTGTTCTGGCAAGCCCAAAGTGTTAGCACCATGTGGGACACCATTTAGGGACGTGAGCATAACAGTGTCATTATTCAACAGACATGGGGGGGGGGGTTTACAGACAACATACCATACACAGCAGATTGCTAGCTCATGCTAACAACAGAGAACAAAAACCTAACAGGGTATGAATTTAGCACAGGGCTAAACAGGCTAGAAACTATAAGAATTCAACCAAAACCTAGGCCAAAATCAGATGACTCGCTGTGGCGATCCCTGAAAAAGGGAAAAGCCGAAAGGAAAAGAAGAAAGAAGAAGGGAGATTGGGAATGCAGTTGCTTGTAGGTTACAAGGGGACATGTACAACATCCAGCCATACCAGTACACATCACTATTCACTCTGTCTGAGGAATGCACTCAAATGCTAATGCCCCTTCATCCCCTTTCATTTATGAGCTTAGTTGTCAACTGCAGCTTTAGATAGTTCTCTCTCGCTCGCCCCCTCTTCTATTCTATTCCTCTGGAAAATACTGCCCCTGTTCTCCTAATATTTAAATCTTTAGAGGCAAAATAATAATAAATGGTGATTCCATAATAACTGTTCACATGTACTACATAAAATTTGTAAATAGCAAAAAATACTATTAGGAATTTTTTTTTTTTTGAGGAATTATTTGTTGTTTTGAAAATACAATCAAGATATTTGCTGTCACATGACTGGTGGCCATGTTGATTTTTTAAAACCCATCTGTATAGTGATGGAAAAAATCAGTCATGTCACATTATATATGCTATGACGCCACATGCTACGCTGATTAATTATTGTCGTTATAATAATGTGAAAGGAGTTTTGTATTTTATTGGACCAACTAATACCTCATGAATTAATTGTGCAAAGATTAAGTGATGCGTCTTCCATGTAGTTCATAGAATTGTGGATTTATATTTTGTAAGCTATTTACATGATTAATAACATGTCAGTTCCAGTTTTGATGTAATCACAATAAATCACTTAAACATTAAGTATTTGTTTTGGTCTTCTAGTCTTTTAAATTTGAATGAATATTTAAAATTAAATTCTGAATGTAATTAAATCTTTGGATCTTCTATGCATTATTTTTTTGTGCAATAACACAGCATTTGTTGTGGAATTGAGCTAAAGTCTATATATCAACGTTTAAAACAATATTTGACAAGAATGGCAGTCATCAGTCACATCAGAAGCCCATGAAGATAGGTCATTATGTGTTAGATTTTCTCAACCCCATATCTTAATGTTTTACATGTGAATGAGGTGCAACTCCGTACAAATACACAGAAATGAAAATTTCTTGTTCAGCAAAATGCTCAATGAAATCCACAGTTTATCTCCTGGTAAAATGGCACTATTTCTTTTTGAAAGTATTTTACAACAAAGCAGGAGGTCATCACATCAAATACTGACTTTGTGGTGTATGCATGCTTTTGCCCCTCCCTCCCTGGTCGGTGATGGCGTTTGATAGGGAAGACAATACCTGATGGGTGAGAATTGGATATGACGAAATTAGGGAGAAAATAGGGGGGGGGGGTTAAAAAAAAGAAAAATACGAATCCAGCTTCTGGGATTCTCCAAGTAGGTTGAGTATTCTGGTAATATGAAATGGGGAAATTGAGCAAATAAGTAACCACAAAAGTGGTTTGAAAATCAGCAAAATAAATGGATATTTCCATTTTTTTTTTTCAACAATTTGGGCATGGAACCCTTCCTTTCTTAAATGAGCATTTGAATATGAATAGATTGCATCTATAGATATTTGAATTTGATGAAGATTGTGCTTTGAAGGATGTATGTTTGATGAGATCCCATTTTCGTCCAGGTGCACCATTTTCGGCTTACTCTGGTTCTCATATAAACACAACCTTGTGACTTAATCCGTATTATGCTAAAGCAGGTCACACACACACAAGCCTTGACAATCGACGCAACCCGACAGACGGTTTGTGACTGGTCGGCGATCTTTCAAAACCGGCAAATGATGAAACGGTTGCGTACATATTTCATTTTTGTATTGCAGTGTGTGATCCCGCGCACTGCCAAAAATGGTTCGTATGTCGTAAACGAAAATAAAAATTTCCGACACGGTATGGGGATACGCCAAAATGGTCAGAAAATATTTGTTTAAAGACGACTTCAAAATACTAAACATCAATGATGGCGGCTATGTTACCAAAATAAGATGCAAGGTTTTCTCCAAGTATATCGTACAAATTGGGGAAGAAGCTGTTCTATATTTATTAATTAATACCTTGTGAATTATCAAAATTTATGTTTTCGCGACAGAATGGAGTTATAGTACAGGTATTAATGTTAGCAATAAGTTAACATTCCAGTTAAACCAATTAAAGGCTCAGTTAGTGCAGCTGTTGTTTGACATTTAAGCTGATTGATGAAACTTTGCATGTTGGTGTATTAAACGTATTCCGGCAGTTTTATGAGAACAGTCATGATTATTTGTATTAAAATTTAATGTTTCAAAATAATTTGTTGTATTGTCAATAATCTAATCCTTTAATATTAGAAAATTCAACATACATAAGATATATATAAATCTACGGAACTTAAAAACACAAATCTAATTGATTCAATAGCAGGTCTGACTAATAATTTACTTTTACTTCACTGAACCATTTTGCACAACCTGTGGGTCACGCAACTCATTTTCAGCTGAACGAACTTTGGGCTTTCAGAGTCATTTACCCGTCAACCATAAACTGGTTCCCCAAATTTTTTAATTTTTGAAATGTCAAGGCCTGCACGCACACACGCACGGATTCCACTGCTAGTATGTAATATAGGTCTTGTCTATCCCCAAATTAGCATATTCTAATAAGAACAGTTTTGCTGATCTACATGCCCTCCACTCCTTTTGATTCTGATTTTCCTTCTTTGCTGAAATGTGAAGCAAGCTCTACTTACTCTAACAGCAAGAACCCAAACCACAGGATATAACTAATTCAGGACAAAACCCAAGAGGCAGTCGGCACTTCAGCACCTCCTCGTGCTGCAACACTACCAGGTGTGAGTATAGATGCTTTTCTAGTTATGAGAATTCTAAAAAGTGGAAAAAGGAGGGAATAAACTACAGCAATCAAAATACACACACACACACACGAGACAAAAATTCTGATGCGTCACAGCCCACTGGCCTCACATCTCTGCACATCATTTATTACAACCTGAGGAGTGAATCATTCACTAATCAGAGAGCGGACAAAGATACCAGCCTAACACTAATTACACCCATGTGTCACAGGACTCCAGGGAAATGGGAGCCACTCATGTAATTAGCAGCAAAATGGCTGCATTAGCACAAGCTAAATAAAACAAGCTTTAATATCCAAATCCAAAATAAGGGTTTAGGGCATGAGTGATATCACCGTATTAATGAACCACATGGTATGAGTGTGTGTAATGTAATATTATATATATATATATATATATATATATATATATATATATATATATACACATATACATATACATACACACACACATACACACATACACACGTATGTACGTAAGGTATACCTCAACTTCAGTCGTTTCGAGTTAAGTCATTTTTGATTATATGTTGGTTTTCAAAAAATACTGTATATGAAAAAAATAAATAATAAAAATAAAGTTTACATCATTATAATCATGCCCCACTATTTGAGAAGCACTGACTTGGCGACAGCCCCGGCAAATTATACATATGCATTATCACAACATTACTGGCACGTGATTCAAATTTAGCCGATAGCTGAGAGCTTTTGTTTCTCCCTCCTGCTGATTGGTTGCAGATGATGTGTATGCCTCTTTTTCTCTCCTTCGCCCACGTTATCAACATGATTGCTGAAATTCCGAATTCACTTTTTTTTTTGTGTTTTTGATCGTTTAACCTCGGAGTCTGTTACACCCCTGAAGAGGTACAAATAGCAGGTCAAAAAAGATGAGAGCAGCAAGCATCATGAGTCTCAGAGGAACACATGATTGCCCTCACCCCTGCCTGGCTGGTAGTAGTCGCATGTGACAGGAAGGCATACTTCATAGGTTGGAATAGGTTACATCTAAATTAAGGGAAAACATTTTTGTATACTGGGGGCTGTAAAGCAATAGTCTCTATGGTGTCATTCTTTAAAACTGGTTTTGTATATGGACTCTGCTTTGTGTATCAACAGTGTGTAGTGCATTAACATCCACTTCTCCCCTCTTCTGTAATTAAGGGATGGATCTCAGTCCGGGATCTAATTTGGTCAGATATGAGACAGTTAGGGACACACCAAAAAAACAAACAAAAAAAAAAAAATTAAGTAGATGTTTTATGACTGTGTGAAGGCTGAGAACTGGTGTGCTCAAAGGCACACCGTCACCATGGGTTCAACATCACATCAAAACTGGGCCAATACAAACATACTTCTTTACTCATGTCTCTGAACACCCTGAACTCATGGCAACTTCCTAAGGAATGTACAGAGACAACCCTGAAGAAAAGCAGGGGAGAGAGAGAGAGATACTTCTCAGCATCTCTTGACTCAAACTCCAAAGTAATCAAACTCCTGCCATCTAATTTGACAGATTTCTCAAATACACTATTCACCTTATTCAGGTGGTTGGTATATTTGGATTGGTCTCAATCAATTTACATGATACTAAGGTAGGCTTGTGCATAACAATATACTCTCATGTATGTAAATTTGTAACAATTTACAAAGGATGAAAAAGATTTACTCTAGAGCATTAGGAGATGATGACCTTATTGTTCTTACCCTTTCTATAGATTTAAATTGCAATGGAAAGGAACAAAAAAAAAATTCAATCTTTTTGTTCCAAGAGACAGTATTATTCAGAGGTTTAAAATGTTGAATGTAAATATACGGATCAAGTCTGATTAAAAAAAAACAAAACTTTATTTCGTAGGATACGCAAGAAACTTTGAGACGTATGGTTTCAAGAAAATAAACAACTATGCCAATATTTTACGTGACCTAAATTTCTTTCCTACTCACGTGCAAAGTCGTGACAAAACTGCTGCATTTCAGGTCCCAAGATGTCCATTTTCACAATGACGAGTTCTGTAACTTTCCATTATTTAAACAGATCCAGGATTTTAGATCAAATTAAATTAAATAAAAAAAAGAACTCAACTTTAAACCAGATCCCGGTCTGAGTACAGAGCCAGGTAATTAATATGAGACACTGATATACATACATAGGGGCAGTGGTGGTCTAGTGTATAGGGCGCAGGATCGCTGATCCTAAGGTTCAGAATTTTCATACAACTGTGCAGTAGAGAGCCTTTGTTCAAGGACCCAACAGTGGCATCTTGGAGGGTCTAGGCCTTGGAAACCCCCCACCTTCAGATCAATAATCCAGAGCCCTAACCACTGAGCCACCACGGAACTCAATAATGACAACTCGTACCTATTGTAGTAGGTAGTAATACGATGACTCCATAATCAGACACCACATTCATCGATCCCAATAATCCTGCCAAATACTCATGTGGTCAAAAGTTCAACAGTTTTCTTAGTATAACCAATCATATAAAGTATATGCAGTGGCCGACTTGCATACCATACTCTCAAAGTTGAACAGTTGTTACCAGTTTAGTTTTCACACATGATCCAAATTATTAATTATAAGTGTGAATAAATAATTATTAAATAAAGTTTTTTAATCCATGTTAACTGTATGCAATGTTAGAGTAGATCAATAGTTACAAAAATACAGCAGATACAACAATACTAAAAAAAAAAAAAAAAAAAAAAAAAATCATATTGCGACCCAGCATATCACAGTAGCAAGATCATAACTTTGTATTGCCTACACCTAACATAGTCATGCTTAGTGATAAACGATATTTAAGGTTTATTGGCAGCACAGAAGTTCTAACCATCTCCACACAAGCTAAAGAATATAAATCATTCCAATTGATTATGCATCCCCTGACAGAAAGCCATCTTTTTATGTCTGAGGGAGTTTTTGGCATGAGGTCTGCATGCTGGTGATGCACTCCTTCTGTCCCTCCACCATCCCTTCCTCCAGAGCGTACGTGTCTGTGCCGGGCTCCAGAATGCCCTGCAGTGTGTTATCTCCAGCTGGGATCTTCAGCGCACACACTCACTCAACACAAGCTCCCTCTCTCCTGTGTGTCCTTGCTAAAACAAATGTGCACAGTAAACACAATCTACTGCAGTACCAAGATGACCTATATACTTACTGCAATGTACACTTCACTATAGTTATCCAATTTATTAAAAAAAAAAAAAAAGAAAAGGAAAAAAAAAAGTCATCATCAGCATGCTCTCCATAGTGTCTGTGCCCTGAATTTAGTCTCTGTAGATATGGAAATGTCTTGCAAGCTTGTGAACTACCACCATCATAACTACGTGCTTCCTCATTCCCAGCGTCTGCTGCATCAGCAATGCTGGGAACTCCATATGTAATATCTCTGTACTCGGATCTCCATTTATCTCCATACGCAAGCCTTGCTTCTCGGCAGTGAGGTATAAGAGGTTGATCAGATTACATAAAACAAGCAGAAATATCTATGCTAGCTCCAAGTCGAAAAGCTTTCATTGATAAAGTGCTTGCAGAGACAATCCCGTAAAAGAAAAAAAAATGCATCTATTATCCTAGATGAACACATTTTGCTTTAATTATAGCGTACAATTTTTTTCTATTACTGTGCATTCATCAGTTCGTCTCTGAATACACTGTTAATCAGTTGAAGCTAGTTATATTACTAATACAGTGATACCTCACTTTACGAAATTAATCCGTTCCAGAGCCTTTTTCGTAACCTGCATTTTTCGAAATTAAAACACGTGATTCGTTCCAAGGCTCCCAATACTACCCCCTTTAACCTTTTAAACCTTTAAAAATTATAAAAGCAGACCTCCTTCTGCTTCAATATTGTACCGATCGTAGACAGGTTTGGCCATATTTCTTTGTGATATCACTCGAGCCTGTTTCTTCTTCTCACTCGCACCGGAAATCACACACGCATGTGTGTGTGTACACGCATGTGTTGACCATGTCTTCAAGCAGAGTTATAATCTTACAAATGTTTATGGAAGGTTGAAAGCCCGAGTCAAGAATAAAGCATAAAACAGTAACTCTGCCCTTTACACGAAAAGCATCATGGTAGATTCAGCTCCATACTAGCCAATGGGAGGGTGCTGTGTCATCCCTCCTAGCCAATGGGAGGTCAGCGAGGCGGGATGTTGGGAGATAGCCAGTAAGAGGGAGCTGCCTCATCCCTACTAGCCAATGGGATCCCTGTCCAAGATGGCGTCAGGTGGACCTGTCCAAGATGGCGCTCGAGTGAAGGCGACATGAACGACAGCTCAGTTGTTAGCCAATGGGAGGCCAGCGGGGCGGGATGTTTGAAAGTCATTGATGGGAGAGCAGCTTGTGCATTGTTTGAATGGCGCGTTCGAATTTTTAAGATGGCGCTTTCATAACATGAACTCGTTTCATATACAGAGACAAAACTTTAAGGAAAACGTGTTTCGTAACCTGCATTGTTCGTTTGGTGAGACTTTCATAAAGTGAGGTACCACTGTACCCGCTACTTTATGCTAGGTCACTCACATTTATTTCACCGTAATAATCATTAGCCCTTAAATTATACGTTGAAATGGTTCATGTGCGAGCTATACCGCAAACCCTATATTCATAAAATAATATACATGTCGACATGTATATAAAAATTAGCATATAGAATATACTTTTAGTCAATTCTGCACATGGATATTTTGTTAATGCAGTACTGTATCTAAGCGAAACAGAATGATAAAAGATAGACTGCAGGAGAGTCCGACTCCAAACCCCTTCAAGCTGATGTAACCAACAGTACTAAATACTGTATGTTGTGCTACATTCTTTTCTCTTCTTAAATGATTTTAACGCAGTCTAAACTGACACCAGAGCAAGTCATGTTTTTCTATCCATTATTTGTAAGGGCACTGCTGCTTGCAAAGCTAAAAAATACAAGATTAGGTTAAGCTAGCTCATAGCTGAGGCTATTGATTTAATCAGCTAGTTTGTATATTACTATTTCTTCTGTATACAAAAAACTGTCTGTACTCTCAACATTTGCCTCAGGTGTGTTTGGAAATGTTTAGGAAATTGTACCAAACAGGTAGCATTACAATGACTCCACTTGGCATCAATTGCTACTTAAATCTATTATAATAAGGAACGGCAATGCTGTATCAGTGTTGCACATAAAAAAAATTAACCCTGCTAAATACCCAAAGTAGTGGGACATACGTGCAGTAAAATTCTTGTTAAATATGGGTTTACTTTTAATTGTTCTTAGCATGGATCCATCCAAAAATCACATACTAGCATGCAGTGCCAACAGGAAAAGTTTGTACAAAACATAAGCATGCCACACAACATCCATCCTCCATGTTTACTGAACTATATTTATGGATTTGGAGATGGTGGTGTCGTAGTTAGTGTACAGGGCTCACGATCAAGTGGTTATGGGTTTTAATCCATTTCCCTGGGTAAGGTCTGAAATCACAAGTGTGCCTCTATCAACCCAGCAGTATAAATGGTTTTCAGTAAAAATACTGGGATGGTAGCCTGTGATGGACTAGCGTCCAATCCATGTGGAGTTGAACTCCTAGACGCTTTATGTGATAAAACCGGAATAAGCCTCATCTGTGATGAGCCAGTAAGCTCAGGTGTAAAAGCCCAGACTTTAGACATTTATCTAAAGGGGCACAAGAAATTATCTAAATGGGTTAGTCACAGGCACTATGAGCTTTAGCACTCGATAATTCCATCTCAACGAACATCACTGGTAGAGACAAAACAAATAAAAGCATACAAAGCATCTGTGGCATGTATTCTGGAAACTAAAGCTGCCTCCTCTCACTCTCGTTCTCACTCTGGAACTTCACAAAGCCAGAAGCTACTTGATTTTACGGTGAATGGTTTAGCTTGAGATATCACAGTCATATCCTTGTTATAGCTTGCAGAGCAGAATCTGGTAGACATGTGCATCCTCTGATTCTGGTGCATGTTGTGAAGTTATATGAGTAAAGTGTTTCCAAATCAATTCCTGCTGAAACCTGTCAATGCTTTGCGGCTGGCGATCGATTAATTGTAAAATATACTCAACAGACCCTCTCCATGAAAACAGTACTGTCGGAGTAATCTTTACTTTTCGAACTGACCACTCAAACTACATTACGTCCACGTTGATGTTACTTCGAGGCAGACTTGTTTTTTGTTTTTTTTTCTTTTAGGTTTGATTTAAATCTAATTCCTTCTCATGGCCAGTTAAGGAGGTTAATAACTAAGAACTCAAATCTATCTTATTAGGCCAGGCTTAAAAAATTCTTTGTTGACAATAACATGTTAAAAAAAAGATTCACCCAGGAGGGAGGATTTTTTTTTTTTTTGGCCTGTGCAGGCCACCCGGTATTTGCGAGGAATTTTTTTTTGATACATCATGTTACATGTGATGTTGTAAACACAGTAGAGTGAAATAAATATCTTATACTGTATTTGAAATCAACATACTGAATATCAAAGTTTATTCTTTTAATATTATAATCAACAGAGTATCAAGGTTTCTTCAACATATGAACTTTTAATATTGCCGTCAACAACTAACAAATACCTCCGTCACCCTCCGTGCTGTTGCTCGCAGTTTATAATTAACTCGTATTTGTTCAAAAATGTCAGCAAATGTGTTGCTCAATTTGAAACACATTAATTTATTTATTATTTTCATGTTGGGACCTTTAATGGTGACAGACAACAGTTTTTTGCCTCATCATTGTTCCCTTCCATCATGCTTTCCGTTTTTGTTGTTAAGACAGTACTGGCCAATGAGAATCGCTGTTTCAACGAACTGGCGAAATTGACCAATCAAAATCACAAGACGCGGTTGATACTGATTTTGCTTTGGTCACTTTTTAGTACGGTGTATGATAGGGGACACACGTGTTTTTTTTTTTTCAGCACAACCGGCCGGTATATTTTTATGTTTTGCATCTGTGAATGCTCAGGCGATGTTTTCATGTACAATTTCGGGCCAACCGGCCGTAATACCACTAACAAAGATATTTTAAGGCTGGCCGTACCAGGCTTTTTGTGATTGCACTAACTATCTCACTATGCTTCACAGATTCCATCTTAAGAGACATTTACAAAAACAAATTCTCTTTCTCATTATAGATATTATTTCATTTACAGTTTTTATGTTTATTTGTATTTTTTATGTTTATTTACAGTTTTTATGTTTTGATGTTTACATTCTTTTTTAATGTTTTGTTGCGTTTTCCCCCCCTCTTTGTTCACTGGTTGTCCTTTGAGTTGGAGTGCAGATCCGATCTTGATCGGCGGGTTGCCCAGGTCTTTGTTCGCCATGAGTGATGTGTCCTCCAGCTTGCTATTGACTATAGTGTGGCACAGAGAATCTATGGCATAGCTTCCAATGGCTCTTGCTGGGTAGCTTTGTGATTGGGCAGGTTGTATTGGACCTCAACCACCTGTGTGCACAGAGTAACATTCTGACCACTTTTGGAGGAGATTGTTTTTTCCTGTTTGTTTGTCTTTTGTGTCAAGCAAGAGGGGAGCTGTATAAATTAAACTAAATAGTAAAAATGATAATAAAACTAACAAAATTATTATTATTATTACAGGTATTCCTTACCCAACATTGTTAATTGGTTCCAGAAGAAACGAATTAAATCGAATTAGTTTGTCTCTAGACTAGCCTAGGCTAGGCTACACCAAATTTACTTGAATAATATTATATATAACTATAACTATATAGGTATTGTCCAACTTACGACCACATTTGGTTCTGACCAACAGGTCGTAAAACGGTTCAGACATAAGTAGGGTGTGTACATGCATTATTAGTAGTATGTACAGTACACTGGACTTGTCTACAAGTTTGTGTCAACATTTCTTTGCAATCTTTTTAGCTTTCTTTAGACATTAATATATGGAGAAGGAGGAGGACTAGAGTACATGTATTTTCAACCTAATACATCTCTTTACAAAGGACGTTGAGGAGTCATCATTTCTCGTCAGATGCCCTTCCTGACACAACCCTTTAGCAAGGGACAGAAACACGCTGACGGCTTTGCAGGCTATTGTTTACGAAAGTCAGCAATGGTTCTTTTACCTGCCTCTCACCATAGGAAGTGAGAGACATGGCCCGCCTTTGATACCACCACTGCCCCCTTACAGTGGTACCTCACCTTACGCAAGTTCCAACAAACAAAAAAATCCAAGTTACGAAACACATTTAGCTAAAATTTCCATCTCTGGATACGAAAAAAATTCACGTTACGAAAGCGCCATCTCAAAAATTCAAACAAATGTGCTAGTTGCGCTCCCATTGGCTATCTCCCAACATCCCGCCCCACTGGCCTCCCATTGGCTATCTCCCAACATTCCGTCCTGCTGGCCTCCCATTGGCTAGGAGGGATGATGCAGCTCCCTCCCATTGGCTATTATGGAGCTGCATCTCCATAATATCCATGATGCTTTTCATGTAAACGACAGTTACTGTTATTTCGTGATTTTTTCGAGTGTGCTCATTGCAACTTTATTTTTGGCTCAGGCTTTTAACCTTGCATAAACATTTGTAATATTATAACTCCGCTAAGAAGACATGGTCAAGACACGCATGCACACACGCATGCACACACACAAACACACACACACACGCACGCACATGTGTGATTGCCGGTGTGAGCGAAAAGAAGTGGGCTCGTGGCATGTGGTTGAGTGATATCGCAAAGGAATAGGGCCAAAACAGTCTACAATCGGTACGATACTGAAGCTAAAGGAGGCCTTAAAAGGTATGCTTTTATAATTTTTAAAGGGTTTAGGGGTAGTATTGGGGGCCTTGGAACGAATCACGCGTTTTACATGTAAAATGCGGCTCAACTCACGAAAAATTCAGGTTACGAAACCACTGCTGGAACGGATTAATTTCGTAAGGTGAGGTACCACTGTGTATACAGACGCTCCCCGACTTACGTTTTTAATTGGTTCCGGACGGCTGGACGTAAATTGAAAGGTGTTACAGTGACGTATGACGCTCAATACTGTACTATACATCCATTAATACCATTACCATATCTCATAAAACACCCCTAAATCAATTATTAAACATAACATTGTAAAATAATACCAAATATATCAATATATCAACATTAATTTCAAGTAAGTCACTTATTTATACCGAGTCACTTTACATGAAGCTTAAAACAGCCAATCAACGCTTACAATATGTGAAGCACTCAATACCGAAAGTAGTGTACTTGCGAAAGTAGTGTACTTGCTGTGGGTTATACAGACTTCTGGTCTTTCAAGTGCACAAGGGTGCCGTTGAACTCGTTTAGAACACAGCTTGCACTGATGCAGTCTCCCAGCAAAGCGGAGAGCTCTTTCTTTTGTGTAAGTAAGTAAGTAAACTTTATTCAAGAGATGTATACAAAGAACAAGTACAAATCCTAATGAATATAATCTTGTGGAGAGTGGGACACGAACCCCCAACTTTAGGATCAGTG
Organism: Plotosus lineatus; assembly: GCA_024760905.1. Lineage (NCBI taxonomy): Eukaryota > Metazoa > Chordata > Actinopteri > Siluriformes > Plotosidae > Plotosus > Plotosus lineatus. The sequence goes on along the minus strand of CM045729.1, from coordinate 39,040,139 downwards.
ATCCAGTGCCCTATACCACTAGACCACCACTGCCTTCCTGTTGTAGCGGTCATGTGGCAAGGATAAAAAAAATTGAAATATATTAATATGATCAAATATTTGAGGGTTTTTTTTGCTATTAAAGGTAAAAACTCCTCACCAAATCCATACTGCAAACTTACCTGGAAATTCTGAGTAGATTAAATGTGATTTGTTAAAGTCCTCATTTGTATAATTAACAAATCACAAATAACAAATGATGCACAATATGCCTAACTTGAATGCGGTTGGTCCCAATGATACCACTGTACCTATGTCGAAACTGATATTACAGCTATTGTTCTGCAGACTCTGTATACTGATACACAGAACCAAACCCAGTCAGAAAGAATTCACTCATGCATGGTACCACCACGTCTAGCACATGTTAGACATTAAACTCTAATGATAGCAAAACATTTGGCAAGCAGGAAACCACAGGACCAGAACTGTGAAGGAAAGCACAGAGAAAAAAAAACCTGGTGAGAGAGGGAGAGCAATGCAGCTTAAGGAGACAAAAAAAATAAACAGAAACTCAGAGAGAGAGAGAGAGAGAGAGAGAGAGAGAGCAAGAGAGAGATCATAAAATGTGCATTGCAGACTGTCTCCAGTGCAGTCTGGGGGTAATGGGAGCAAGTGGAGCCTGGAGCGGAACACACACACACACACACACCTCCAGTTCATTCCCAATCTTTCACCACACCTCTCTCTTGCACACGCTCAGGCGCACGCACGCGCACACACACACACAGGAGAGAGAGAGATCAATAACTGCACTCAAGAGCCCACTGAAGGAGAGGGGAGCACCAGAGCAGCAATCACACAACTGGAACGTGTGTGTGTGTGTGTGTGTGTGTGTGTGTGAAGGCACAGTCCCCCTCTGCTTCATTTCCTGCCTGTATGCCATCAGGGTGGCAGCAGTCCCTTCTCTCTCTCTCTCTCTCTCTCTCTCTCTCTCTCTCTCAAGATGGACAGACTAACTCTGTATATTGAGGCTATGAAAGGCTTATGATTACTAAACGCTGAAGGATTTGAAACTAAAAATATCATCCAGACAGAGCCAGCACAAATCTGAACTGAACAATGAGACCAACTAAAAACAAGCAAAACCCCATTTTGAGCTCTCCTCCTCTCGTTCAGTCTCCCTCTCTCTTTTTCTAAGCTAATCTGAATTTAAAAGTAAATGCCTGGACTTACTGGCATGTCCGTGTGCGCGCGCTCACACTCTCAGACGCACGAGCCGCTGTCTGCACTGAGGAATCCTAAACGAGAGCTGCCTGCTGCCCGCTTCCCCGTCGTACAGTATGTGGCTGCCAAGTACTGCCTCCTTCCCATATATACAACACACACCCTCCCTTCATCCACCCCCCTGTTCACTTTATTAAACTACATACCTTCTATACTTACCCTGAGAGAGAGAGAGAGAAAGAGAGAGAGAGAGAGAGAAAGAGCGAGACAAGGTGGGTCAAGTGTTTCAGGAGGGATTATAAAGGAGAAGGAAAAGAATTCAAAGACAAACCTTTAAAAGAGAAGAGAGCCCTACCCGGATAGGAGTTTGCGAGTCCCTGCTCAGACTTGAAGCTGTGGCTGTGTGTGCATGGCGCAGTCTGGCCTTAATGACAGAGTCTGAAATCCGATCTCCCCTCAGGTCCCTGCCAGCCGCTCTCCTCCCTCTCCTCCCTCCTCTCCTTCCCTCCCTCCCACCGCTTGCCTTCCACATTCCCTCGCTCCGATCCTCTTCTCTCGCATTGTTCTGGCCTGCACTGCCAGCTGTTTCTGACAGCAAAATTACTGTGCACAGAAAAAAAATGATTGCTGTCGGAGGACCGCTTCCCCTCCTTTCTTTTTCTCCTATGCTCACACTCTCTCTCTCACTCTCTCTCTCTGCTTTCCGAGACGCTCAAGCTTCCGCAGACAAATTATACACTTTTTGTTGTTGTGAAAAGGCAGCTGCGGGGCCCCTGCAGGAAGAGAGAGACTCTCACGTATCCACTCAGAGATAGACCAGCACACGCACATGCACGCACACATGCATATACATGCATATACGCGCGCGCACACGCACACATACATATACATGCATATACACGCGCGCACACGCACACATACATATACGCGCGCGCACACGCACATATACACACGAGAGTTCTCAGATAGAGAACTTGCAGAGGAGGGTTTCTTTTCCCAGTAAAATGTTCAAAACCATACAGACAACCATACATGAAATAACAACAAAGTTCTGGTTTCCATCAACTTATGATGCCTGAAGAAGTCCCAGTGACAACAGCTATATTATTTCAAAAGTATTGTTAGCTTGAACTTTGCAAAGCTACTTAAATTGCTTCCTTATTTTTGTTTGTTTAGAATTTGTGTGTGTCACAAAAACTTTTACCTTGTCGTAATGTATATTGGCAAGACAAGTACACACCAGGAAAAAATTAAAATGTAAAGATGCGATAGTATAAAGTCCATTTATTGATTCCTTCACTTGCCAAACCCACTTTCTTACCACAGTGAATGGGAGGCTGGAGCTGCTCTCAACCAACTATGGAAAAAGGCCACGTGTATCCTGAACAGCTCACCAGTTTATCATGGGGCAAACACACACACACACACTCACACACACACACACACCTCGGGCAATTAAAAAAAAAGCCAATTATCCTAATGTGCATGTCTTTGGACTGTGAGAAGAAACTATAGTATCCAGAGAAAACCCACACAAGTAAAGTAAGAACAGAAACTCTACACAGAAACACGTCATTGAGCCCGGGACCTGAACCCAGGGCAGTCTTGCTGTGTCACCACCCCACATTTTGTTTCTTTATAAAATAACTACAGGAGGTCTGTTCAACAGAAACCAAATAACCCAAAAATTACATATTAATTGTTATTTAAAAACATACAAAACTGGTCCCTTTTTTGCGTTACTAGAAAAGTTGAGAAGCTTTACTGGTTTAATCTGTACAAAAAATCCATTTAAAAACAAACTTGGCACCTAGTAAAGCAGACAGTCATGTTAGCCTCTTTTGTATGGCGGTGTACATTAAATGACCCAGAAACTATTAATACAGCTTACTTCACCATTCAATCTGATTTGAAACAGCTCTTGCTTTCAAAACTGGGAGTAGCAGAGAGAGAGAGAGAGAGAGGGAGCGAGCGAGCGAGAGAGAGAGAGAGCGCGGGCGAGAGAGAGAGAGAGAGAGAGAGAGCGGGCGATCGAGATATTTGAAACCCACATTGTTCCATCATGAAACTTTATACAGTCGGCCCTCTACTAACGAAATTAATCCGTTCCAGTGCCTTTTTCGTAGCCTGGAGTTTTCGTAAGTGGAGGCATATTTTACATGTAAAACGCGTGATTCGTTCCAAGGCTCAGAAGACTACCCCATAAACACTTTAAAAATGATAAAAGTACACCAATTTTGTATGAAATAGGTGTTAAGAGTAAAGGAAAATTATTTATTAAACCATTTAAACATTTTATGAACATATTAATTAAACCATTATTAAACATTTTTTATTAACGCACATACATACACACACTGTCTCTCGCTATCTCTCTCTCCCTCTCACACACAAATATTATATATATATATATATATATATATATATATATATATATATATATATATATATACACACACACACACACATATACACACACACACAGGGATCCCTCATGTTCCGCAGTTAATGGGAACTGTGAGACACCCCCCGACCACCGATTTCCCCAAAGTAGGATCGACCCCCCCACGAACTGACGTATACGCACATGTATCATCTTTTCCTTTCGATTTTTTCCCTTTTTTCAGGGGTCACCACAGTGAATCATTTGATTTGGCATACGTTTTTATGTCAAATGCCTTTCCTGATATACCCCTTTAGCAAGGGGCAGAAACACACCGACAGCTATGCAGCAACTTTTTACGAAAGTCAGCAATGGTTCTTTTACATGAACCTCTCACCATAGACAGTGAGAGACATGGCCGGCCTTTGATAACCCAACTCAGCTGCACTGAGGGACAGTGATAACCTTATGGAGAGTGGGACTCAAACCCTCAACTTTAGGATCAATGATACAGCACCAGGACACCACTGCCCTGTGTGTGTGTGTGTGTGTGTGTGTGTGTGTATATAATATCAATAAATACATATTCAATGCTATAAATGCTTATAATAACAAACATTCAAAAACAATGCCTAAGATGTCAATAAAACAAAAACAAACGCTCCCCGACTTACGTTTTTAATTGGTTCCGGACGGCCGAACACAAGTTCAAAATGAACGCAAGTTGTTACAGTGACGCATGACGCTCGTACTGTACTATACATCCATAAATACCATTACCGTATCTCATAAAACACCCTAAATCAATTATTATAAACATAACATTGTAAAATAATATCAAATATATCAAATAATAACAACATTAATTTCAAATAAGTCACTTATTTATACCGAGTCACTTTACATGAAGCTTAAAACAGTCAAATCAACACTTGCAATATGTGAAGCGCTCAATACCGAAAGTAGTGTACTTGCTGTGGGTTATACAGACTTCCGGTCTTTCAAGTGCACAAGGGTGCCGTTGAGCTCGTTTAGAACACAGCCTGCACTGATGCAGTCTCCTAGCAAAGCAGAGAGCTCTTACTTTTGTGTAAGTAAGTAAACTTTATTCAAGAGATGCATACAAAGAACAAGTACAAATGCTAATTAATCAATATAAAAATAAGTATACACTCTTAGGATTCTGCCGATCTGAGAAGATAGTTAATTCATCTCTGTGTACGAGACTTGCACCCATGCTAGTTGGCTTAATACACTCTTAGGATTCTGCCGATCTGAGAAGATAGTTAATTCATCTCTGTGTACGAGACTTGCACCCATGCTAGTTGGCTTACACTTCTGACCAACCATATTTGCTTTGAGTTCCCAAAGTCTGCAAAGATCACAGAGACGACGTCTTAACACGAGGGTAACACGCTATATAACAGATTTTTTATATTTTATATATATATATATATATATATATATATATATATATATATATATATATATATATATATACACACACACACACACACATATACACACACACAGTCCGTAGTTTGTAAACAATGAATGCAGCGTCATTGCGTCAGCGTACTACGTACATACGTCTAAACACAAAATTTGACTTTTTTTTTTAAATTTGACTTCTTTTTTTATGTTTGTATATATATATATATATATATATATATATATATATATATATATACACACACACACACAGATCCCTTGCTACTTCGCGCTTAAATTAATGCGACTTCAGTTTTTAAAAAAATAAATATTCATTGAATTTAAAAAACAAGGAAATTAAGGACGCATAGGTGGAAAAGTTAAAGAAAATGTCACAAAAACAAAGCCAATTATGCAAAAATAAATAAATAAATAAAAAATACCCTAAACCAACATAAAACAACCCAGAATTTCTCATGAAAACTTGCATCTGTGTGAGTGTGTGTCTGCACAGCCAAGCCCCCCTCTGCAGGAGCCTAGTATTAAGTGTACCTCAGGATAATGTTTAATCATATATCATACACATGAGCTATCTTTCTGTAGATTTGATTCCATATCTATTTCTACTTGTTCTTCAATTTCATTTCACTTTCGACCTTTGTTGGTATCGCTGCATGTTTGCAAAACGAATGTTAGTGAGTTGGAGAGCGTCTGTATTTATATTTTATTTACATCTTATGTTATTTTTTCGATGTTCAATTGTTATTATAAGCATTTATAGCATTGGATATGTATTTATTGATATTACATACACATATACGTTAGTCGGGGTGGGGGAGGTGATCCTACTTCGCGGATTTCGATGGTCACGTGGGGATCTTGGTCCCAAGTAACCACGCAAAGTAAAGGATCCCTGTATATATACACTGTATATACATATACAGATGCTCCCCGACTTACGTTCATTCATTTTACGTATTTTTTTATATTTTACGTTTTTATATAGAAATATATATATATCAGATTTTTAAAGCAAACTTACTCGGAGCGTGCCATCATTCTGGTGGATTAACCATAGACCTCCAATCGCTAGATATTGGTATCAACAGGTTGTAACATAGTGGTCCCAATATTAACAAATAAAAGCATAAAATGAGCATGCTCAACATTGTCAGCCAGCTCAATGTCTATACTAGTCCCAAGTTCAAACAGACACCAAAAGAGGAGGGAAAATGCAGCAACCGATGACAGTAAAATGGGGTCTATTTGGTTGTTGATGGATGGATGGATGGATGGATGAAGAGAGAGAGGGAGGAATAAGGGGAATTAAACATAACTACATATTGTACACACATACGTAAGAGGAACTTCCAAGAGAAACTGAAGTGAAACATTAATACTGTACTGATATGTAAGAGAGTTTATTAACCTAATATCAAGTTTGGTTTAGGCATTACATGATTCCCAAATCCACGCAGGCATAACACTAGCCAGCTCATTTTAACAAATCCCCAGCTGCAGCACATCTGCTTTGAGTAATCAGTTAATTAAAAAGACCCTCCTGAAAGAGAAAGCTGTGGAAAACATCTGAGCTATGGTTCTGTACGACAGTATTTGTGAAAACACTACAACAAGCAGATCAGCACCTGATGCAACAATGCAATGAGTAACATGCCACTACAACATCGATCCAATTGAAACAAACAAACAAAAAAAAAAAGCGATAACTCTGAATATGTTACTATGAGTATACAATGTATATGTGCCTTTTATGGTGCTAAATGACTTAAAAGTATGCAATAACAGTATTCATAGTATCAGGTTATGATAATGGTCTCTTGCCTTTCAACAGTTACAAAATAAAGTAACAAAATATAGCTCCTAAATCTAGCATGCAAGTTCACTGCCTATAGATAAGGTTATTAAAATAAAAATACAGTAGGCCTTTGACTATTCGCGGTTTTGCACTAACGGTTTGAGTATTCACATTCTGAATGCCTCCCGGACCCCTTCCTGGTGTGGTGTTTCGGGCATGTCCAACCGGGAAGAGACCCCAGGGTCGACCTAGAACACGCTGGAGGGACTATGTCTCTCGGCTTGTCTGGGACCGCCTTGGTGTCCCCCCGGGAGAGTTGGAGGAAGTGGCGTCTGGACCTCTTTGCTTAGGTTGCTGCCCACGCAACCTGACCCTGGACTTAGCGGAAGATGATGATGATGATTTGAGTATTCGCGGCCTGCCGAGCAACTGACACGTCACTCAAACTCTGCCAATGGCTGTCCTCAATGAGCCTCTTTTTTTTTAGTGTGTTTTAAGTACCAGTAAAGCTCTATGATGCCAGTCAAACGCTGTGCGTCTTTGTCTGGCTAAGTGAGAGAAAACATTGGATGTCTCTTCTGAAGAAATAAGACTTTCTCGTGAAGAAATGACAGTTTCCTCTGAACTGCTGTATTAAAGTCTTTTTCAATTATTATTCCAGTACAGTACCTAAGTTAATGTTTAGAATGTTTGTGCATGAGATTTTATGTTCTGTAGCATGTTTAACAAATGATACCAAAAGAATAAACTTTATTATCATTAGAGGAAGTTGTCGCGGAGTTCTCAGAGTCAAACTGTTTCTTTGTTCATTTTAATTTGTTTTATTTGTTGTTTTGTTTGTTCATGTTTTGTACTATGCTCATCTATGACCGGTCAAACCTACTAGATCTATGAGATTGGAGTCTTCGGGCGTGTACAACTGAGCACGCTCAACTCCTATCCTGAGCTAATATGCTAGCCACACCCCGGCTAACAATAAACAAACAAATAAAACAAATTAAAACGAACAAAGAAACAATTTGACTCTGAGAACTCCGCAACGTCGCCCTCTAGGCAGCGCAATGTAAAAGGACATGAAGCGTAATAAAGTTTATCCTTTTGGTATCGTTTGTTAAACATGCTACAGAACATAAAATCTCACGCACAAACATTCTAGACATTAACTTAGGTACTGTACTGGAATAATAATTGAAAAAGACTTTAATACTAGTGCCTTACAACATTATATGCTGTATAATCTTTATATTTTATCATCAATGTATATAACAGTAAAAACTTAAAAGTTTTTAAATTGGAGCAGGCTCCATTTAACATCAGAGGCTGCAGCAGTTCGTCTGTCGATCTCCCGCTCAGTCCTTCCCTCACTCATGAACAAGACCCCACAACACTTCACATGGGGCAGGACCTCATTCCTGTACCAGAGGGTGCATTCCACCCTTGCCCGACTGAGAACCATGGCCTCGGACTTGTAGGTGCTAATTTTCATCCCGGCCGCTTCATACTCGACTGCGAATCACGCCGATGAGAGCTGGAGGTCCCGACTTGATGAAGCCAAAAAGACATCATCCACAAAAAGCAGAGACGAGATCTGATGGCCACCAAACCTGAACCGCCTTCTCCAAATCCACAAAACACATGTGCATATGGACAGATTGGGCAAACTCCCATGCCCCCTCCAAGATCCTGTGGAGCATATAGAGTTGGTCAAGAGTGCTACGGCCAGGACGATAACCACATTGCTCCTCCTGAATCCGAGGTTTGACTATCGGCCGATCCTCCTCTCCAGTACTTCTGCATTGACTTTCCCAGGTAGGCTGAGGAGTGTGAATCCCGATAATTGGAACACACCCTCCGGTCCCCCTTTTTAAAAAGCCAGTCCAGAGGTACAGCCCCTGATGACCATGCGATGTTGCAGAGACGTGTCAACTAAGACAGTCCTACAGCATACAGAGCCCTGTGATATTCAGGGCGGATCTCATCCAACCCCGGAGCCCGACCACCGAGGAGCTTTTTGCTTACCTCTGACCTCCACTCCAATGATGGGCAGACCCCACCCAAACCTCCAGAGTCTTCCTCCCTCACAGAGGGTGTGTTGGTGGGATTGGGAAGTCCCGGGTTCAGATGGGAGAGGCCATACGTACCAATCACAAACTTCCAGGTCACCCTATCTTTGCCCACATGGCCGTTGAAGTCTCCCAAGACAATGAGTGAGTCTCCAACATACCCCTTAAAGACTCCAAGAAGGGCAAGTACTCCGAATTGTCATTTGGTGCATAGCACAAATAACAGACAGAACCCGTCCCCCCACCCCACCCGAAGGCAGAGGGAAGCTACCCTTTCGTCGACCGGGAAGAACCCTAACGTTTGGGCACCGAGACGGGGGGCAACAACGATGCCCACATTGGCTCACCGCCTCTCCCAATGAGCAACTTGAATGGAATAAACTCCCGCCTCTCTCGAGATGGGTGATTTCAGAGCCCAAGCTATGCGTTGAGATGAGCCCGACTATATCTAGTCGGTATCTCTCCACCTCACGCACCAGCTCAGGCTCTTTTCCCACCACAGACATTCCATGTCCCAAGAGTCAGAGCCAGTAACCGAGAATCGGTCCAACAGAATCCATGCCTTCGACTTCGATTTTATCAATACTACATTTATAAATCTACATCGATTGACACTGTAAATAACAGGAACTAACCATCTTCTGAGACTTTTACAGTGTCTCCTACTTGCTGCCAAATAATCATCAATCTTGCTAATATATTTATTTCTATGATTGTTATACACAGCGCCATAGACCGCAGAACAAGGTGAGCAGTCTGTACTGTCAGACTGTACAGAGTCTATTCATTTTGTACTTCTTTGCATGGAAGGAAATAAGACAATCTGACTTAGACATTCAGTATTAAAACTCTAATTCTTCCTATGGAATCATGTCCCTTTTGATCAGACAAATCCTATTTTGGTGACCCAAACCAGCAGGACTTCTGTCTTAAAAGCATTGCAGCATTTCCCACTGCTTAGCAACAGCTGATGCATTTCTCCAAACATTTTCAGTGACCAAAGTCACACAGCAGCACATGCACAGTGCAAAGGGTGAAGGTTTAATAACTATCTGATGAAAACCAACTGGTCTATTAAACACATGAAGAAAAACAGCATGAGGAGAACGGTCATTTTATTATAATGAGAGAAATGGGAGCAGTGATATGGAAGTAGTCGTGAAAATAGAAGATATGTAAAACTTAGCTTCAATGTTTATTTATAAAGAGCGTTTATAAAGGCGTCAAGGTATCCAAGTCTACAATGTTTTTAATTGACTACATGAGTGTGTCCCTATAAGGCCAAATTTACAGATGTACTGTGGAGTTCTATTCCATATATGAAAAGGGGCATGGCCTCGCTGGCTGGGTGGTACAAGGGGTAAGAATGATGCGCAATGCTTGATTTCTGCAGGACCTAGGAAAGTCCACACAGACACCCTGCTCTGGTAAGTGTGTGCTGTGGTCAATCATGGTACAGTTTGATGTATTTAGCACATCCTAATCTTCGTTTTTTCCAAATTCCACTCATTAAGAGTTACCTCCCTGTCACACAAAACCATAAACATATAGTAAGAGGCATAAACATGAACATGCTCCCTTCAAGACACACTACACTGCCACCTGTATGTTTACATTTACAGCATATGGTAGACACTCTTATGCAGAGTGACTTACAATTACCTTTCTTTTTATACAACCAAGAAATTTAGGGTTAAGGGCCATTCTCAAGGGCCCAACAGTGTTGAACCGCAGATCTTCAGCTCAGTAACCCATGGCCTTAACCACTATGCCATCACTGCCCTTTACGTACTACCAAGGCACACGAAGGGAAAGCAATACTTTGTACAAATGAGATGACAGATGCTAAGTATTGAATGTTGATCACTGGGAGTCACAGGGAGGTGAGCATATGCCATGCCATCCCTCCCTCCCATGAGAGCCTGGCCAACTAGCCTCCCATGGGGTCCTGGTCACAGATGGCCGTACCATCAACCTGAATTTGAAGGTTTATTGAAGGTTAAGGCAACCAATTTCCTTTAATACCGAAATAAAGTTTGTCAGCACATGATAAGTAGCTAATGTAATGTATATAATGTAAAAAAAAAAATAAAAAATAGCAGTGTACTGATACATATGACTGAAGAAGATTCATAAATAGGTAATAATAGAGCAAATCACAGGTGAAGTTTAAAATAAAAAAAAATGTAAAAATTAAAAAACAAAAACAATAAGTCAACGTAAAATTAATGTTGTGAACACAGATCGCCAAAGCACGAGCCGAATCCTTCCAAATTTTTCTGTCTATCAAGTGTAGTCAAGCTGACAAACTCGATACGAGATTTCCTTTCGGCTTTTTCCTATAGCAGCATGAATTTCACAGGCTGTTCATTTTAGGCTCAGTAGATAAAAAGATAGTATTTGTTTTATCACGTTTATATAACAAATATTCCAATATGGCAATTCACACATAACCTTTTTTTTTTTGCTGACCAAACAAATCTGGCTTGCTGAGCCAGTTGGCCAGTGATGTCACCATACAAGAATGAGGATGGATGAGGTTAAAACCTGTCCTGACACCAGCCAGCAGGATCACGAGTGTTCTGATAACTTCTAATTTGATACCTCACCTACTGTCCAAATGTTAGTACGTACTTTGTTTGAAACTGATAAAGTTGGATTAAACAAATCCATTTTTCAGACATTACCAGCGATTCAGTCTGGAATCACCAGTGTCATATTTAGTCTAAATGTAATAATCTATTCAACAAACTCATTGCAAAAACGCTTTTTGCTAACTTGATAGCTATCTCTGTTACAGATTTTACTTCGCTTCCTTTTATCATAGCACCATGCAGAGTGTAATCATTTAGCTCACTCAAGAGGGACTTTAAATGAATACTCCACTGATTTCCAACTTACTCTCTATTTACCATAATCTGCATCACCAATACCTTAGATAAGAATAAACAAATTAAAACTCAGTTAAAACCTCAAATTTTCTTATAAAGCATGTCAAAGGACAGTCTATGAATTTATCAATTCACTCATTTTTTTTTAATTGGTTACTTATTAATTTCTCAGAATAATGTTTAATTGCATCTGTACAATGCCTGTATCATAAAGACTGGATTATTTTCTTATGAATTTGTCATTATATTCCTACATATTTAAAGTGGTTCATATTTAAACAACGTAATATAAAGATGATATAATGGCTGACATTTTAAAACTTGTAATTCACACTTCACTGGCAATACTCAACAAAGACTTTTATTTTATGTGAAGGCGATTTCTGTTCTCTCCTGGTGACGTGACAATCACGCACATATGCTACGAAGATGCTCAGTGCAGGGTAGGTTTAAAGGTTCCGGTTTACCGCTTTAAATAATGAACAAGCATATGCCTTCACCTGAAACGACTCAAAGAGCAAAAGTCAGACATGCTGCTTCACTCAAAGAGTGTAATCTAGCCCTAGGCCTACAGCGTCACTCCTGGGAAGAAGCTCTCCAAGTGATATACACCAATATCCACCGCAGTACATGACAGTGAGAGGGCGAGAGAGAGAGAGAGAGAGAAAGAAAGAAGGCAAGAGAGAGAGAGAAGCCTCCTGCTATCTGAATGCTATCAGATGACTCCAGAATGTGACAGAGGGTAAAGAGCCCAGCAGGGCGCCACTCTTCAGACAATGACGCCCCAACATGAGGCAGAGCTATCTACCCCCATTAGTCACACTCACAAACATTGCCAAGAACACACCTACACACAAAACGAGCTAGGTGTAAACAACATGATCATATTGACTACGATTTTGGGTTACATTGATATTTTTCTGCAGCACAGTGTTAGAAGAATATTTCTGTATTTCTTTCTTCCTTTCGGCTTTTTCCCTTTTCTCGGGAGTTGCCACAGCGGATCATCTGATTCGCACATTTGTTTTGCCATAGGTTTTTAAGTCGGATGCCCTTCCTGTCACAACCCTTTTAGCAAGGGACAGAAACACGCTGACGGCCTTGCAGCCTACTCTTTACGAAAGTCAGCAATGGTTCTTTAACATGAACCTCTCACCATAGACAGTGAGAGACTGATCCACCTTTGATAACCCAGTTAACCGCATTTTTTTTTTGAGGGGGGGGGGGGGGCAGTGACAACCTTGTGGGGACTCGAACCCCCAACCTTACGATCAGCGATCCAGCGCCCTTTCCACTAGACCATCACTGCCCCAAGAATATTTCTGTATAACTTGAATATAATTGACATGGTGTTGTATGGTGAACAATCATCCAGGCAGAATGGGGCATAGTGACCAGTATGCACACCTCACAGCTAGAAGTGCCTTGGGTCCAAGTCCCCAGCCCGGCACGGGCATTTCTGTGTAGAGTTTGCATGTTCTGCTTGTGCTCATTATTGCAGATTCTCTGGTTGAATCCCCAACACATGCACAAGAGGTTAACTTGCTGTTTCAGATTGCCTATGGGTGTGAGTGTGAATGGTTGTGAATGTGTATTCACTCTGCAATGGACTACTGAGCTGTTCAGGTTGTACCCAATATTCGCATAAAGCTAAAATATACCCCAGCCTCCCTATGACCTTAATAGAATAAAGTATTTCAACAAATGCAGGAATGATAGATAATCATCCGGCCATGCACATCCCTCTGCTACATTGACCATCATCAGTACTTTTCTAACACTCCACTCACAGCACCAAATATGATGGAGGGATAGACATACAGATAGATAGAAAAACAGACTCTTTACATGGTTTTATTTTCAGTATGTACTACCTCTTGTCCGCTGATTATCTTGTACCACCCTGTTGTCACTTTTCCATCATAAACTGTATCAAAGGCCATGGAGAATGGGATTTCATTTTGCTCTGCACTTCCTTCATGCCTGGAATAACAACAAAGCTCGCATCTTTTCTCCATGTACTGTAGCTGCTTTACATACTCATGTTGTTTCATTCCACCCTCCTTACCCGCTCGCCATGTTAAGTCATTTTTTCTGTAGATATTAGATTAAGAACTGAGAGATGTGATTAAAATATCACCTTACGATATTTGCTTTTTATAATTCAGCCAAAACAATTTTTTTCTATTTATTTATTTTTTTAAAGGTCTATGGAAGGTAATTAATTAACTTGGGAAAACAGAAAGTAAACAATGAATACCCAAACCAAAACCTTTTACTTTGTAATTTTAGATTATTTATTGCAATTCAGTGCCACTAAAATGCATCATTTTTCTACATTACCTCTACAGCACTGCACATGATTGGTCCAGCTCTTTAAAGGATTCTCTGAAAGGTGTTCATTTGGCTCATTCTCAGTTCATTTTCAAATTAATCTCACAAATGACAGAAATTTTGTAAACTGTTTTTCTTTCAATAAAAATTATATTATATAATTTACGTGCACATATACATATACACATACATATTTATATATAAGGGGCAGTGGTGGTCTAATGGTGTAAGGCACCGGATCGCTGATCCAAAGGTTGGGGGTTCGAGTCCCACTCTCCACAAGGTTGTCACTGTCCCCCCAGTGCAGCTAACTGGGTTATCAAAGGCCGGCCATGTCTCTCACTGTCTATGGTGTGAGGCATGTAAAAGAACCATTGCTGACTTTCGTAAAGAGTAGGCTGCAAAGCCGTCAGCGTGTTTCCGCCCTGCGATGGCCTGGCGAGCTGTCCAGGGTGTACTCTGCCCTCGCCCCGAGTTGGCTGGGATGGGCACCAGCCTCCCCGCGACCCTAATTAGGATGAAGTGGTTACAGAAAATGAAATGAAAAACAGATATACACATTATATATATATATATATATATATATATATATATATATATATATATATATATATATAAATACACACACATACAAGACTGAACTGATGTTCATCCCAGCTGACTCATTCCACATCGAGATCTTGCAATCTCCCTTGGACAATGCTGTGATCTCTTCTTCAGGCACTGCATGAAGCCTTGGAGTAACCATGGACAATTGCCTGTCCTTCTCTTCTCATAACACTAATCTTCCTCCATCATTTCAATTTCTTCTCTTGAACATCCAAAGGATTCATCCATTTCTTTCCACTAATCGAAGTCTGTTGGGTTTTTACACCCGAGCCTCGTGGCTCATCAGGCCTGTGCTTATCCCCGGTTTCCGTAGCATGAAGCAACTAGGAGTTGAACTCCCCCTGGATGGGACAATAGTCCATCGCAGGTTACCTTCCCAGTATATATTTTACTGGTACCCATTTATACTGCTGGGTGAACAGAGGCACACTTGTGGTTGAGACCTTTCCCAGGGGTCTTAGCACAGTGAGGGTCTCAGTGGGATTTGAACTCACAACCTCCCGATCATGAGCCCAACACTAACCACTACACCACCGGCTCCACACCTTGACCCAGACTAGCGACATCACAGACAGACTCTTGTTACCTACTCAACTGCGAGCGCGCGCACGCACACACACACGGGACAAATTAGATCTTCTCTGAAAAATTATGTCAAAGTAAGACTTTCTTATTATATCATGACTTTTAACATTACAACATTCAGCATTACACTCTGATTGCAGTAGTGCTGTTCAACATGGCATTGTCGTCAGATATTCTACACAAGATACCATTATTTAAGATCCGCACTAATTTCCACTAAGGCCACTCAGATACTTGCTCAATCCCTTGACATCTCAAGACGACATTACTGCAACTAATTCCTAGCAGGTCTACCTTTAAGCGCTATTCAACCTCTGCAACTGATTCAGACCGTAGCTGTAAGGCTTATTTTCAACCTTCCCAAATTTAACCACACCACACCACTGCTACGATCTCTCCATTGGCTTCCTGTAGCTGCTCGCATTCGATTTAAAACACTAATGCTTGCCTACAAAGCCAAAAATGGAGCTACACCTTCCTACCTCAAAGCACTTACCACACCTCCCACCACACCATATTCTCTCAGATCCTCCAGCACTGCTCGAGTGATCCCTCCCTCATCCAAGGGACAAGGGAAAGATGCATTTAAACTCTTCTCTGTTTTGGCTCCAAGGTGGTGGAATGAACTTCCTGTGGACATCCGGACAGTGGAGTCACATGGTATCTTCAAAGGACGGCTTACTTACCTTTTTTAGCAGTGCTTAGATTAGCACTGTGCTGTGTACAAACACAAAAACACCACACAACACCGACTGACTCAATTTGTTTGATGGTATACTTAGTCTGTGTTCGAACAAACCAGTAGAAGAATATAATCTCTGATAGAGACTTTAAAGCACTTCTGGAAGTCGCTCTGGATAAGAGCATCTGCTAAATGCTGTAAAATAAATACTGTCATTAAAATGTCCTTAGGGATGGCTATATGATGTTTTGTTATGTTGCTGAAGATGAACTAGCATTTAAAGCCTTTAAGCTTGTGACGGGAAGTTGAGAAACACCCTTACCCCTCAGCTACATGCTTGGATTGCCAGTCTTTCACCTGGAAGCCACTTTGGATAATAGTTTTTGGTCGAATGCAAATGGGATGCAAAGACGCACACAGCCACATACCTGTGTTCCTGCAAACTCCAGCCTTGTTCAATCAGAAACATGGAAACTACATAAGTATATAAATAAAAATCAATTGAACCTTACAGATCTTTGTTCAGATGACTTGCAAATGTACGAAATCCCTCTATGGTTCTACTAATTTAAACCATCTGTGAAAGCAGACGGCTATTGGTTCTTGTTTTGTCAAGTGGGTCTTAAAAAATAAATAAAATTTTTTAACATTAACAATCCCACTGATCCCAGTCGAGTCGACTACTCGAACATTTATCATGAAACCACTTATTTTACATGTGAACATACCAGACATCACACCGTAACAAAACTCGTCACATCTGTGACATCGAGCTTCATTCAGCACAGACAAACCTGTCTGAGCACATCCCTGTTATCAGACACAGACGCAGCACACGGCACAGTGATCACAAAACCAGACAATGCAGCAGTTTAAGGACGAGCTGCTCTGTGCAGACGCTTGTGATGACCCAGCCCTGTACAGCAGCCCACTGGAAACAATTCACTGTCTGGACTTGAATGAAAGAAGACTGGGTGGGGGGTGGGGTTTGACTATGCAGAATGACTCAGGGGGGGACAAAACAAACACACACATCCACTTCTAACAACCTGCTATGATGGGACAGAATTTACTAGTACTTTTTTTAAGTAATACAGAAAAAATTAATTACAGAAATACACACAGAATGTGTTCGAGTTTCAGTCAGAGTGTCTGGGTGAACATCTTTTCTCAGAATGACTACTCATCATCTACATGTCAATTTTTCCATTTCGAACTAAACCAAATCAGTGAAACACACACAAACACACACACACACACACACACACACAGTGCCTTAACCTGACAAAAACATGTCGCTACTATTACGCTGCCATTATGATGTAGCTCAGATACACAAGCCTATTGAAATCTGCATATTAGATGTGACAACAATCAATTTACACACCATTTACTTTGACAGGAAAATTTTATCAGTGCATTCATGCACTTTAGTAATCAGATAACCCAAGAGTCTACAGGAGACAACATTTCCTCCCTTCGCTAATAGCTAATGATATGCATTTTCAGTTAAAAAGGTGTCAGCAATGGTATTTTTTTAAGCTGTCAATAGCTTAATTTTACATTTATGATTTTACATTTTGCAGGCGCGCTCATCGAGAGGAACTAACAGTTTTTAAATCACATTAGTAGTTGTGTTTTAAGGGCCTTACTCAAGGGCCCAACAGGATCAACTTGATGCGACTGGGGCTTATATTTACAGCATTTGATAGATGCTCTTACCCTCGAGGCAGTGGTGGTCTATTGATATAGGGCGCTGGATCGCTGATCCAAAAGGTTGGGGGTTCGAGTCCCACTCTCCACAAGGTTGTCACTGTCACCCCCAGTGTAGCTAACTGGGTTATCAAAGGCGGGCCATGTCTCTCACTGTCTCTGGTGAGAGGCATGTAAAAGAACCATTGCTGACTTTCTCTCACTGTCTCTGGTGAGAGGCATGTAAAAGAACCATTGCTGACTTTCGTAAAGAGTAGCTGCAAAGTCGTCAGCGTGTTTCTGTCCCTTGCTAAAAAGGGTTGTGACAGGAAGGGCATCCGACGTAAAAAACCTCTGCCAAATCAAACGTGCGAATCAGATGATTCGCTGTGGCGACTCCCGAGTAAAAGGGAAAAAGCCGAAAGGAAGACAGACAGATAGATGCTCTTACCCAGAGCGACTTACAAACATCATTTTTATATAATAATTGAGCAATTGAGGGTCAAGCGCCTGCCTCAAGGGCCCAACAATGGTAATAGTCGGGCTTGAATCCCAGGACCTTCTGGTCAGTGACTAAGAGCCCTAAGCAATAGGATAGCACTGCCCCATTTTTCGAATCTGTTTTATTTTATTTACCGTTTGCTTTAATCTAAGAGATATTTGAGAGCGGTTCCTGAGCTAGGCCTAGAGTTTACAACAGAGCTTACCTCAAGTGACAGCTTGGCTTGGGTGAGGATTTGAACTCGAGACCATCTGAATGCATTTACTCAGTCGGCTGATGTTACTGTCCACAGCGAAAAAGACCTACGGCTAAAACATTTCTGATTGCAAATTGAACAGAATCATGATCTTCCAAATGGCCTTTCAGTTCAAAATATAAAAGCAAAAGCCTCATTCTTCCTTTGTGTACAAGTGTAGATGGCAGATTAACATTCTCAAACCCAGTACCACCTTTAATCTCCTGTAACTCATTAGAATTGTCTTTTTCCATACAAACTACATAAATAATCTGATAACTGAATTAAAATTTCTATTCTGTTTGTCTCAGGTCTTAATCCTTCAGGCTATGGACACTATTTAGCGATATTGGACCTTGTTCATCTGTAATATAGACATTGAGCAGCCAAGACAGGAACCAATCCTTGGAATGACTTTGAGGAAGAATCAAGAGACACAAAGCCACTCCTCATGCCTGAGGATGTTCCCAGTGTACTCGGACACAGGTATGTGTGACATGTGGGGAAATGTAATAAAATAAATTCTCATTTGCATTGTCTCTCTCTGAACAGCAGTTTCTTTCAATTGAGACAGAGGTTTAATTCTTGGTTTAAAATGCATAAAGCCAGTTTGTAACCTGAGTACTGTCTGTACACCAGTTTTAATGTTCAGTAAGAATAAAAAAAGGATGTAAGTTTTGAATACACTTCAATAGATTTAACTGCTATATTATACCCTGAACAAACCGAACATACATTTAGAGTATTCAATAATCAATTAAATAACCTTGTCTCTCACCCTGGTATTAAAAAGTAGAAA
The DNA here is from genome assembly GCA_024760905.1 of Plotosus lineatus. NCBI lineage: Eukaryota > Metazoa > Chordata > Actinopteri > Siluriformes > Plotosidae > Plotosus > Plotosus lineatus. The sequence continues at coordinate 39,020,911 of CM045729.1, read as the reverse complement.
ATAATAGGTGATTATTGGTGTATGACAGCACCCTTTTCTTCTCCTCCACCCAGTCTATTGTACTGTAATGCTCAGAGCTCAGTGGGAAGCTGATAGACACAGGGAGAAGACTGAAATCTGAACCTACACACCTGTATGCATGACAAAAGACCAGCTAAGTAAGTGCCAATGGTCAGCAAACATTCCAAAAAAAAAAAAAAAAAAAAAACACACAACACTTCACACATACTGTTATATATGGATCCTTGTACCAGACCTATTTCTGTGATCAACAACAACAATAATAATAATCCTGGTTATTGGGGTGGCACCATTATATGTGTATGTTTCACCAATAAAAGTGTACATAGTGTAGTGTTGCTTTAACGCTCTACTCCATCAGCTCTGGTATAAATGAATGGCACAAACTCTAAAAGGGGATCGCCCCAGTCCAGTGCAGTTTGGGAATGCAACAATAACAACAATTCTGATTAAAGCATAATCACTTCACCCTGTTTGTTTTTGTTGGTTCAGTTCCTGAGACAAAATAATTTGTGCTGCGATCAAAACCACACCGTTGATTACTTGCTCAAACGTATCACAACAAAACATGCAAATGTGAGCAATAATGCTTATAGACGGAGAGTGGGAAAAAAAAAAAAAAAAGATCGAACATACAGGACAGCAAGCAAAAGTAACCGCGCAGACACAGCGTCGCCACAGGGGGCGCGCTCACGCGAGGCGCGTTTAACAGCAAATAAATGCAGAATACCCATTGAAATAAAACTCTCACCTTATAATAACAATCATGGAGGTAATCCAGGGCTCCTGGGTGTATGGAGGTCCTTTTTTCTTCCAGTGGAAAATCAGGTTACTGTGTTGCCATTGCTTTGGGAGAAGTCAGAGTTCTGGCTCAGAAACACAACAGAGAAAAGGAGTGCGAGTGTGTGTGTGTGCGTGTGTCCGGTTACACTCTTCCTTTCCTCCACATCCATAAACTTTATCGACTACGAGGAATAGATCGGTGTTAAAGAGGCTCATTCAGAAGTAGAAGTAGGTGTGTGTGTGTGTGTCGCTATAAAAGAAACGCACTCCTGAATCACTCACTCATCCCAAGCTCTTCTTGCACACACACAGGAAGTCGTCGGCGTTAATCACACAACCACCCGAGCTTCGTTTCCTTTAACTCACATTCCCACAGAAACACATTGACTTTTTTCTTTCTTTCTTTTCTCCCCATCCCCACCCAAATACTAGAAACCACGCCTACCACTACCAGGATTGGCTCGACCTGCCTATCGTGTCACGCCCCCAAACCATCTCCAGTCTTTCGTGACACTCTACATGTTTTTCTCCCTCATACAATTTTTTTTACATTATATAACTATAATATTTCATACAAGTGTATACGTGTATCATGTAGATATTTCGTGTCCATATTCAGAAGCTTTAATTTGTAACTCCATATAAGACGCTTGGAAATTACTTCAGAGTGACAGCGTCACTGACCAATCAAATAGTTAGTGACGATTTACCTATCAACCAATCATCGGTTAGGAGGCGGAGTCTGAGGACAGCTTCAAACACAGTACGTACTGTAATGCCAACTCAATACACTGAAACACTGAAAGCCAAATGTGCTGTTAACAAGAAGTTATGAAAGTGGAACGTGGACGACTGTGTGTGTGTGTGTGTGTGTGTGTGTGTGTATATAAATGTTTGATCCTACCAGGGTTGCGGGGATGCTGGAGCCTGTGTCAGCCAACTCTGGGTGAAAGAAGGGTACACATTGAACAGCTCCTCAGACCATCGCAGGGCCAACACACATTGCAACCATTAAAATTTACATCCATACCAAGGTGCAGTCTGGAACTAGCATTTAGCCTAATGACAGACCAATGTCTTCAGAAGATGGAAGGAAACTGGAGAACCCAGAGGAAACCCAAAGTGCCTGGGAAAACATGCAAAGACATCAGAACTTAAACAAAAGACCTTTTAACTGTGAGGGACATGCTTAAACACTATGCCACAAAGTAGCAGAAGTAGTAGGTATAATGATAATAATAATAATAATAATAATAATTGAGTACTGGTGGCCTAGTGGTAAAGGTGCTGGATCACTCATCCTAAAGTTGGGGGTTCAAGCCCCACTCTCAACGGTTTGTCACTGTCCCCCCAGTGCTATTAACTGGGTTATCAAAGGCCGGCCATGTTTCTCACTGTCTATGATGTGAGGCTGTAAAAGAACCATTGCTGACTTTCGACAGAGTAGCTGCATAGCTGTCGGAGTGTTTCTACCCTACGATGGCCTGGCAAGCTGTCCAGGGTGTACTCTGCCCTCACCCAGAGTTGGCTGAGATGAGCACCAGCCTCCCCATGATCCTAATTAGGATTAAGCGGTGACATTTTGGACATGTACAGAGGAGGGATAGTGAATATATTAGTAGAAGAATGCTGATATTGGAACTACTAGGCAGATGGCCTAGAGGAAGACGAATAATAATAATGATGCATGTATACACATATATACTATATATAGATAATAATAATAAAATCTTTTTAAATTCATGCGAAATGAATAATCAAACAGACATACATACATGCATATTACATGATGCATATACAATTCATTCCATGATTTAAAGGATGCATACATTATTATTATGATTATGTGATAGGTATGTCACGTTTTAATGACTAGGTAAGAGGCGAGAACTATAATGTATAACACGAGCTGGATGGGAACCAGCAATTAACACAGGCATGTTATTTTGCCCTGGTAGATGTTAGCAATGTGTTAATGACACTGTCTATTTGTATTTGCCCTTTAAAGCCAACCATGTCCAGCTCTGTGAATCTTGTAATGCTTGGGAACTTTAAAGTGATGAACCACTGCTTATTTTCAAACCTATTTTAGGTCACACAACAAACGATGAGAATACCAGAGCAGATTCTCAAACTGGAAAAAACATTGAAAAGACATGCAGTGTTAAAATAACCCTTTAACACGAATTTGCATTAAAAAACAATTACAATGAAATAAGGCAACATAGAAGCACTGATTTTAAAAGTACTGTATTTATAATTATGTTTAAAAATTATGCACTAAAAATGCAGTTGATGACATGAATGAAGTAAAAAGTGTTAGCATTAAAAAATAGATAGTATGAATAAAAACCTGAGGGCAGGATTGTTATTGTATAATTAACAATTACGCACCATAGACGAGGTGGATGTTGTGGAATAGTCGGTGAGACAGAATATCAATTTCAGCAACATCCACTGAGCCTAAGACACTATATTTTAGTATATACTATATGGGGACACAATAAAAGTATATTAAAGTTATGTTTTAAGTATATTGCTGACAGTCATTTAATCATGCTGGACAAAGCTAAGCTGCAAGTACATGTAAGAACAGGTACATAGCTCAAGAGATGTGTAACTGTCTCTATAAAGCTCATTCAGCGTTTGAGTATCTTATTCAACATGATAAGCGCCCAGGGTGCTTAAAAAATTGGAGTGGGTTGGCGCTTATTAAAATGTTACCAGTGGAAGTGGAACGGTAAGTGCTTATTATCATCGAGGTGGAAAACATGAATAATAATAGAACAATAAAATATTTTTACTGGTATTTGTGTTATTCATTTTGTGGTATCAACCAAACTACTGACATGAAAGCTAAAAATAAACAGAAAACAACATAATTTTTTTTTTTTTTTTTTAAAAACACCCCTTCCTTTTCCCTCCCCATGCTGTTCCTTTAAACATTTTCCGGGAAGTAAAATCGAGCCAATCAACACAAATCTCAAATTTAGCACATGGCATGTTGAACCAATTAACAAGAACAGAAACAAAAGCACATGTCCAGGAACATGCTGATATTTATGAAGTTAGTAAGCAGGAGAATCAGGTGAAAAATACCCGTTATCACTTTCTGATAGGTCCATGTCTGGCTCATCGCTCCATTAATTCAGCGCATCCGATAGTTTTTCTGTAACAGTTTCTAATGATTCTTCGGTTGTTGTACATTTACCAAGAGAAAACAAAATATTTTCCTGTTTTTAAAGCATGGTATAACAATCAAATGTGTTGTTACTGATGAACATTATAGACATTCCCCAGTGGCAGCGGGTCTTGAAATACCATGTAAACTCACTTTTACAGGCAGTGAGCGCCTCATTTTACGGTTACACACTGATCGAATAAAATTGGTAAGTTCCATTGGTAAGGCTCCCAGTACACATGGACGATTATGAGACGTAAGATCAAAAACTTTTGTTGGGTGGGGGGGCTTATTGGATCAGGGCGCTTATTACATTGAATACGGTATATACGACATGAAAAAGATTATCGAACTAAAACTAGATTTTTATGGTTTATATTTACATTTTTAATCATGACAGTGGAAAGTCAAGTGACCTATGAGCTTCATTAAGGCCAAGCTAAGACTGTGTGTTTTGATCTGAGATATTTGGAGTTAGTATATACTACATTGAAACAAACAAAATGTAACTAAAATTAGATGTTTATTGTTTAATCTTACATATTTTAATGATGACAGCAACTGGCCTGGTGAGCTCTGCACAGTCTGAGCTAATAGAGCTATGTAGTTAAAGATGTCTTTTGAGCCTACTCATTGAGAGTTAGTACATACTACACAAAACAAATACTGTAGTTTATTTCTGTATTTTTTTATACTGTATTAATTCCACAAGAGAAGCGTTGACTTCTGGATTTAACCCATCCAAAGTGAACACACACACTCGGGGAAGTGGGCTGCCACACACTGCAGTGCTGAGAGAGCAGTTGGGGGTTAGGTCCCTTGCTCAAGGGTACTTCAGCCATAAAGAGAAAGTGAAGCTCATGCATCCACTGCCAACCATTTTTCCAGCTGGTTCAGGTATCAAAAAAGAGACCTTTCAGTCCCAAAGCCATTAGTCTCAGGCTGCCCTAAGGTGTATATTTTTAAATTGTTTATTTTTTATTTATTGCCCCCATTTTCTTCTGAGCCTAGTGTTTTCATGAGAAAACATTGAAGTATGAGTTAATCTATGATATATTTGTGAATAGTAAAGTGAACTTCCCTGCAATGGCCTGGAACGCTATCCAGGGTACACTCCGTTCTTGCCCAGAATTGGCTGAGATGAACGGCTGCCTCTTTGTGACCATAATTATTATTAAGCGTCTTGGATACTGAATACATTTATTCAGTATTCAATAAAATCAAAAAAGTACTTTATTAATTTAAAAATGCACATAATTTTAAAAAGTTTATCACCTTTCTGTGTTTGTTTGCATCTTTTCTTCTTGTTTTCCTTTCGGCTGTTCCCTTCAGGGGTCGCCACAGCGAATCATCTACCTCCATCTCACCCGATCCTCTGCATCTTCTTCTCTGACACCAACTACCTTCATGTCCTCCTTCACCACATCCATAAATCTTCTCTTTGGTCTTCCTCTATGCCTTCTGCCTGGTAGTTCCAATGTCAGCATGCTACAAACAATATTCACTATCCCTCCTCTGTACATGTCCAAACCATCTCAATCTAGCCTCTCTGACTTTGTCACCGAAACCTTTTAAATATGCTGTCCCTGTGATGAACTCATTCGTGATCCTATCCATCCTCGTGACTCCCAACGAGAACGTCAACATTTTCATCTCTGCTACCTCCAGCTCTGCCTGCTGTCTTTTCCCTAGTGCCACTGTTTCTAAACCATACAAGATTGCTGGCCTCAACACCGTCGTGTACACTTTTCCTTTCATTCTTGCCGATACCTTCATATCTTCATACCTTCACACATCACACCGGACACTTTTCTCAAACCATTTCAACCTGCCTGCACACGCTTCTTCACCTCTTTTCCACATTCTCCATTCCTCTGGATTGTTGAGTCTAAGTACTTAAAATCCTCCACCTTTTTTATCTCTGCTTCCTGTAATCTCACCGTTCCTCTTGGGTCCTTGTTGTTCACACACATGTATTCTGTCTTTCTGAGGCTAACCTTCATTCCCCTTCTTTCCAGGGCATACCTCCACCTCTGTAGATTTTCCTCCACTTGTTCTCTGCTCTCACTACAGATCACAATGTATTTGCAAACATCATAGTCCATGGGAAATCTTGTTTCACCTTCGTCTGTCAGCCTGTCCATCACCATAGCAAACAATAAGGGGCTCAGAGCTGATCCTTGATGCAGTCCCACCTCCACCTTGAATTCTTCGTTCATGACGACAGCACACCTCACCACTGCCTTACATCTCTCATACATGTCCTGCACCACTCTAACATACTTCTCACCCACTCCAGACTTCCTCATGCAATACCACAGTTCCTCTCTCGGCACCCTGTCAAATGCTTTCTCTAGATCCACAAAGGCACAATGTAGCTCCCTCTGACCTTCTCTGTACTTCTCTATTAAAATCCTCAAAGCAAACCCCGCATCTGTGGTGCTCTTTCTTGGCATGAAACCAAACTGTTGTTCACAAATGCTGATCTCTGCACTGAGTCCAGCTTCCACTATTCTTTCCCATAACTTCATCATATGTCTCATCAACTTTATCCCTCTGTAGTTGCCACAACTCTGCACGTCTCCCTTGTTCTTAAAAATGGGCACCAGCACACTTCTCCTCCATTCCTTGGGCATCTTCTCACTCTCTAAGACCTTGTTGAATGTTCTTGTCAGAAAATCTACTGCACCTCACCGAGACACTTCCATACCGCCACCGGTATGTCATCAGGAACAACTGCCTTTCCACTCTTCATCCTCTTCAATGCCCTCCTCACTTCACCCTTACTAATCTTTGCTACTTCCTGGTCCTTCACAATAACCTCTTCTACTCTTTTTTTCTCTCACATTTTCCTCATTCATCAGCTCTTCAAAGTACTCTTTCCATTTTCCCAGCACACTTCTGTCATCAATCAATACATTTCCCATTCTGTCCTTCATCACTCTAGCATGCTGGACGTCCTTTCCATCTCTAGTTCTCTGCTGTGCCAGCCTGTATAAATCATTTTCTGCCCCTTTACTGTCCAACCTATAATACAAGTCATCATACGCCCTCTGTTTGGCCTTTGACACCGCTACCTTTGCCTTACGCTGTGTCTCCCTGTACTCCTGTTTACTCTCTTTGGTCCTCTCAATGTCCCACTTCTTCTTAGCTCAGCTCTTCCTTTGTACACACTCTTGCACTTCCTCATTCTACCACAAGTCTCCTTATCTCCTCTCCTTCCAGAGGACACACCAAGTACTCCCCGACCTGTCTGCCTGATCACATTAGCTGTAGTTGTCCGATCATCTGGAAGCACTTCCTGATCACCCAAAGCCTGTTTCAACTCCTTGAAGACAACACGACATTCTTTCTTTTTCAGCTTCCACCACTTTGTCTTCTGCTCTGCCTTTGCCTTCTTCACCTTCCTCACCATCAACGTCATCTTGCACACCACCATCCTATGCTGTTTGGTAACACTCTCACCCACTACGACTTTGCAGTCACTGACTTCCTTCAAATTACATCGCCTGCACAAGATGTAGTCTACTTGTGTGCTCCTACTTCCGCTTTTATAAGTCACCCAATGCTCCTGTCTCTTCTGGAAGAATGTGTTCACCACAGTTATTTCCATCCTTTTTGCAAAATCTATCAACATCTGTCCTTCTGTGTTCCTGTCCTGGATACCAAACCTGCCCATCACTTCCTCGTCCCCTCTGTTTCCTGCACCAACATGTCCAATTAAGTCTGCCCCAATGACCACTCTTTCATCGCTGGGGGTACTCTGCATCACTTCATGTGACGCACTCCAGAATCTCTCCTTCTCTTCTAGCTCATATCCTGCCTGTGGGGCATAAGCACTAACAACATTGAACATCACACCTTCAATTTCTAACTTGAGACTCATCACTCTGTCTGACACTCTTTTCACTTCTAGAACATTCCTGACAAACTCCTCCCTCAAGATGACTCCTACTCCATTTCTCTTCCCATCCACACCATGATAAAACAGCTTAAACCCTGCTCCTAAGCTTTTAGCCTTATTACCTTTCCACCTGGTCTCCTGAACACACGGTATGTCCACCTTCCTTCTCTGTCAGCCAGCTCTCTACCTTTTTTTGTCATAGCTCCAACATTCAAAGTCCTTACTCTTAGTCCTAGACTCATGCCTTTCCTCTTCTCTCTCTGCTTACAGACACGCCTCCCTCTCCTTCTTTGACCAACAGTAGTCCAATTTCCACCAGCACCCTGTTGGTTAATAGCGCTGATGGCGGTCGTTGTTAACCCGGGTCTCGACCGATCCGGTGGGAAATTTGTTTTTATGATTCGCATTTCAATTTTTTGGCACAAATTTTACGCCGGATGCCCTTCCTGACGCAACCCTCTGCATTTATCCGGGCTTGGGAACGGCGTGAGGATGAACACTGGCTTGCCCCCCCCCCCGGCTGCATTCTGTGTTTGTTTGCATAATTATGCCAATAGTGGCTTTTAAGAATTTCATAAAAGCTTTAACAGAGGTAAGATATCAGGGGGAAGAAGACTACATTAGACCTGCGGGAGAAAATTCCGGATCCAGAATGTTTGAAAGAATTATTTAATGTTGACAGATAAGGGAACTTTATGGAAGGGTGAAATTACAGCAGGTTCAGCATGAGATGCCGTGTACTTTCTGGGGGTTCAGCTTGGTGGAGGTTTGTCCTCTTCGTGTGTTCTTGTTACTTTACTATAATTTTTATAAATCTTCTGAAGTCAAAGTTATATTAGAGTTGAAGATTTACTGCTTGCAAGTAAACCACATGTTCATCTTATGGGAGCTTTTATATTGTAGTAGTATAAGATATGAGGCACAAGGCATATAAATCTAATTATGATACCCACATGCTGCTTTTTAATGATGGATGATACTGAAAATCCAATAGAAAAGTCAACTTTATAAATAAATCAATAAAAACAGTATACAGTAGTAAGCAAACATTAGGATTACTGTAAATGGTTGAGGAAATGAATGATAAATATTTAATAATTTAATAAAGTTCTCATTGACTGGAAAAGGTAATTTCATCTTTGAATGAAAGAATTTTACAGATTTCAAGCTTCATTTTGGAAGTAAATCAATGAACAGACTCTAGCATTTTATTCAAGTTCAGTCCACTTGTACACTTCTTGTATTTTTTTGTCTGATTTAATGTTGCTGCCACTTTAACCGAGTGAATTCCTCATCATGCATTTCACAAGTTATTAAAGTGCACGTCATAATAACTTACACCTCATCCACCTACCTCTTGCCTTGGAAATGTTTCCTCCAAGCTGTCTTCTTGGATAGTGGGTGGAAATAATTTATCAACATAATATTCAACTTCTTTATTGTGTGTGTGTGTGTGTGTGTGTGTGTGTGTGTGTGTGTGTGTGTGTGTGTGTGTGTGTGTGTGTGTGATTGACACAGAAAGCAATGTTGACACATTTCTCTGAAAAAAGAGCAAGCCATTCACTTAAACCCTATTTATAGTAGAAGTATAACAGCTGTTAAATTATCATTTATTTTGTTTATCACTTTTGACCATTACACTTTAATATTTAACTTTTTTAAAGGCAGACATCCTTAATTTGTTTAATACAGTAGGCCCCCGTTTTTCGCAATGGTTCGGTTCCGGCCCTTCCTGTGGATCATGAAAATCCGCGAGTTATTGACAAGGTTTTTGAAACCCTATGTATGATATGACATGCACTAAAATATGCTTCTTAAACACATTCTATAGACAGTCTTACTCATTAATACAGTAATAATGTAATAAAATGTAGTAATGATTCAGTAAAAACTTTTACATTTTGTACTGTGATAATATTTATGAATAAATAAAGCACTTAGGCTCCTTACCAGAAGCTAGAGAAGATGCAAGGTGTTTGAGCATCATAGGGATTAAATAATCATTAAAAACACACGAAAAACATTTACTTGGCAATTCAGGCAATCACATTGATAACTTGTGTGCGAAGGAGAAAAAAGAGGTGTACACATTATCTGCAACCAATCAGCAGGAGAGAGAAACAAAAGCTCTCAGCCACTGGCTAAATTTGAATCACGTGCCGGTTACTTCTGGGTTTGTCGCCAATCCACGAGTATGTGGAGGTGCGAGCGCTGAACCGCAAATGGTCAAGGGCCTACTGTACTGTGTTTTTTTTTTTTGTCAACTCAACAACAATGAAGCAATACGATAAAAATTCATTCTGCTTACTTATATCTTCCAAGCCTTAAGTGGTATTCGTATATACTACAACCAAACAGAACTTGAAACACATACATTTTTATTTCAATGTTCATTATAACCAGAAATGATTCACTCTAAAAGATTATACTCTACCAGGTTATATGTCAATGGATTTTTACTTTCTTGGCAGCACTGATTTAAAATTGAGGCTCAGATTATAAAAGAAAAAGTTCCAATTATATACTATGTTTAATTACCACGTTTAATTATTTTACAACCTCTCCCTGAACCACTCTTTCATTATTTGGGGCCAATTTTATATCCATGCCATCAGGAAGAAAACAGGTTGTTCAGGCGAATCCTGGTCATTCAGTAAATTATAACACAACACCAGTCAAGACCAAGACAATATGCACTAAAACCAGTGTCCTTGTCCAAGTCTAGTCAATATAGAAAACATAAAATTCATAAAACTATAAAGCTTTTTGGAATCAATGCTCATGATAAAAGAGACAGTGCTTGTCTATAAGTGGTTTCCATGTGTCTTTTAGATGGTGGGAGGAAAGCAGAATACCTGGAGAAAACCTAAACAGGCGCAGGGAGAGTATACAAACCCTGCACAGAGAGACCCCAGCTGGCCGTCAGGTTTGACCTGAGACTCTTCTTATGCTAAGGTGACAGTGCTAACTACTTCACAACCATGTCACTCAAGAAAAGTTGAAGGTTGATTTTCTTTCACTTAATCCTTCACATGGAGGCTGAAGCCCATCCTAGCCATCTCGAGGCAAATTCGGTATACACTCGGTACAACTCGACAGAACATTTCAGGGCCAACGCACACACTCACATTCACAACTAGGGTCAATTGAGAATATCCAATCAGCTTCTTCGCCAGGCACAGAGTTCGAACCTAGAACCTTCTTGGTGTGATACAGAAGTGCTATTCACTGCACCTAGAAAAATTGCTACTTCTGTTAAATTAGGATGTCTGTCTTCCTTTCGGCTTTTTCCCTTTTACTCGGGAGTCGCCACAGCGAACCATCTGATTCGCACGGTTTTTTTTGATTTGGCAGAGGTTTTTACATCGGATGCCCTTCCTGTCATAACCCTTTTTAGCAAGGGACAGAAACACGCTGATGACTTTGCAGCTACTCTTTACGAAAGTCAGCAATGGTTCTTTTACATGCCTCTCACCATAGACAGTGAGAGACATGGCCCGCCTTTGATAACCCAGTTAGCAGCACTGGGGGGTGTGGGGGGGTGGGGGGGGTGACTCGAACCCCCACAACCTTTGGTTCAGCGATCCAGCACCCTATACCACTAGACCACCACTGCCCTTCTGTTAAATTAGGATGTTAGTCATATTCAGATGACTGATGATATTAATGGAGATACTGCGACATGACCTTCTTCTATTCTGGAGTTGCTCATGGGGAGAGGCGGCGAGCCGGTGTAGGTATTCTTGTTGCCCCCCGTCTCGGTGCCCAAATGTTGGGGTTCTCCCCGGTTGACGAAAGGGTAGCTTCCCTCCGTCTTCGGGTGGGGGGGCGGGTCCTGACTGTTATTTGTGCTTATGCACCAAATGACAGTTCAGAGTACCCACCCTTTTTGGAGTCTTTGGGGGGGGTGTTGGAGAACGCTCCCTCGGGAGACTCGCTCGTTGTCTTGGGAGACTTCAACGCCCATGTGGGCAACGATAGTGTGACCTGGAAGGGTGTGATCGGTAGGTACGGCCTCTCCAGTCTGAATCCGAATGGTGTGTCGTTGTTGGACTTCTGTGCTCGTCATAGTTTGTCTATCACGAACACCATGTTCGAACATAAGGGTGTCCATAAGTGCACTTGGCACCAGGACACCCTAGGTCGCAGTTCGATGATTGACTTTGTAGTCGTGTCATCGGACTTGCGACCATATGTTCTGGACACTCGGGTGAAGAGAGGAGCTGAGCTGTCTACCGATCACTACCTGGTGGTGAGTTGGCTTCGGTGGTGTGGGAGGTTGCCTTCCAGACCTGGCAGGCCCAAGCGTGTAATCAGGGTCTGCTGGGAACGTTTGGCGGAGCGCCCTGTCCGAGAGGCCTTTAACTCCCACCTCCGGCAGAGCTACAACCACGTTCCGGAGGAGGCGGGGGACATGGAATCCGAATGGGCCATGTTTCGTGCCTCCATTGCTGAGGCGGCAGCCCATAGCTGTGGCCGTAAGGTCGTCGGTGCTTGTCGTGGCGGTAATGCCCGAACCCGGTGGTGGACACCTGCGGTGAAGGGGGCCGTCCAGCTGAAGAAGGAGGCCTATCGGGTTTTATTAGCCTGTGGGACTCCTGAGGCAGCAAACGGGTACCGGCAGGCCAAACGCGCTGCAGCCGAGGCTGTCGCAGATGCAAAATCTCGGGCGTGGGAGGAGTTCGGTGAGGGCCTGGAGAGTGATTATCGGTTGGCCTCAAAAAGGTTCTGGGCCACCATCCGACGCCTCAGGAGGGGGAAGCAGTTCTTCACAAACACTGTTTACGGTGGAGGTGGGGAGCTGCTTACCTCGACTGGGGATGTCGTTGAGAGGTGGAGGGAATACTTTGAGGACCTTCTCAATCCCACCAACACGCCCTCCGTGGAAGAGGAAGACCCTGGGGGTTCGGGTGAGGGTCCGCCCATCACTGGAGTGGAGGTCACTGAGGTTGTAAAAAAGCTCCTCGGTGGTCGAGCTCCGGGGTTGGACGAGATCCGCCCAGAATATCTCAGGGCTCTGGATGTTGTAGGACTGTCTTGGTTGACACGTCTCTGCAACATCGCGTGGTCATCGGGGGCTGTACCTCTGGATTGGCAAACTGGGGTGGTGGTCCTAATTTTTAAGAAGGGGGACCGGAGGGTGTGTTCCAATTATCGGGGAATTACACTCCTCAGCCTACCTGGGAAAGTCTATGCAGGGGTACTAGAGAGGAGGATCCGACCGATAGTCGAACCTCGGATTCAGGAGGAACAATGTGGTTTTCGTCCTGACCGCAGCACTCTTGACCAACTCTATACGCTCCACAGGATTCTGGAGGGGGCATGGGAGTTTGCCCAATCTGTCCACATGTGTTTTGTGGATTTGGAGAAGGCTTTCAACCGTGTCCCTCGAAAGATCTTGTGGGGCGTGCTCCGAGAATACGGCGTTCCGGATCCGTTGCTACGAGCGATTCGGTCGCTGTATCACCGGAGCCAGAGTTTGGTCCGTATTGGTAACAGCAGCTCGGATTCGTTTCCGGTGGGAGTTGGAGTCCGCCAAGGCTGTCCTTTGTCACCGATTCTGTTCATAATTTTTATGGACAGAATTTCTAGGCGCAGTCGAGGCGATGAGGGGTTCTGGTTTGGTGGCCATCGGATATCGTCTCTGCTTTTTGCGGATGATGTTGTCCTTTTGGCTTCATCAAATCGGGCCCTCCAGCTCTCATTGGAGCGATTCGCAGCTGAGTGCGAAGCAGCCGGGATGAAGATCAGTACCTCCAAGTCCGAGGCCATGGTTCTCAGTCGGACAATGGTGGAATGCACCCTCCGAGTCGGGAATGAGGTCCTGCCCCAAGTGGAGGAGTTTAAGTATCTTGGGGTCTTGTTTACGAGTGAGGGAAGGATGGAGCGAGAGATCGACAGACGGATCGCTGCAGCCTCTGCTATTAAGCGGTGCCTGTACCGGTCCGTTGTGGTGAAAAAGGAGCTGAGCCGCAAGGCGAAGCTCTCAATTTACCAGTCGATCTACGTTCCAACCCTCACCTATGGTCACGAGCTTTGGGTAATGACCGAAAGAACAAGATCACGGATACAAGCGGCTGAAATGAGCTTTCTTCGCCGGGTGGCGGGGTTCTCCCTTAGAGATAGGGTGAGAAGCTCCGCCATCCGCGAGAGCTTGGAGTAGATGCGCTGCTCCTCCGCATTGAGAGGGGCCAGTTGAGGTGGCTCGGGCATCTGGTCAGAATGCCCCCCGGACGCCTCCCTGGTGTGGTGTTTCGGGCATGTCCAACCGGGAAGAGACCCCGGGGTCGACCTAGAACACGCTGGAGGGACTATGTCTCTCGGCTTGTCTGGGACCGCCTTGGTGTCCCCCCGGGAGAGTTGGAGGAAGTAGCTCGGGAGAGGGATGTCTGGACCTTTTTGCTAAGGTTGCTGCCCCCGCGACCCGACCCTGGACTAAGCGGAAGAAGATGATGATGATGATGATGATACTGCGACATGACACTTTATGGATGTGTCAGATCTATTTATGACTTTCTTCTTGTGAGTTATGAGTTTCGATGTGTGTATGTGCAGCGCTCCCCACTGCATGACTTTCTGACTGCGTATAATGTTTACAGTGATATATATAAAATAAAACTTGAAATTTGAACAGTGACATGCCAACAAATTCCCTTAGACCTACATTCCAAATAAGTTTTGAGAATATGTAGACATTATCTTACTAATAACACAAAAAGTACAAGAAGTAGACAACAGATTTAAGCAATGGAGGTCATGTTCAAAAACCCTCGAGTACAGTATTCATTTAAAGGTCAGATATTAAACCAATTTTCAGATATTTACTTTTCATTTCAGACACCAGTAAAGCAATAAAGTCTGATTCCTAATCCCAACAAAAAAAACCTTTATAGTTCTTCAGGAAGCTACTTCCCTGCATCTCCCCATATTGATGATTTTGGGAGCATGTGCTGGACAGCCTGCTTGGCTTCCTTCTCCCACCTATAAGCTTTCCGCACTCCATGCCTACTCTGCTCTAATTGGTCACCTTTCAGAAGCTTTTCCAGATACTGCCATGCGTGAGGGTAGTAAGGAAAGACTAATCAAAAGGCCCAATATACCTTTAGTGACACCCCCACCCCCCAAAAAAGGGATACAAAGCATATTTCCCCCTTTAATGATTCATTTGTTATTTCCCTTTTTCTCTTCATATACATAATTAAGGAAAAGCTATATCATAAAGAGACTCTCCTGCCGCCACTTTTGCTCCTCCAGTGCTGAGAAATCTTCATACAGTAAGCTGAGTATTGATATTATTATTCTGTCTCCTTCTCTGTCTTTTCATATCTGCCAGAAAGGAAATTGAAGCCATGAGATCAATTTGGAGCCCAGTGTCTGAATGTTATTGGTTTTCGGGCTTCCTTATTTTCTGCCCTTACTCAAGTGCTAAAGGCAGTGACTCAGGTGTGGTGGTCTATGAAGGCCTCGTCTGTAATGGGTGTTTTTTTTTTTATTTCTCTGTGGGTGAACATATCATTATAATGGTTTTCTTCTTTCAGCCTGACCAAAAAGACCTGTCCCAGATTGCATGAGCTATGAAGAATTCCAGGAAAGTGAATCGGGGCCTTGTGGCTATTCGAGCCTCCCTTCGGGAGTGACTGTAAGTCAGCATGAGAGAGAAAGAGAAAGAGAGAGTTACCACAGGGAATGAGAAGGTGACTGCAGAGATTATATTGATACCACTTTGATGCTCCTCTCTCACTCAGGCTTTTATGCCAATACAATTGTGGCTGGCGTGGGATCAGATTTTGTTCCAAGCATTTAGCAGCACAATTGATTAGGTTTATAAAAAGTGTGTGATAGCAAAGCCCTAGTCGGGAAGTGTTGTATAGTGCAGGTCCATTTTTGGTAGTGCAGTGGTGCCAGTTAAAAAAAAAAAAAAAACTACTTTGGGTATCATAAATATCACAAGATCTCGTTTTAGAGACACGTTTAACAATCTGAACTCAGACTGAAAGTTTTGAATTAAAAAGGATTTTCCCCCATCATATTAGTGTAAGTTTGATTTTATATTTGAATTTACATGCTAATTTCTAGAGCTCATATAAGATACAGAAGAATGGGTAGTCAGAAGTCCTCATCTTGACACTAATAGCCGATTGCCACTAGATGGCAGGCTCTTTATTCTGTAGTAATTCTTTCTCAAACTTAAAAAAAAAAATGAGAATTCATAACTTGACTTGTTGACTAAGCTGTTTCTTTGAAATTGTTGTCTCAGTGAGGATTTCATGGGGTCTTATTGATGTCTTTTAATTCTGCTTCAATACATTTTGGTAATTATTAGCATTATGAATCTCAAGTTGCAGGTATGGGAGGCATGGTTCAGTTGTATAATCTTCTTTTCCTTTCGGCTTTTCCCTTCGGGGGTCGCCACAGCGAATCATCTGCCTCCATCTCACCCTATCCTTTGCATTTTCTTCTCTTACACCACCTTCATGTCCTCCTTCACCACATCCATGAATCGTCTCTTTGGTCTTCCTCTAGGCCTTCTGCCTGGTAGTTCCAACCTCAGCATCCTACTACCGATATACTCACTATCTCTCCTCTGTACATGTCCAAACCAAAAAATGCGAGTTCAGTAGTATAATCATAACTATGGAATTATATAACTCAGAAAGAGGCAGCTGGTGGCCAGAATATCATTCATTACATCCTGTGGGATGCTATTTTTCCCCCCTATCTTCTTCTTCCTTCTTCTTTTCCTTTCTCAGGGGTCGCCACAGTGAATCATCTGATATTCATGTTTGATTTGGCATAGATTTTTACGCCAGATGCCCATCCTGACACAATGCAGCCATGAGGCGGGGGGGGGGCACTAACCAGTGTCTCTCCCCCTTATGCCGGTCCCAAGCCCGGATAAATGCAGAGGGTTGCGACAGGAAGGGCATCCGGCGTAAAACTTCTGCCAAAAAAAAAAAAATGCAAATGATCAATACAGAATTCATACCGGATCGGTCGAGGCCCGGGTTAACAACGACCGCCATCAGTGCTGTCAACCAACAGGGTGCTGATGGAAATTGGACTACTGTTGGTCGAAGACGTCGAAGAAGGAGAGGCGGGAGGCGTGTCCGTAGGCAGAGAGAGAAGAGGAAATGCGTGAGCCTCGGACTGAGAGTAGGGACTTTGAATGTTGGAACTATGCAAGGAAAAGATAGGGAGCTGGCTGACATGATGCAGAGGAGGAAGGTGGACATACTGTGTGTTCAGGAGACAAGGTGGAAAGGTAGAAAGGCTAAAAGCTTAGGAGCAGGGTTTAAACTGTTTTATAATGGTGTGGATGGGAAGAGAAATGGAGTAGGAGTCATCTTGAAGGAGGAGTTTGTCAGGAATGTTCTAGAAGTGAAAAGAGTGTCAGACAGAGTGATGAGTCTCAAGTTAGAAATTGAAGGCGTGATGGTCAATGTTGTTAGGGCTTATGCCCCACAGGCAGGATGTAAGCTAGAAGAGAAGGAGAGATTCTGGAGTGAGTTAGATGAAGTGATGCAGAGTACCCCCAGAGGTGAAAGAGTGGTCATTGGAGCAGACTTCAATGGACATGTTGGTGCAGGCAACAGAGGGGACGAGGAAGTGATGGGCAGGTTTGGTATCCAGGACAGGAACACAGAAGGACAGGTGTTGATCGATTTTGCAAAAAGGATGGAAATGGCTGTGGTGAATACTTTCTTCAAGAAGAAACAGGAGCATAGGGTGACTTATGAAAGCGGAGGTAAGAGCACACAGGTAGACTACATCTTGTGTAGGCGATGTAATTTGAAGGAAGTCAGTGACTGCAAAGTCGTAGTGGGTGAGAGTGTTGCCAAACAGCATAGGATGGTGGTGTGCAGGATGACACTGA
This sequence comes from Plotosus lineatus, assembly GCA_024760905.1. Taxonomy (NCBI): domain Eukaryota; kingdom Metazoa; phylum Chordata; class Actinopteri; order Siluriformes; family Plotosidae; genus Plotosus; species Plotosus lineatus. The sequence goes on along the minus strand of CM045729.1, from coordinate 39,003,148 downwards.
TGGTGAGAAAGGTAAAAAAGGCAAAGGCAGAGCAGAAGACAAAGTGGTGGAAGCTGAAAAAGGAAGAATGTCGTGTTGTCTTCAAGGAGGAGTTGAAACAGGCTTTGGGTAGTCAGGAAGTGCTTCCAGAGGACTGGACAACCACAGCCAATGTGATCAGGGAGACCGGTAGGAGAGTACTTGGTGTGTCCTCTGGAAGGAAAGTAGATAAGGAAACTTGGTGGTGGAATGAGGAAGTGCAGGAGTGTGTACAAAAGAAGAGGTGAGCCAAGAAGAAGTGGGACATTGAGAGGACCGAAGAGAGTAAACAGGAATACAGGGAGACACAGCGTAAGGCGAAGGTAGCAGTGTCAAAGGCCAAACAGAGGGCGTATGATGACTTGTATGATAGGTTGAACAGTAAGGAGGGAGAAAATGATCTATACAGGTTAGCACAGCAGAGAAATAGAGATGGGAAAGACATGCAGCAAGTTAGAGTGATAAAGGACAGAGAGGGCAATGTATTGACTGATGACAGAAGTGTGCTGGGAAGATGGAAAGAGTACTTTGAAGAGCTGATGAATGAGGAAAATGAGAGAGAAAAAAGAGTAGAAGGGGTGACCGTTGAGGAGCAGGAAGTAGCAAAGATTAGTAAGGGTGAAGTGAGGAGGGCATTGAAGAGGATGAAGAGTGGAAAGGCAGTTGGCCCTGATGACATACCAGTTGAGGTATGGAAGTGTCTAGGGGAGGTAGCAGTAGATTTTCTGACAAGAATATTCAACAAGGTCTTAGAAAGTGAGCAGATGCCAGAGGAATGGAGGAGAAGTGTGCTTGTGCCCATTTTTAAGAACAAGAGCGATGTACAGAGTTGTGGCAACTACAGAGGGATAAAGTTGATGAGCCATACAATGAAGCTATGGGAAAGAATAGTGGAAGCAAGACTAAGGGCAGAGGTCAGCATTTGTGAACAACAGTTTGGTTTCATGCCAAGAAAGAGCACCACAGATGCAGTGTTTGCTTTGAGGATGTTAATAGAGAAGTACAGAGAAGGTCAGAAGGAGCTGCATTGTGCCTTTGTGGATCTGGAGAAAGCATATGACAGGGTGCCGAGAGAAGAACTGTGGTATTGTATGAGGAAGTCTGGAGTGACAGAGAAGTATGTTAGAGTGGTGCAGGACATGTATGATAGATGTAAGACAGTGGTGAGGTGTGCTGTCGGTGTGACAGAAGAGTTCAAGGTGGAGGTGGGACTGCATCAAGGGTCAGCTCTCAGCCCCTTCTTGTTTGCTATGGTGATGGACAGGCGGACAGATGAGGTTTGACAAGAATCTCCATGGACTATGATGTTTGCAGATGACATAGTGATCTGTAGTGAGAGCAGAGACCAAGTGGAGGAAAATCTAGAGAGGTGGAGGTATGCCCTGGAAAGGAGGGGATTGAAGGTTAGTCTTACTAAGACAGAATACATGTGTGTGAACGACAAGGACCCAAGAGGAACTTTGAGGTTACAGGGGGCAGAGATAAAGAAGGTGGAGGATTTTAAGTACTTAGGCTCAACAATCCAGAGCAATGGAGAGTGTGGAAAAGAGGTGAAGAAGCGCGTGCAGGCAGGTTGGAATGGATGGAGAAAAGTGTCCGGTGTGATGTGTGATAGGAGAGTATCGGCAAGAATGAAGGGAAAAGTGTACAAGACGGTGATGAGGCCAGCGATGTTGTATGGTTTAGAGACAGTGGCCCTGGGGAAAAGACAGGAGTCAGAGTTGGAGGTAGCAGAGATGAAAATGTTGAGGTTCTCTTTGGGAGTAACAAGGATGGATAGGATCAGAAATTAGTACATCAGAGGGACAGCACATGTTAGATGTTTTGGAGACAAAGTCAGAGAGGCTAGATTGAGATGGTTTGGACATGTACAGAGGAGAGTTAGTGAGTATATTGGTCGTAGGATGCTGAGGTTGGAACTACCAGGCAAAAGGCTGAGAGGAAGACCAAAGAGAAGATTTATGGATGCGGTGAAGGCGGACATGAAGGTCGTTGGAGTAAGAGTAGAAGATGCAGAGGATAGGGAGAGATGGAGGCAGATCATTTGCTGTGGCGACCCCTGAAGGGAACAGCCGAAAGGAAAAGAAGAAGAAGAAGGAGCCCTTCCTGACACAACCCTTTAGCAAGGGGCAGAAACACGCTGACGGCTATGCAGCTACTCTTTATGAAAGTCAGCAATGGTTCTTCTACATGAACCTCTCACCATAGACAGTGAGAGACAACATGGCCTTTGATAACCCAGTTTGCTGCACTACGGGGGACAGTGACAACCTTGTGGAGAGTGGGACTCGAACCAATGGATCCAGTGCCCTATACCTCCAGGCCACCACTACCCCACAGTTTGTTTTCCCCTGTATGAGGCAAAAAATAAAATAAAAAATCAGATGGTGAGATAATGTCTTATTAGCAGCAAGACTGTCCTGGGTTTGAGTCCCAGGCTTAGCAAGGGCATTCCTATGTGGAGATTGCATGCTTTCTTTGTGTCCACTCGGGTTTTCTCCAGGTACTCCTTCCATAGTCCAAAGCCATGGACATGTTCCAAATTACCCCTGTGTGGTTGCGATTTTGAATGGTTGTGTGTTGGACCCGTGATGCTCTGCCTTCACAAAGAACCTGCCTTCACCCAGAGTTGGCTATGATAGACGCCAGCCTTCCTGTGATCATAATGGGATCAGCAAATGGGTGAAATTTGTTTGGTTGTTTGTTTTATTTCTTGGACTTTTTAAAATTACCTATCTTTTATTTAAATTCTATCTTTTACTGTGCAGCACTTTGGTCAGCATTGTTGTTCTTTTAGTGCTTTATAAATCACATGGTATGGTATGGAGAGAACGAGTGAGACGTCATTTACAATTTATTTCAGGTAATGCTTGCTATTTGGGCTACCTGAAAGTTTGCAAAAAGACAGTAGAAAAAAAAAGAAAAGTTGACCACAAAGTTTGAATTGAGGTGGAAAACATACCTTTTCATCAATTTTATTTATTTTATTTTATTTTTTTTTAACCAGAATCGTTACTTGATTTTAAAGCATTTGAGGGATATTAATTATTTTTATTTTATAGCATTGCTCACTGACCTTTGGGGACGATGACATGAACAGTCACTTCCAGAAATCTCCTGTGTTTCTAAATGGAAAGCCACAGAATTTAAAAAAAAGCAATGTGTTGTTTGGGAAAGAAATGGTGCAATGTGTGTGTGTGTGTGTGTGTGTGTGTGTGTGTGTGTGTGTGTGTGTGTGTGTGTGTGTGTGTGTGTGTGTGTGTGTGTGTGTGTGTGTGTGTGTGTGTGTGTGTAAGAGAGAGAGAGAATAAGATTTTATTAGTTGTTTGTAAGGTTTAACACAATTAGCTGGTAGAAATGTCTTTCAAGGTGATGCTTTGTACATGTATTCTCTTTGAGTATTATTTCAGCGCATGTACTTGTTTTCTTTTACAGTGGTACCTGACCTTATGATAGTCCCAGCAAATGAAAAATCCAGGTTACGAAAAACATTTTCCAAAATTTTTTGTCTCTGTATACGAAACAAGTTCTCCTCATGAAACGCGCCAAACACACCATTCAAACATTGAAACGCGCTATTCAAACATTCAAATGTGCCATTCAAACATTAAAACATGTCATTCAAGCATTCAAACAATGCACAAGCTGCTCTCCCAATCTACGTCATTGTGGTCTCCCACTGTCTATCTTCAAGCATCCCGCCCTGCTGGCCTCCCATTGGCTTGGATGGATGACGAAGCTCCCTCCTATTTGCTATTATGGAGCTGCATCTCCCATAATGCTTTTTGTGTAAAGGACAAAGTTACTGTCGTTTCATAAGTTTCTTGATTTATTTTTTGACTCAGGCTTTTAAAAAGTAAGGTAAAGTCCTTTGGGCTTTTTACACCCGAGCCCAGTGGCTCATCTTATCCCCGGTTTCTGTAGTGTGAAGAAACTAGGAGTACAACTCCTCCTGGATGGGACACTAGTCGGTTACCTCGCCGGTTACCTTCCCAGTATATTTTTACTGGTACGCATTTATACTGCTGGGTGAACAGAGGCACACTTGTGATTGAGACCTTGCCCAGGGGTCTTAGCACAGTGAGGGTCTCATTGGGGCTCAAACTCACAAACTCCTGATCATGAGCGCAGCACCCTAACTACTACACCACCTGCCCCACGACTCAGGCTTTTAACCTTCCATAAACATTTTTATGGTTATAACTCTGCTGAGAAGACATGGTCAACACACGCGCACACACACGCGCACGCGCGCACTCACACACATGCATGTGATTTCCGGTGTGAGTGAAAAGAAGAAGCGGGCTCGTGGCATGCGGTTGAGTGATATCGCAAAGGAATATGGCCAAACCTGTCTACCATCGGTACAATATGGAAGCAGAAGGAGGTCTTAAAAGGTATGCTTTTCTAATTTTTAAAAGGTTTAGGGGGTAGTACTGGGGGCCTTGGAACGAATCACACTTTTTACATGTAAAATGCGGTTCAATTTATGAAAAATTCAGTTTCAGAAAAAGACTCTGGAACGGATTAATTTCGTAAGATGAGATACCACTGTACTTGAATAGATGAATCAGTACTTCTACTTTCACCAGGTTTATTTCTTATACAACAACCTGTACATGTGCTTGAGTAATGAATTTGTGAACTTTGAACACCACTGCCGGTACTGTGGTTTAAATCGGTAGAATAACATCAAACAAGTTAGAGGTCACCCAAGTTCGTGATGTCCTAAGGCCATCGCACTTTTATCATGACTTTAACTACAGTATATCTATCTATCTATCTATCTATCTATCTATCTATCTATCTATCTATCTATCTATCTATACTGTATGTATATATATATATATATATATATATATATATATATATATATATATATATATATATATATATATATATATACAAAAATAAAAGGACAGGACAAAGACTTTCTATTGAAACTCCATTTATCACTACAGATCTGTTTCGAGGGGTGGTGAAACCATCCTCTCTCTTCAGGTGATTACAGAAGATGATTACATTATATCTATAGTCTTCTATTCTTCTGTAATCACCTGAAGAGAGAGGATGGTTTCACCACCCCTCGAAACATATCTGTAGTGATAAATGGAGTTTCAATAGAAAGTCTTTGTCCTGTCCTTTTATTTTTGTTTATTTGCTCTACCAAAAAGTATTGAGCACTCTCCTACGGAAGGATCTACTCAGAAAATCCTCTCTCTCTCTCTCTCTCTCTCTCTCTCTCTCTATATATATATATATATATATATATATATATATATATATATATATATATATATATATATATACATATATATATATATATATATATATATATATATATATATATATGATTTTCTGAGTCGATCCTTCCGGAGGAGAGTGCTCGATACTTTTTGATAGAGCAAATAACAATAAAAATAAAAATAAAAGGACAGGACAAAGACTTTCGATTGAAACTCCATTTATCACTACAGATATGTTTCAAGGAGTGGTGAAACCATCCTCTCTCTTCAGGTGATTATAGAAGAATAGAAGACTATAGAAGAATTCTTCTATAATTATAGAATTCTTCGATAATCACCTGAAGAGAGAGGATGGCTTCACCACCCCTCGAAACAGATCTGTAGTGATAAATGGAGTTTCAATAGAAAGTCTTTGTCCTGTCCTTTTATTTTTATTTTTTATTATATATATACATACATACATACATACATACATATACAGTAGATAGATAGATCGTGATTGATTTATATCAATACTGAGACATATATACCCTTTGGATTTTTTTTTAATCATGACGGACACATGAGTTCCAAGCATATGTGATATGTACAAGCAAGTGTGTAATGATGTCTCTTTAACTTTGCTGAAGAGTTTAAGTATATACTAGTTTAAACCTAGAGAAAAAGCAACCACAGCAAGATCTGTATAGTTTATTTTTTTATGCTTTAATCATGATACAAGCAGAGCAGTACGAGTAGTTTGTGCTCTGTAAAAGTGTTTTAGTATTAAGAGGAAACACAAGAAAAAATTAAATAAAACAAGACTTTTATGGGTTATTTTTCCAACAGTTATGGCGCTGCCTACTCACAATGACTCTGTGTGAAATCTTCTTCTTTATGTTCCCTTATAAAGTGAGATTTAAAATATTCCCTTTTCATCCAATGCAACCTCCATAAGTTCATCTTTGGACATGAACAGTTCATGATTATCTCAAACCATTATGCAAGGCAATAAGCATGGAGTGAATATTTAATCCAGCTCTTAGTGTTTTGAAATTTCTGAGGTCATTATGGGAAGTACATGAGACAGGACGAGACACAGAACATGAACTGAAAGAACTTCACTTGCCCGGTGTTTACTGTACTTAAACAAATAGACTGTTTGTTTTTTTTTTTTTTTCAAATCATTGATGAGATTTGATCAATATCTAAATAATTGATCTATATAAACTTTGAAAATAACACAAACGTGGACTGTACCATGTGTGTGTGTTGGGGGGGGGGGGGGGGGTTAATGCAGGAAAAAGCTAATTTTCTCCTTTTGTATTTTACTTATTTCCTTGTATTTTACCCCTCTGGATGAACTCCAGAAAAGCAAATATATCTAGTACTTTTTCTGGTTTCTCTTCCTGGGAACAGTGTTTGGGGCATGTTTGTCATGTTCCCTCAGGCACAGACAGGCCATCATGGACTGTCAGAATGACCTCAGAATTGGAATAGTACCAAGTGTTATTTTGGCCTCTGGAGTAGGCATGGTATGCTGTTGTATCTTGTCAACTTCTGGAGGGAGCTTGGCACTGGAGACTGTCCCTTCAGTCTCTGGCATGGGTGTCGCTCTGAGGATGCTGTGGATGTGCAGCCAGCTGATACAGTGGTCATATTTCTGGCATCTCCACTCCACAATTTAGGAAAAGACTGAGCCAGTTAAACTCCTGTTGCATCTCCTGACATTGTTTGTTCTGTTCGTGAGAGCACTCACCATGTGATTAAAAAAAAAATTTGTCTCAGCAGGATTCTGGAGGCAGAGGTAAGTGTGGATAATAACTTTATTCACACAGATTGACAAAAATCCAAAACATGAACTAGAGAAAAATTAAAAATAAAATATAAGTTTTCACATTATGGGTAAAAACACAAGAGAGATGAGTTGTAGTGTTTTTTTCTGTGATGGGAACAGGTGTGCATCATTAGGGGTGTGGCGTCTCTAGTGGCATGGTCTTCTCTGGGAAATGTATTCATAAAGCATTGCACAATCAGTGCACGTGTTGTTAAATTTTCTCTGCATTGCCCTGAAGAGGTTAAACACGCAGAACCATTTATCTATTATCAGTATTGCTTATCTGTCAGGGTCATAAGAGAAACTGGAGCCAATCCCAGTGACTATGGGGGAGAGGCAGGGTACACCATGAACAGTTTTTCAATTTACTCCAGGACTAAACAGACACAAACAACCATTCACACTCACATTATCAAACTATTTAAATTCATCTGAGTGTCTTTGAACTTTGAGAAAATATGCCCAGAGTAAACCCACACAAGCATGAGAAGAACATGCATTTTTACTTTACATCAAAAGGCCCTTAGCTGAGAAAGGCATATAGAAAGGCCATTAGCTGAGATTCAAACCAATAATCTTCTTACAACAGAGACAGTGCAAACAATTGAGCCATTGTCTGTTCAACCAGTACAGGCTGATGACATCAGCAAATGCGTTTAATCCTATTAGGGTCATGAGCATGCTGGAGCCTATTCCAGCAACTGAACAGCTCGCCAGGCCATTGCAGGCCAACAAACAAATACTGTATAACCATTGACACGCTCATTCACACCTTGGAACATCCAATTTACATGTCCATGTCTTCGGACTGTGGGAAACTGGTATACCCAAGGGAAAACCAACACAAGAATGGCGAGGACATGGACACTCACCAAATTCCATGACTGGAGCCCAGGACCTTCTTGCTGTGAGGTGAATGTACTAACCACTACACCACTGCGACACCCCACTCATATCGAGAGTAGTTTTATTTCAAACTTAAAAAAGTAAACAGAACACATAACATGTCAGAATATTTACATTTTTCACATTCACGTGTGGATAGCTCACTTTTATTTAGAGTAGGCTGCATTGCCATCAACGTGTTTCGGTCTTGTGAGGGCTTTACGAGCTGTCAAGGGTGTATTCTGCCCTTGATAGAGTCAGGTGAGATGGGTGCCAGCCTCCCCGTGACCTAATTCAGAAAATGATCGAATGAATGTACATCACGCTAAAGTTGAATAATTATTTAAAGATATGTGCTAAAGGCCCATATATAAAAACAAACAAGCATTATTGTTGGCTGTAAAACTAAAAGTACAGAGAGATAAGTGATTACAGAGATTACAGAGTGTGGATCACTTGTATCTTGAGCGAAAAGGGCATTGTCTATTTTTCCCTTTCTATATTCATCTTTAAAACCTTACTTTAAAATTCAGTGTTGCTCAACATAAATAGAACTAATCTGCATCAGGAAATAAATATTTTCATAATATGAAGATTTTCATCTCTGCTACCTCCAGCTCTGCCTCCTGTCTTTTCCTCAGTGCCACTGTTTCTAAACCATACAACATCTCTGGCCTCATCACCGTATTGTACACTTTTCTTTTCATTCTTGCCAATACCTTCTTATTACACATCACACCGGATACTTTTCTCCAACCATTCCAACCTGCCTGCATACGCTTCTTCATGAAACTGTTGTTCACAAATGCTGACTTCTGCCCTTAGTCTAGCTTCCACTATTCTTCCCCATAACTTCATCATATGGCTCATCAGCTTTATTCCTCTGTAGTTGCCACAACTCTGCACGTCTCTCTTCTTCTTAAAAATGGGCGCCAGCACACTTCTCCTCCATTCCACTGCCATCCTCTCACTCTCTAAGACCTTGTTGAATGTTCTTGTCAGAAACTCTACTGCTACCTCACCGAGACACTTCCATACCTCGTATATATGTCGACATATGTCATCAGGACCAACTGCCTTTCCACTCTTCATCCTCGTCAATGCCCTCCTCACTTCACCCTTACTGATCTTTGCTACTTCCTGGTTCTCCACAGTTACCTCTTCTACTCTTTTTTTCTCTCATTTTCCTAATTCATCAGCTCTTCAAAGTACTCTTTCCATCTTCCCAGCACACTTCTGTCATCAGTCAATACATTTCCCTCTGTCCTTGGTAACTCTTACTTGCTGCAAGTCCTTCCAATCTCTATTACGTTTCTGTGCCACCCTGTATAAATAATTTTCTGCCCCTTTACTGTCCAACCTAGCATGCAAGTCATCAAAAGCCCTCTGTTTGGCCTTCGAAACCGCTACCTTCGCCTTATGCTGTATCTCCCTGTACTCCTGTTTGCTCTCTTTGGTCCTCTCAATGTCCCACTTCTTCTTAGTTAACCTCTTCCTTTGTACGCACTCCTGCACTTCCTCATTCCACCACAAGTCTCCTTATCTACTTTCCTTCTATAGGACACATCAAGTGCTGTCCTACCTGTTTCCCTGATCACATTTGCTGTGGTTGTCCAGTCATCTGGAAGCACTTCCTGACCACCCAAAGCCTGTTTCAACTCCTCCTAGAAGACAATATGACACTCTTCTTTTTTAAGCTTCCACGACTTTGTCTTCTGCTCTGCCTCTGCCTTCTTCACCTTCCTCACCATCAGCGTCATTCTGCACATCACCATCCTATGCTGTTTGGTAACACTCTCACCCACTACTACTTTGCAGTCACTGACTTCCTTCAAATTACATTGTCTACATAAGATGTAGTGCTCCCACCTCCGCTTTTATAAGTCACCTTTTTCCTTTTTTCAAAATCTATCAATATTTGTCCTGTGTTCCTGTCCTGGATACCAAACCTGCCCATCATCTCCTCGTCACCTTTGTTGCCTGCACCAACATGTCCATTGAAGTCTGCACCAATTACCACTCTTTGACCGCTGGGGGTAGTCTGCATCACTTCATCAAACTCACTACAGAATCTCTCCTTCTCTTGCTGTATCTCCTATGATGATAGTTTAGGACTTTTGAAGACTGCTTTTAGCATCTTGCAGTCTGCTCTGGGGAAGAACTTACTTAGACAACCAGACCTGGGCATGGTAGGAGTTGTTTTTAATGTCCACTTGTGAATAATTTTCAGGATGATTGAATGGCTGATGTCAAAATCTTTTGATATCCTTTTAAATCCCTTTCCAGACTCATAAGTAGCCACAATGTTCCTTCTAAGGGCCTCAGACAGCTTTTTGGCTCTCACTGTGTTGCTCAGTCTCACTTTAACAGACTGGGGCACATCAAACTTAATGTCTGAGGTTGAAATATGACAAGCATTCTTCAAAATGCTGGGTAACAATGTTCTGAAAACTTGTGGGGGTGTCCTAATGTTTTCCTCCAATGAAATACACATTGTTGTTCATATCTTTTGCTTGATCAGTAAAAATACTTGCATTTGCACTTTTATACTTTCATACAAATCCTTGTATTGTTTGTAGTTTTCGTTTCTTGAACCACTTAATCCACATTTATTTTATGAACCGCTTAATGCTAATTAGGGTCAAGGGGAGGCTGGTACCCATCTCAGCTGACTGTGGGTGAGGGCAGAATACACCCTGGACAGCTTGCCAGGCCATCATAGGGCAGAAACACACTAACAGCTATGCAGCCTGCTCTTGATGAAAATCAGCATTGATTATTTTAAATGCCTCACACCATAGGCTCAATCATTAATTCATTCATATATTAATTAATTTTTAGAGCCGCTTAATCCTAATTAGGGAAATAAAGGAGCTGGCGCCCATCTCAGCCGACAGAGTACACCCATGACAGCTCACCAGACCATCGCAGGTCATTTCCCCAATATATTGCAGGGCTAATACTGACAGACTGACTGTCAAACAGACAGACAGACAAAACAAACAAACAAACAAACAAACAAACAAACAATAAATAAATAATTAAGGTTTTTTTGTATTTTATAAAATAAATATAGAGGATCAGTTGCTCATCTACCTGTCTATTTTCATTTAAAGAAGATGAGTTACTATCTATTGCAAGACGGTTTTTATATGAAATAGCACATTTGTGTTAGTACAAGTCTGCAGAGAGAAATCACAGCTCTATGCCCCCTTTATACAATAGGTTTATCTAATTAACTATGGCAATTACTTTAATACTTCAACATAACCACCAATTTCTTAATACATGCAGATAGCGTCTAATGAAGAATGCTTCAATCTTATCACTGAGATTAAATTTGCCTTGGGAAATATAAAAAAATTTTTTAATTGAGGAAAATCCCAAAACTCATACGTTTCAATTCATAAAGTCCCTTCACATTACTTCTTTCTCACTAATGGCCTTTTAATTAGAATAATGGAGATTTAATAGAATATTGAATTTCCACTCGCAGTATAAACAGCGCCAAGGATCGTTTGTCATTTGGACAGCATATGATAATTAAAGTTAATGTCTTACAGCTGTAGCAATTTGGACAGTTGTGTGAAAAAGTCCTTTCACCTCAATGGAATATTTTACACAATAATTCATGACTTATTACTCACCAAAAGTTCACTATACTTCCCAAAGACAAGTATGAGGAAATATGACAAAAATATAGAAGCTGTTACTGATGAAGAATGAGAAACATAATCAAAATAAAATTATAAAATAATATCTGATTGTGATTTAATTATCTGAAGACAGATCAGATAATTAGACAGACCTTATCAGGTCAATACAAGGATCGGATGTCGTGATTGGGTAACATTTTTTCCAAAAGCATGATAAACCATGTGTTATTTGAGAACACTTTATACAGCGTTTCCCTGAACACAACAACCCAACCCTTTTTTTATGATTTTACTATACATGTACTTCAGATCCCACACTAAGGTGCAAAAACACAGAGGTTAAAAAGTCAATGTTGAGCACACACACACACACACACACACACACACACACACACACACACACACACACACACACACACACACAGACGTTTATTCCAGATTCTGTTTGTGTTCTATGTCCATTTTATTATGTCTGGGAAAGTGTACTGAGCCTGAGATCAGTAACCAGATGAGGTTGGGCGGAGGTTTGCTGATGAATAGGGTGGAGAGGCAGAACAGTCACAACCAATGAGCATCAATGTCGAAGTTGAGGACCAAGGGTATATCAGCTCTTGTCTTTGAAAATAATTAATATTTTCTGATTATAGTGTTTCTCATTTCACTGGAATTAAACATTCATCCAATATACAGTAAGGCATATTTTGTACATATTTTATGTTATATTCTATTAATATATTTTGATTAATAGAGGTAATTTGTTAAAATATAAATGATCTCTTGTTTCAGAGTGACGTTTAATGGCAGTCATGGCTCCAATTTTACACAGTAAATATATAGAGTAAGAAATGTCCTTCTTTTCTTTTATTAATTTGAAAAAAATTTTGGCACACAGATAGGTTATACCTTAAATGCTAACTGAACTTAGTTTATCATTGATTTTTTTAATCAAAGTTTTAAATGTCATATTATTATTATTATTATTGTTATTATTACTACTACTGTACTACTACTACTACTACTACTACTACTACTGATACTAGCATTACCTCGCACACAAATATTTATACAGAAAATAATCTGACACGTGAAAATATCTTGAATATAATTGGTGCCGCAGCAGGGAAGACAAAGTTGTCTGAGACACCTGAGTTGAATTGGGCCCCTAAGGACCTCTTTGTAAGTTGATTTTCTCACCTAGAGTTATATTTGCAATCATGTTTAGAGTTTCTCTTTTTGAAAATAAAAGCCTTGCTTCCATCATAGGCCTTGCTTCGACACACATCTCATCACATTTGTGTGATTTTAATCGAATACATCTGTAATGTTAGAAAGTCAAATTATTTTCAGGGGTCCTTTGTGGAAAATAAAGATGTCAGGATGGAAAAAATGTTACCAGAGTCTCTTTTGACTTGAAATACAAAATGTAAAAATACTGACTTTCTTTAATCAATGGAATAGATTCAGGAGTCCGGTCTAATATCTGTCTCCTAAATACAGTGTAATCAACCTTTAAGCATAATCAGAATTATGCTTATATGAGTTGGGAGGGAACTTGCAAAAGGTGATATATTTAAAAAATTGCTAAATTTACAAATGTTCAGATCAGAAGCATGATCCAGGGGTACATGGCTGTTATAACACAGTGAGTAAAATTATGTTAAACTAACTGTGTACACCGACAGTCAGTATGCTTTTTCAACATTACTTTGTGGGTGGTTGGCACATCTGTCTCACAACAAGAATGTCTTGAGTTTGAGTTCCAGGCATGGGTAGCCTTCAGGTACTCCAGTTTCCTTCCAAGGTCAAAAGATATGCAAGACATGCATATTAAGCTAATTGGTTGTTCCAAATTTCCCCAAGGTGTTACCCATTGATGCTCATTGGTTGTGACTGTTCTGCCTCTCCACCCTATTCATCAGCAAACCTCCGCCCAACCTCATCTAGTTACTGATCTCAGGCTCAGTACACTTTCCCAGACATAATAAAATGGACATAGAACACAAACAGAATCTGGAATAAACGTGTGTGTGTGTGTGTGTGTGTGTGTGTGTGTGTGTGTGTGTGTGTGTGTGTGTGTGTGTGTGTGTGCGCGTGTGTGCATGTGTGAGTGTGTGCGCGCATGTGTTGTCCTGCAATGGACTTGTTTGGACAGCTGTTCAAGGTGTCCTCCACCTTCTCCCAAAGTCAGCTGAACTAGGCTCCAGCCTACCCATGATCTTAGTAGGATTAAGTAGTTTGGCAAGTGAAGACAGATTTCCTTTCGGCGTTTTCCTTTTTTTTCAGGGGTCGCCACAGCGAGTTATTTGCACGTTTGATTTGGCATAGGTTTTTATGTCGGATGCCTTTCCCGACACAACCCTTTTAGCAAGGGTGAGAAACACGCTGATGGCTTTGCGGCCTACTCTTTACGAAAGTCAGCAATGGTTCTTTTACATGAACCTCTCACCATAGACAGTGAGAGAGAACATGGCCTTTGATAACCCAGTTAGCTGCACTTGAAGAAATTAATAAATTAGAATTGTTGTGCTAAACAAAGGGAACTTGCAGAATGGTGACATCTAAGCCAATCAACCGCAAAGGGTAACTCTTAGCTTTACTGGCAGCTTCCTATTTCCATGTTTTCAAATATACCACACAACATAAACACAGATCCTGTTTCACAGGGTCATGCTCTAACAGAGATGGAAGCATGGAAGGTGAATACGATAGATTCCCTTTTATGGTAACAGTGCATTGACCTTTCTCACTCAGTAAAATGAAATTGGTAGAGGTTTGACAACAATCTTTGCAATCCTTGGACTTTCGGTTTTCAAAGTGATGTAATTCTCTGATAATAAAACCCAGTTACTTCATTAATCATCAAAACACCATAATACTACCGCATCTAGAACATTCTATGAGTATTATTTAATTCAACATTTAAAAATAAGTTAGTTACACAAAACTCATTGATTTCTATCTCTACATTCCGACATTTGCACACTTGATGGGTCCTGCCATTTTGCTGTTAAGAGAGATTCAACTGCACTTGCACATGACCAGGTCATGACTTGATTCTCCTCAAAAATACATTTCCCTGCACTCTATTTTGGGACAGTACTAAATATGACAGGGATGTTAGGGATAGTACTGAGCATTTCCTGTCAAAGCGGGCATTGATTTTGGAGGCATATTGTAAGTATAATGGAGATATTTATGATACAAATGATGTACAGCTGGAAAGCTTGAATTAAGGCCCAACTAGTAAGTTCAGGTTATGAAGGGTCATGACTATTGATCCATTCAAGGCTATTTTTGGGAGTAAATAACAAAAGAAATGGGTGGAAAAAGTTTAAGTTTGGGCATTTGTTGTATATAATTAAACAATAAATGAGAAACTTTTTTCCTGATAAGGTTGCCCGACAACCAATGCAACCAGCCCGGATAAATGCAGAGGGTTGCGACAGGAAGGGCATCCGGCGTAAAACCTGCCACATTTAAAAATGCAAATGATGGAGGCAGATCATTTGCTGTGGCGACCCCTGAAGGGAACAGCCGAAAGGAAAAGAAGAAGAAGAAGTTGCCCAACAACCAGTAGCAGAATCCAGTCATTTCCCATCGCTTGACCCAGCAATGGTTCTCATCGGGGTGGGGGGTCATATCTGCCACAACAGCGACCTCACATCACATGCAATTTACATTGTTGTCCTATGGGTCAACTCCAGGAAAAGGAATTCAGCAACTCTATGGATGTCTTTTGAGCTCCAAGGTCAACTAACCAGCCAGCCAACAAATTACATTTGTTCTTATTTCACCGACTGTTGAGAGATTTCACCCAAATCTGTGTTACAGGTCAACATGAAAGCCCAAACAATCATTTCACCTTAGGGAGAAAGAGCGAGAGCAAGACAGAAAAGAAAAACATGGGAGTGAGTGAGATGAAGTTGAACTGAACGGATTTTATTTGTTAATTTTTTTGTATCGACAGGTGCTACACACTGTCTACATCAATACAGTATTCTCAATCGAAAACTTTTCAGCTACACCTCAATACATGTTGCCAGATACTAGCTGGTCACATTTTGATACATTTCTTTAAGAACTACCTTCCAGGACTCCAGGTTGAACAGACTGAAACATTAAACCCGCAGATAAGAGACATTGTCATGATTGTTGATAAACAACTGCTTTGTTCGCCAGCACTGATAGCCAAGGTAAATGATAACCAAGTGTGATCGGCTGAAGTCCTGGGAAAACAGAACCTACACTAACCTGTGGTGAAGCTCATCAACTTTCTTCCTCTTTCTAAAGAAGTCATCACCCACTCATACGGAAGCGATGGTCCGTTTAGATGACCAAGTACATCTCATCATTATTATTTGTATTGTTATTTGTTAATTGCTTAATGCTGATTGAGAACTCTACTATTGCATCATCATCATCATCATTCATTGGTCTGGTTCTCTACTTTGGCTTCAAAACTACTGGTAATTCAGACAGTCAAGTCTCCAGCTTCTTTCTCTCTGGAACCAAGACAGAACTCACATAAATAGGTTTAAGAGCATCACATCTAGTTGGTCATCCTATAACTGCAATGGTAATTGTATCATATTAGTAAAATAGTTGATATCACTTAACACTAGAAAGTCATCTTCACATTTTGAGTGTAGGAGCAGGAGCGAGGGGTTTCCAAGATGACAACCTTAACTCGGTTGATCTGGTAGAAACTGTGGGATTTGTTAGTAGTAGGTCTTTCCAACATTCTATTTCCTTTAAAACAGTGGATTTGGAGTCATAATATTTTAGCCATTCATAATATTTGACATTAATACACTCCCAACCTTATCATTTATCCTATGAATAAGGAAGCGGTATAAGCGGAATAAGGAAGCAGTTGAAAAGGTTGACTGTTCCTTTAGGACTGCTGGACGAAGACTTCATAGTAAGAGACCTCATAGTAATCAGCAATCAATCTTTTTATTGTGCTGTCAGAACATTCTGAAGCTTTTACCTTTGACATAGCAACCATCTCTAGTGTTTCCCACTATGACATCATAGGTAACTTTTGTCGTGCCTGTTGGATCATGAAATTGAAAGCAAAGTTTAGTACGCCGCATATGCAAGTTGTGAAGATGTTACATTACAGGTCAGATGAGACAGTCACGCCAGGAGAAACAGCTCCATCCCTCTCTACAATTATTCAGAAGGCTGAAAGAGAAAGGTAGAAAAAATGCATAGCCTATTACTAAGTTCTTTGGTAGTTAATTTAACAAGGTAGTACAAAAAAAGGCTGGCACTGAAGACATGCCAAGCAATTGACATCAAAACAAAAATTTTAAATGTTTTTCATCTGTTTGGGTTATTGTACAACACAAAAAGATCCACATGCAGACCAAAGTGAAAGAGAGCACAAGTTTTATTAAACAGGCCAACACTCCCGAAAGGCAGTCGAAAATTGTGGTCAGAAAAAAATGCTATGGCCAGAGAATCAAAACAAATGCAACGCAAAATCAAGAGTCTAGTCAGAATCAAAGAACAGGCAAAGTGAAAAACCTCTAGGCGACAAGATCACTAATGCAGGAAAACACTCAAAATACGCTGGAACAATATCGCACTGACTGTGGGGAAATGCTAAGTTTTAATAGATAGACTACGTAGTACGGAAGTAAGGAGTCACAGGTAAGCATAATAATGAACCTATGGAAAGCCTAAAGGGACCAACCAAACCACATGGCAAGGTAAAAAAAAAAAAAAAAAAAAAAAAGCAAAAATTACATGAAAAGGTTTCTATCAAAAAACATGCCAGAAAACAAATACATATCACTTTATGCTTCTAAAGGTTACTTTAACCACTGACAGATTTTTGCCTTTTTGTGTGAATGATTAAGCAGAATTACAACAAAATATATCTTCAAAATGGTATTCAGCGGTTTCAATGAACTGTTTATAAATAGATTTTAATGCTATTTTATTTGCAAGTTTGTTGTATGTAGTAGTAGATGCAGTAGTATTAGATTCTGAATTGAAAAAGGAATCTGAGGTTGGGTTCCATGGTAATATTGAGCCATTTGAGGACTTATCCACTCTCTTTCCCTCACAGACAGGAGCAATATGTTCAAAACCCCCACCTGGGCAATATGGAGGAGGACATCCTCTATCACTTTAACCTGGGCACCAAGACACACAACCTCCCTGCCATGTTTGGAGATATCAAGGTGTGTAAAATTCAAAGGAAGAAAGAACAATAAAGATAAAATCAGGTATAGAGCAGGGCAATATGAACAACACCATCTATTTCGAACAAGGATATAACTGTTTGAGCTGCGTTTAAACCAACCACATCTGTGTCTGACACTCATCTGAGCTTACAGAAAGATATCATTGTTACATTCTTTCATCCCTAAAAAAGACAAATTGCACCAATTTTCAAGATATTAACTGTATCATAGCAGCATTATTACAAACCAGCAATTTTTCCAACACCAGTGCTTCCTACTTAAAAAGTTAACATCTACTCCTGTTTCTGTGTGTATGTGACTTGGTGGTGTGTAGTTTGTGTGTGTGGGAGGCAGTGCCAACAGAATGAAAGCTTTTGCTCAGTTCATCCATCAGCAGTTGGAGCTCCCAGGGAATGCTGATGATATCAGCGATATCTGTGAAGGGACTGACCGTTACTCCATGTATAAAGCGGGGCCTGTGCTTTCTATCAGTGTGAGTTTATTTTTCTACCTGTGGAACAGAAAATTTGTGTGTGTAGTAGTAGCCATAGTAGAAATAATATTAGGAATATTCCTAATACAGGTATACGGCACACAATGTCGTTAATTGCTTTCAGGAGAGACGCTTTAAATTGAAAAATGACTTCAAAATTGAATTAGCTTGTCTCTAGATTAGCTGAGGCTAATATATATATATATATACACTAAATATATATAATGTAATATATGCTTATAATGACACTCTTTATTTTTATTATTTGTTTAATTTTCCATATATTTTCTTGATATATTACATATAATCGAGAATGACTTAACTCGAAACGACTTAAGTCGAGGTATACCTGTAGTAGCAAAATTATTAAATGACCAGTAGAAGTACAAAAGGTCATGTGGGTAAATTTCTTGCTGATACATTTTCAACCATTAGGTATTTGAGTTCCTGAGAATTTAAGTGTCTAATTATCTCATATCCAATTAAACTCCTATTTCAGTTGATTCATTATTTTTTTTATTATTCCTGTACGTTTCCAAAAATCTGAGACATCTTGAATCCTCCATTGAACTTAATCTGTGACATCACAGATTCCAACCTCTCTCAGACATCTACCCATCTCAATGACATCATTACTTGAATTCACTCAGTTACATGCAAACTCATTTCATTCTTTTCCCTTCTCTTCATCCTATTCTCTCTCATTTTATTTTCACGTGTCTTTCCTTCTTGATTTTTTTTCTCAGAACTATGATCAACTCTTTATATTTGTCAACTGGTGAATGATAGACAGGTTATTTGTCTTCTATCTTTCCAGCATGGTATGGGTGTGCCATCAATCTCCATAATGTTGCATGAACTCATCAAGCTTCTGTACCACGCCCAGTGCCGTGATGTCATGCTGTTTCGCATCGGCACTTCTGGAGGAATTGGTAACTAAACTTTAAATTGACTTTCCCTTTTTTACAAAAGAATCTGTTGGTAGGAGCTAAGATCCAATACCTTGAGTGTTATTAAGGCTGATCATAGAAATGAACTCCATGTGTTAAGGTCTTGCTCCTGGCACTGTGGTGATCACAGATAAAGCGGTGGACTCTTTCTTCAGGCCACAGTTTGAGCAGGTGGTTCTGGGTAAAGTGATCACCAGGAGCACAGAACTAGATCAAGGCATGGCAGAAGAGCTGCTGCAGTATTCTACTGAGCTGTCCAACGTCCCCACCATCATAGGCAACACCATGTGCACACACGACTTCTATGAAGGTAAACCAACCTGGACTGCATGAATATTCCTATTAGAATACATTCACTTACATTACATGATTGATCCATAGACTGGTGTAGGACAGTCTCACATTTGAGTCAAATTTTAATTACTTGTGAATTTTGAATGTTGTTTAAAATTCATAGCCATCACTAACATCTGATTTCTGCATATTTTTTTTAATAAATGCACAATCCATTTCATGGCCCTTGTTCCATCACAGGCCAGGGCAGACTGGATGGTGCTCTGTGCTCATTCTCCACTGAAGAGAAGATGGAATATCTGAGAAAGGCTTATGAGGCTGGCATCAAGAACATTGAAATGGAGTCCACCGTCTTCGCTGCCATGTGTCGTGTCTGCAACCTTAAAGGTACATTAAGCACTAGTCCACCAATCGTTTGTCTGTTTTTTACTTTACAAGGTTTTCAAATGGCAAACCATTCAACCCTCAGTTTAAGTCACAATTACTAACAATTACTTCCTTGTGGGATGTTTTTTTTTTTATTGGATACACATGTCTATCTTTAATCTGTAAAACTAGTTATAGCTTAAATTGTAATGTAATAGAGTGTTTTAGTAACCTTTAAATGCACTAAAAACATATTTCAAGTCACTGGGACTACCTTGAATGAGTCATGCATGACATTATTGCAAACTGAGCCTCTGGGAAGTTTTTAATTATGTCATTTTAGGGCAATTTAGGAATTCAAATAACAGCCACATGCTCAGAAAACTGGCTCCAAATAAAAGAAAAAATTCTCTTAGATCTTAAGATTAATAGATTAATCCTTTACAAGTTATAGCCTGCAGCCTCGGATAAATCTGCTTTAAATTCTACCTAAAAATGACTTTTTAAATAATAATAATGCTCCTGCAATGTTCACAGTGTATTAATCTGATGTGTTTGTGCAGCGGCAGTGGTCTGTGTGACTCTGTTGAACCGGTTGGAGGGGGATCAGATCTCCACACCTCATGATGTGCTAGTGGAATATCAACAAAGACCTCAGTACTTGGTGGCTCATTTCATCAAGAAACGCTTGGCACTGATCTAAACTCATTCACCCTGAAACGTTTGATCCTGTAATTTCAGGTTTTTGAAAAGTAGCACAGTATTCTGCCCCAAATCTCTGTCCACTTGTTTGTACCATAAATGTGATTATGAAGGATGATAATTTCTAGCTGGAGCAGTGGTGGCCTCGGGGTAGGGGGCTGGCTTATACAAAGGTCGGGAGTTCAAGCCCCACTGTAACCAAGCTGTCACTGATGTCCTCTCAGTGCAGCTAACTGGGTTATCAAAGGCTAGCCATGTCTCTAATTTTCTGTGGTGAGAGGCATGTAAAAGATCCATTGCTGCCATTCATAAGGAGTAGGCCATTGGGTTGCCATTTCTCTACTGTGATGGTATAGCGAACTGTCCGGAGTTGTACCCTGCCCTCATCCAGAATTGGCTGAGATGAGGGCAAGCCTCCCCGCTACCCTAATTAGGATTAAGTGATTCAGAAAATAAATGAATGATAGACAGTTGAGAATAAAATGCAGGAAAATAACATTATGACAACCTTTTCAAACATTCATGTGACGAGAATAAAGGACGTGATCACAAAGGATAAGATAAGTTCTTCCTGCTAATTCCATAAGAAATGTTTTGGAATCTGAAGTGCAATATGCATCTTTATACCAGGACTCCCATTCAGAAACACATGGACCATGACCAAAAGACAAAAAGTAATCAACTGCTATGAATGCCTGCATTGGTACAATTCATTCATTTTCTAAACCACGCAAACCTAATTAGGGTCGCAGAGAGGGTGGTGCCCATCTCAGCTGACTCTGGGCGATGGCCATTGCAGAAACAGGCTGACGGCTATACAAAAGGCAGCAATGGTTCTCTTATGTGCCTCTCACCATACAATGAGAGAAATGGCCAGCCTTTGATAATCCACTTAACCGCACTGAGGGGACAGCAGTGATAACGGGGTTTGAACCTTTGGATCAGTGATCCAGCACCTTACCACGAGGCCATGGCTGCCCTATGCATGTATATAATGTTTGTATATACGTTCTGTGTTCAGACTTCTGTACATATGTGTACATGTGTTGTAGATATGTTCAGGACTATATTTGTATATTTACTTAGACCATTTGTTGACTTTGATCCTTAATGTGTTTTCACTTAAAAAATGTATAAAATAAATTATTTCTTACGTTTCTATGGATAAACACACTGATAATGTATTTTCGCTCCTTTATAAATGATCATCCGAAAAGAATCTATAGAATATATTTATTCTATTACAAATTATAAAAAGTATTGTATATAATAATATGTATGTGTATGTGTATATATATATATATATACGTACATATTATTTGCCCTTTAATGTATTTTATCTAATCCATAGAATATATATATCTTCTTTTACTTTCGGCTGCTCCCTTCAGGGGTCGCCACAGCAAATCATCCGCCTCCACCGCACCCATAATCCATAGAAAAAAAAAAAATATATATATATATATACACGCATTTACTTTCTGTGAATAAAATTGCTACTAAAAATATGTCATGATGACTATTATTTTTATTATTGTTGTTGATATTGGTACAAGTCATTCACTTATGTATTTGCTGAGCCACTTATTCCAAAGAGTCACAGCAAAGCTGGAACCTACCTTAGCCAGCACTAGGTGAACAGCCTGCCAGTCCATTGCATGACAACAGAGTCACAACCATTTACACACACACACACACACACACACACACACACACACACACACACACACACACACAAATACCTAGGGGCATTTTAGAGCAGTCATTTAGCCTAATGTGCATATCTTTGGATTCTGGGAGGAAACAGAAATGCCTAAAAGAAACTCATGCAAAGAAGCATGCTTGCCAAACAAACCCAGGACTTTCTTGCTTTCTTGCTGTGAGCCAAACCACCATTCCACTATCCTGTCAATTACCACTATTTGCTTGGAATGAGTCTTATAAAAACCTGCATTCACATCAACTCTGAGAATGGACACCTATCCCTCTGAAAAACCACCAGAAATATGTGAGCCACTCCACCAAAAGTAGGCTCTTGGGTCCAAAAGTGGAAAATTAGATTTTGACATAGTCAGCTAGAGGAGACCCAAAGCTGCAAAATGCAGCAAAAAGTTTGTCAATACCTTGAAAACTGACCAAGCTATGCCATTTCTTGGGTCAGCATTCAACTAAAAATTTCAAAAGACGTTTGAGAGAAAAATGAGCACAAAGATTGCACTTCTTCCAAGATCATTAATCCTTCGCAACCAAACATTTTTATGCACTTCAGCCATATAAACTTTGAGAAAACATGTCTAGGAAGAGTTTTAGGAACAGATGATAAGAGAAATCATCCTCATTTTAATCTGACACGCCATTTTTAACCCATCAGTCACTGTGGTAACCCCCCAAAAACTAACAAAAAAACGACTATTTTTTTTTTCATTTCTGTTTATTCCAATAAGATCAGTATGTATCTTTTTGACTATTGTATAAAGGTTCAAATGCCTTTAAATGATAGTGAAAAAACACTATCAGGTTCAAACAATCACACTGAAATTAAGAAAATTATATATATATGATAACCATATGCAGCCATGAGGCGGGGGGGGGGCACTACCAGTGTCTCTCCCCCTTATGCCGGTCCCAAGCCCGGAGCAATGCAGAGGGTTGTGTCAGGAAGGGCATCCGACGTAAAACCAATGCCAAACTTTTATGATGCAAATCAGAAGTATTACCCCCATACCGGATCGGTCGAGGCCCGGGTTAACAAGGACTGCCATCAGTGCTGTCAATCAACAGGGTGCTGATGGAAATTGGACTACTGTTGGTCGAAGACATCGAAGAAGGAGAGGTGGGAGGCGTGTCCGTAGGCAGACAGAGAAGAGGAAAGGCATGAGTCTAGGACTGAGAGTAGGGACTTTGAATGTTGGAACTATGCAAAGAAAAGGTAGAGAGCTGGCTGACATGATGCAGAGGAGGAAGGTGGACATACTGTGTGTTCAGGAGACCAGGTGGAAAGGTAGCAAAGCTAAAAGCTTAGAAGCAGGGTTTAAGCTGTTTTATCATGGTGTGGATGGGAAGAGAAATGGAGTAGGAGTCATCTTGAAGGAGGGGTTTGTCAGGAATGTTCTAGAAGTGAAAAGAGTGTCAGACAGAGTGATGAGTCTCAAGTTAGAAATTGAAGGTGTGATGCTCAATGTTGTGAGTGCTTATGCCCATGCAGGATGTAAGCTATAAGAGTAGGAGAGATTCTGGAGTGAGTTAGATGTAGTGATGCAGAGTACCCCTAGAGGTGAAAGAGTGGTCATTGGTGCAGACTTCAATGGACATGTTGGTGCAGGTGCAGGCAGCAGAGGGGACGAGGAAGTGATGGGCAGGATTGGTATACAGGACAGGAACACAGAAGGACAGATGTTGATCAATTTTGCAAAAAGGATGGAAATGGCTGTGGTGAATACTTTCTTCCAGAAGAAACAGGAGCATAGGGTGACTTATAAAAGCGGAGGTAGGAGCACACAGGTAGACTACATCTTGTGTAGGCGATGTAATTTGAAGGAAGTCAGTGACTGCAAAGGAGTCGTGGGTGAGAGTGTTGCCAAACAGCATAGGATGGTGGTATGCAGGATGACACTGATGGTGAGGAAGGTGAAGAAGGCAAAGGCAGAGCAGAAGACAAAGTGGTGGAAGTTGAAAAAGGAAGAGTGTCGTGTTGTCTTCAAAGAGCAGTTGAAACAGGCTTTGGGTGGTCAGGAAGTGCTTCCAAATGACTGGACAACCACAGCAAATGTGCTCAGGGAAATGTGACCAGGGACACAGGTAGGAAAGTACTTGGTGTGTCCTCTGGAAGGAAAGTAGAAAAGGAGACTTGGTGGTGGAATGAGGAAGTGCAGGAGTGTGTACAAAGGAAGAGGTTAGCTAAGAAGAAGTGGGACATTGAGAGGACCGAAGAGAGTAAAGAGGAGTACAGGCAGACACAGCATAAGGCAAAAGTAGCAGTGGCTAAGGCAAACAGAGGGCGTATGATGACTTGTATGATAGGTTGGACAGTAAGGAGGGAGAAAATGATCTATACAGGTTGGCACAGCAAGGAGATAGAGATGGGAAGGATGTGCAGCAAGTTAGATTGATAAAGGACAGAGAGGGCAATGTATTGACTGATGACAGAAGTGTGCTGGGAAGATGGAAAGAGTACTTTGAAGAGCTAATGAATGAGGAAAATGAGAGAGAAAAAAGAGTAGAAGAGGTGACCACTGAGGAGCAGGATGTAGCAAAGATCAGTAAGGGTGAAATGAGGAGGGCATTGAAGAGGATGAAAAATGGAAAGGCAGTTGGTCCTGATGATATACCCGTGGAGGTATGGAAGTGTCTGGGAGAGGTAGCAGTAGATTTTCTGACAAGAACATTCAACAAGGTCCTAGAGAGTGAGCAGACGCCGGAGGAGTGGAGAAGTGTGCTGGTGCCCATTTTTAAGAACAAGGGATACGTGCAGAATTGCGGCAACTACACAGTGATAAAGTTGATGAGCCATACGATGAAGTTATGGGCAGAGGTCAGCATTTGTGAACAGCAGTTTGGTTTCATGCCAAGAAAGAGCACCACAGATGCAATGTTTGTTTTGAGGATGTTAATAGAGAAGTACAGATAAGGTCAGACGGAGCTGCATTGTGCCTTTGTGGATCTGGAAATAGCACATGACAGAGGGCCAAGAGAAGAACTGTGGTATTGCATGAGGAAGTCTGGAGTGGCAGAGAAGTATGTTAGAGTGGTGCAGGACATGTATGAGAGATGTAAGACAGTGGTGAGGTGTGCTGTCGGCGTGACCGACGAATTCAAGGTGGAGGTGGGACTGCATCAAGGGCTGAGCCCCTTCTTGTTTGCTATGGTGATGGACAGGCTGACAGACGAGGTAAGACAAGAATCTCCATGGACTATGATGTTTGCGGATGACATTGTGATCTGTAGTGAGAGCAGAGAACAAGTGCAGGAAAATCTAGAGAGGTGGAGGTATGCCCTGGAAAGGAAGGCATGAAGGTTAGCCTCAGAAAATCAGAATACATGTGTGTGAATGAGGACCCAGGAGGAATGGTGATGTTACAGGGAACAGAGATAATGACGGTGGAGGATTTTAAGTACTTAGGCTCAACAATCCAGAGCAATGGAAAGTGTGGAAAAGAGGTGAAGAAGCATGTGCAGGCAGGCTGGAATGGTTGGAGAAAAGTGTCCGGTGTGATGTGTGGTAGGAAGGTATCAGCAAGAATGAAAGGAAAAGTGTACAAGATGGTGGTGAGGCTAGCGATGTTGTATGGTTTAGAAACAGTGGCGCTGAGGAAAAGGCAGGAGGCAGAGCTGGAGGTAGCGGAGATGAAAATGTTGAGGTTCTCTCTGGGAGTAATGAGGATGGATAGGATCAGAAATGAGTATATCAGAGGGACAGCCCATGTAAGATGTTTTGGAGACAAAGTCAGAGAGGCTAGATTGAGATGGTTTGGACATGTACAGAGGAGGGATAGTGAGTATATTGGCAATAGGATGCTGAGGTTGGAACTACCAGGCAGAAGGCCTAGAGGAAGACCAAAGAAGAGATTTATGGATGTGGTGAAGGCAAACATGAAGGTCGTTGGAGTCAAAAAAGAAGATGCAGAGGACAGGGTGAGATAGAGGCAGACGATTTGCTGTGGTGACCCCTGAAGGGGTCCTGCTCCTAAGCTTCTAGCCTTTCTACCTTTCCACCTTGTCTCCTGAACACACAGTATGTGACGCCATCAGCGCCGTCAACCAACAGGGTGCTGATTGGAAATTTGAAGGAAATCCTGATCAGAATATGATTAGGGTCGCAGGGAAGCTGGTGCCCATCTCAGCAGACTCGGGCAAAGGCGGGGCACCCCTTGGACAGTTCGCCAGGCACAGGGCCACTGATACACTGAGTCGGGGGGGGGGGGGGGGGGATTTATATATATAACCCAGTTATATTGATAACCCAGTTTGCTGCACTGGGGGGGGTTGTGACAACCTTGTGGAGAGTGGGACTCGAAACCCCAACCTTTGGATCAGCGATCCAGCGTCCTATACCACTAGACCACCACTGCCCCGCTCTATAATGCTCACTTGGAATGGGATAAATGCAGAGGTCACATCTGTAGGTCACACTGGATAGGAGATTCTGTTAAATGTACTGACCAGTCAAGCAAAAATCTCTATCCGAATGCATTCTTCCCGTAGTGCATGCCGTCTCTACCAGTGATTTTGGATCTACAGTAAATACTTATTGTTTGTTGTTCTTTATTGTCTTCATGTCTTGCTCTCTTCCACTCAGACTCAATTTTGAAGTTGCCCTTTGCGTGTTGCCAATTTTGACTCTCTTGCAAAGGCAAATTTGTCATGTGATCCGCTTTTGAAGGGAATGTCACAGATTTTTGTGTACACCAAGCATGAAATTCAAGTCAGCAAGCTGGTACCACCTAGGTTTGTTTGTTTACATTACTTCATTCTTATTCAGAGAGAAAGTAGTCATGATATAGAATATCTTGCACTTCAAAGTATTTTGATTGGTAATAATGGTCAGACCTGCATACATTTAAATGATTTTAGCATGTAAAAATGTGCAAATATGTATTTCTTTTTCTTGGATATGCTTTTAAAGAGACAGATGTTCCTGTGTTCACTCAAGTTTACCTGCATCCATTAAGATAAAAAAAAAAACATAAAACCATTTTTGTTCTTTTTTTGCCTCTGCTTCTGTGTAGTACTAAAAGAGTAATGCACCTCAGGCTCTGTGAATGCAGCTGAATCGACTATTCAACCACATACACCTTGCCTTACTAAACTGCTTTATCCTACTAGGGTCGCAGGGAGGCTGTCGTCTATCTCAACCAACTCAGGACAAAGGGAGAGTACACCCAAAACTGCTCACCAGACCATCACAGGCCTTTTAGGAATACTTCTTATTTTTTCTTATAAACAAGCAAACCAGACAGATTGCACCAATCAGATCACATCATTCCCATGTAGAGTACACTAAACCTGATTATGCTCACTGACTAAAGGACCTTTCATTTTTTTCAAAAATGAAATGAAAATCTTGTCGCTTTATTGCATGTTGTTGTGAAACAGAATGCCCTGGTTTCAGTTGTTTTTTTCCCATGTAAGATGTTGATGGAATGGAAGTGATATAAACATTTTTAAAATTAGGATTTGAAGATAGAGGATTCCATGTCCCGTCGTGGTGGTTTTGGAGGTGGGATTTCTGAAAGCAGTGTTCGTGCGTACGTTGTGCGATGAAGACCTTCTGTTCTCAGTGCCTGTTCTATACGCACCCTCAGGTCAGACACAATCTGTAACACACACACACACACACACACACACACACACACACACACACACACACACACACACACACACAGACAGAGAGAGAGAGAAATAAGACACTCATTAAATTGTTAAGCAAATCAATAACAATAAGTGCAAGGAATAAAAAGGTTGGACTGGATGTTTCTGGTGCAATCCGGCAGTTTATTTTCCGAAAAGAACAGAATACAAACAGTTTTATTCTCTGTAACTCCCACTACCAATTATTTCACTCTTCATTAACATTTGTTTTTATTTTGTATTTTAGCTGTATTATTGTTATTATTTTTAACTCAGCTGGCTGCACAATTTTTAATTGTCCACATTTTCTGTTGTGTAGATGATGCCATTAGCTGTCACAAATAAAATGCACCTAATTCAGGTGAAGGAACAGTATGCTGAAGTACAGAATATAGTTACTTTCATCCAATGGGAAAAGGACATTTCGTAATAGTAATAATAATAATAATAATAATAATATTCTTATTATTATCCAGTCATTTATTTGCTGAACCACTTAATCCTACCAGGGTCATGGAGAGTCTGTCTCAACCAACTCTGGACAATGGTGGCGTGTACCCTAAACAGCTTGCCATTCCACCACTAAGCCAACACATACATAACCATTCACACTCGCACCAGGGGTAATTTGGAACAGCCATTAGCCTGATCTCCAAGTCTTTGGAAGGAAACAAAAGCACTCTGAGGAAGCGCGCAGGCACTGGGAGAACATGCACATAGAAAAAGCCTTGCTGAGCCCTGGACTCAAATTTTATTGCTATGAGGTGGATGTGCTAAACACTACACCACAGTGTCACTCATTATTATTATTTATCTGAATCAAAAAACACATTACAGTTCATTTTCTGTAACCGCTTAATCCGAATTAGGGTCGCAGGGAGGCTGGCACCCATCCCAGCCAACTTTGAGCGAGGGCAGAGTACACCCTGGACAGCTCGCCAGGCCATCGCAGGGCGGAAACACGCCGACGGCTTTGCAGCCTACTCTTGTCGAAAGTCAGCAATGGTTCTTTTACATGCCTCACACCATAGACAGTGAGAGACATGGCCGGCCTTTGATAACCCAGTTAGCTGCATTGGGGGGGGGGGGAGTGACAACCTTGTGGAGAGTGGGAATCAAACCCCCAACCTTTGGATCAGCGATCCAGCGCCCTATACCACTAGACCACCACTGCCCCCATTACAGTTCATTTCCCAAAGAAAAAGAAATGAATATTTTTGTGTGTAGGCAGAAATTCCAAAAGTGCAGGAATTGCTTTTTATTCCTTGATGTTAGCCTTCGTTTTAACCAAACTATTTTCTACATCTCTTATTAAGGATGTTCTACTATCATGTTTCACCACTGCAGAATAAAGAATGAATCAGCTTAAAAAAATCAATAAAAGCTAATTGAGCCAAAGCTGGATCCAAACCTAATAACTTAATCCTTAAACCTCAAACTGGTAAAGCAAAAAAAAAAAAAAAAAAAAAAAAAAAAACAAAACCCTGCTCTTTGATTCTGATTTTAAATGAGTCACTTATCTGTATAACTGAGGTTGATTCTGAGAACATGACCCTGAATGTCCTCATTATGAAACACCAGAGTGCTTTAATACAGTTTGTCATCACTGAGAAATGCTGAATCAGTCCGGCCTTGGCCTGTTGCTCTGTGTAAATATTTTACTACGTCATCAAAATAAGTATAAACACAGTGTCACAAGCCAGGAGTGTCCAAAACATTGGCAGATTCATTTCAAACAAAGGTTTTATTACTTAACTATTTTTTTTTTTAGGCAGCATGTGATGCAGTCTCTCACACTGTACTTCATAGCAATATGGTTCCGAGTTCACATGTTGTAGTAACTGGAGCATTTCTCTGTCAATGTACATGTTCCCTCTGAGTGTTTCCTCTCACAATCCAAAGACATGCAGATTAGGTCACTCTGAATTTCCCCTGAGTGTGAATTTGTGTGAATAGTTGTTTGCGTCTATGTTAGCCATGCGATCTAATGGAGTCCCTTGAACACATACCTACACCTCTCACTTGGGATCAGATGGGGTTGACTTCAGATTCTCCGAGCAATTCATTAAATTATTTTATGTGCATATGCAGAGGAACAGTGTCATAGTGGTTAGCATATCCTGTCTCATAGTAAGAAGGTTCTGGATTTGTGTCTCGGGCTTTGGTAGAGTTTGCTGTGTGCTGTGTGGAGTTGGCCCCATGATTGTGTGGGTTTTTTAGGAGGTAGTTGGGTGTCCTCCCACAGTCCAAAAACATGTAGATTAGGTTAATTGGCTATTCCAAATTGGAATTGGAATCACAACTCCTAGGTGTAGATGTGAAGGTGAAAGGATGTGTGTGTGTGTGTGTGTGTGTGTGTGTGTGTGTGTGTGTGTGTGTGTGTGTGTGTGTGTGTGTGTGTGTGTGTGTGTGTTGGCCTGAAGTGGAGTGGGCACACTCCACCTTCACCTAGTGTTGGCTGAGATGGACGACCGTGCTACAATGTGGCTTGGCAATGAAGTGAGAGTGAGAGTGTAAGGCTGGTTGAGTTACACATATAAAATTTAGACACCCCTGCTGCAGGATGTCAGAAAGCACCCTAAAAAATATGTATGTTATGGTGAAGCCATACACTAGCATACACTTTAGCAATGATCTAGCAGTGGCTTTCTGGGGCTATATGTGCATATGTGTGGTACCTGTGCATCTGTATAGGTGTGTAAGTGGTACAGGGGTCTCTGCAGCACGAATTGTTCTTTGTCAGGCTGTAGATGGGTTCTCCATGCTTCAGTCTGTCCCATCATTCTCTCTGGGTCCGTTTCTGCCACAATGGCAACCTGACAAGTAAAAAATGTGTAAAATAAAAGAGGGGTGGCATTTTGGTGTAGCGGTTATTTCTTCCACTTCACAAGTATAAGGTCATGGGTTCAAGCTCCATGTTTCCTCCCACCATCCAAACACATGCATATTAGGCAAACTGGATATTCTTCATTAACCCTAATTGTTGGTGTGAATGGTTGTATGTGTTTGCCCTGCAATTGAGTGGCAAGCTGTTCAGGGGCATATCCTGAAATCGGCTGGGATGGGCTCCATCCTCCCCTGATCTCAAAAAGGATAAAGGAAGTTCTTAAAATAAAAGTAAATGAAAAATCTAACTACTGTATAGTTTTATTTCATGAGGCTGTCTCATAAACTAGACACGGAGTAGTATACTCAGTGGCTGACTCCCCGTGTGTCTGTCTCTCTGTCTGTCATGATGTCTTGGTACAGCTTGATAAAAATCTAAAAGGGGAAAAATTCTGATTATTTCTTGTTTTTACCACCCTGGGGCATCCCACCCATGGAGGGTTATTCACTGGTTTCTAATAGTGGGCTGTTCAAGACTTCATGCCCTGCTCCGTGGTTTTCGGAGGTGCTGTGAAGCAAACATAGATAACTCAAAGCAGCTGAGAGAAAATGGAAAAAAATCTCAACTTAATGTGACTTCTGCTCAGACAGCCTTCTATAAGAAAAACTTGGACACTGGTGCACAAGATCCAAGCAAACTCCACAATATCTTTTCATCCTTATTCAATCCACCTGGTGCTTGACGACTGAAGACTTTGCTGACTTCTTTGACAGGAAGATTAAACATATCTGTCAGACATTCACTCCCATTCCAAATCCTATACTACTCCATATCATCATCTGGGGCCTCATGTCAGAAGAGTTGTGTGGAATTCCTACTGAAAAATGGTGGCACTTAAATCCAGATAATGTCATCAGTACAAACATTCATTCTGAAAATTAATTGTTTTCATATTACAGTGGTACCTTGATTTACAAATTTAATCCATAAGCCAAAAAGTTCATTAGATAAAACAATCATTCAATAACAGAAAACTAATTAATCCATTCCAGCCACCTCCCAAACTCATAACCTGCCACAAACGCAAACATTTCACCTAATATATTATAGATAAACATGTACAAACAATAAATATTTCATATTAATCATACATGTACAGTGGAACCTCAACTTACAAAAGCCCCAACAAATGAAAAATCCAGGTTACGAAAAACATTTTCCTAAAATTTTTGTCTCTGGATACAAAACAAGTTCACGTTACGAAAGCACCATCTCAAAAATTCAAACAATGCACGAGTTGCTCTCCAATTGACTATCTCCCAATATCCTGCCCCGCTGGTCTCCCATTGGCTAGGAGGGATGATGCAGCTCCCTCTCATTGGCTATTATGGAACTGCATCTCCATAATACCCATAATGCTTTTCGTGTAAAGGAGAGAGTTATTGTTGTTTCATGAGTTTTTCGAGTGTGCTCATTGCAACTTTATTTTTTTGCTCAGGCTTTTAACCTTACATAAACATTTGTAAGATTATAACTCTGCTAAGAAGACATGGTCAACACATCGCGCGCGCACACACACACACACACACACACACACACACGCATGTGATTCCCGGTGCGAGTGAAAAGAAGAAGCAGGCTCGTGGCATGCGGTTGAGTGATATTGCAAAGGAATATGGCCAAACCCATCTACCACCGGTACGATATTGAAGCAGAAGGAGGCCTTAAAAGGTATGCTTTTAAAATTTTTAAAGGATTTAGGGTACTATTGGGGGCCTTGGAACGAATCACACGTTTTACATGTAAAATGAAGTTCAACTTATGAAAAATCCAGGTTACGAAACCACTCCCGGAATGGATTGATTTCGTAAATTGAAGTTCCACTGTACATTAACATTAATAATAATTAATGATAAATAATAATAAAACAAGAATAAACAATGTCAACTAAATCCTTCCAATCATCGACTGCAGTGAAGATGTCATGCGGGCAGGCAGGAAATAGTGCGTAACAGAGGAGAAATTTGTGCGCGTGCACGCTATGAAAGCCAGCAAGGAAAGGCTCATGGTGAGCTCACACAAAGCCAGTGCTTTTCAAATAGTGGGGACCGCTCTCCGAGGGAGGCATGGTGTGATGCAAGGGGGGGGGGGTGCTTATGACCCTGGGGAACATGCTTTTGTTGCCATACTGTACTAGAATTAAGTGTAATTGTGCATCCTCTACAGTATGTGGCAGTGGCACTCTCACTGTCTTCCCTGTGGTGTAGGGAAAAAGCACTAAGCAAATGATATGAAGTGCAGTAGACACTATTTATAGTAGCGCACGGGGCGCTAGGGGGGTGTGAAATGTTTTTTTTCTTCCTCTCGGAGGAGTCACAGAACATAATTGCAATGCACTGCACAAGGCATTCTTTTGTCCCAACTTTTTGGGAATCCGGTTTGTATCTTTTACAGAATAACCTGCTTGACCCTCATCAATCTGGCTTCAAAGTGACACATTCCCTAAAGATCATACTGTCACAAATAATATACATGCTGCA
This sequence comes from Plotosus lineatus, assembly GCA_024760905.1. Lineage (NCBI taxonomy): Eukaryota > Metazoa > Chordata > Actinopteri > Siluriformes > Plotosidae > Plotosus > Plotosus lineatus. The sequence goes on along the minus strand of CM045729.1, from coordinate 38,969,811 downwards.
AGATCAGACAAGATGTCATCAATCCCCATCCTCCTTGACCTTTCAGCAACATTTGACATGGTTAAAAAAAAGTCTCTCTTGTATAGCTTCAGAAATCCAGAAATTTGTTGGCCGGCATGGCATTTGATTTCTTCCTAGCTGGAAGGTCACCCATATCAGGTTAAATGGAAAGTATCTGACTCTCCACTGGTATTCCCAGGGCTCAGTTCTTGGCCCACTTCTGTTCTCCCTTTATAGTAGTTCCTTCGGTGATGTCATATTCTCACATGGGTTCTCATACCACTGCTATGCAGATGATACTCAACTTGCTCGATCTTTCGCTCCCTCAGTCACTGATGTTTCTGTCTGGATCTCTGCATGTCTGGCAAGTATATCATCATGGATGGCAGCTCCCAGCTGAAGCTTAATCTCAGCAAGACTGAATAAATTCTTATCCTAACTGACTCATCCCCACATCAAGATCTTCCAATCTCCCCCAATAACTGTGATCTCTGCTTCAGTCACTGCACAAAGACCTGTCCTCTTCTCGTATCACCAGTTTTTCATGTTCTTACCTTTATCATCTTTTCAACCTCCCCAAGTTTATTTACACCATTCTGCTACGATTGCCACTGGCTTCTTGTATCCGCTCACATTAGATTAATTCATTCTTTTTCTGAACCGCTTAATCCTAATTGGGGTCCCAGAGAGGCTAGTGCCCAACTCAGCCAACTCTGAACAAAGGCAGAGTACACCCTGGACAGCTCGCCAGGCAGAAACATGCTGATGGCTATGCAGCCTATTCTTGACGAAAGTTAGCAGCAAAGATTCTTTTACACGCCTCTCACCATAGACAGTGAGAGACATGGCCGACCTTTGATAAGTTTAGCTGCACCGGGGGACATCAGTGACAACCAGTGACGGTGGCGCTTGGTCATTAATCCAGTACCTAACCACCAGGCCACCACTGCCCATTGCATAAGACTTAAAACACTAATACTTTCCAACAATGTCAAAAATGGACCTACACCCTCCTACCTCAAAGCACTTATCACACCACCCACTGCATAGAGTTCTCTTAGATCCCCTAGCTTTGTTAGACTTGTCTACCAAGTGGCAAGGGAAAAATGCATCAAAATGCATGCTTCTCTGTTCTGGCTCCAAGGTGGTGGAATAAACTTCCTCTGAATATCCAAACAGGTGAGTCACTGGGTATCTTCAAACAACAGCTGAAAACCTAGCCTTTTCAGGAATACTGAGATTAGCGCTGAGATGTGGTGGTCTAGTGGTATAGGGCGCTGGATCGCTGATCCTAAGGTTGGGGGTTCGAGTCCAGCTCTCCACAAGGTTGTCACTGCCCCCCCTCCCCCCCCCCCCCCCCCCCCCTCAGTGCAGCTAACTGGGTTATCAAAGACGGGCCATGTTTCTCACTGTCTATGGCGAGAGGCATGTAAAAGAACCATCGCTAACTTTCATAAAGAGTAGCTGTAAAGCCGTCAGCGTGTTTCTGTCCCTTGCTAAAGGGTTGTGTCAGGAAGGACATTCGATGTAAAAATCAAACGTGTGAATCATTCGCTGTGGCGACCCCTGATAAAGGAAAAAAGCTGAAAGGAAATCTCTGAGATTAGCGCTATGCACCTCACACACATACACAAAAAATAAAAATCCCATACATACAATGAGTTTCGGTGGTGGTACACTTAATCTATGTTCTAACAAATAAGCATAAGAATTAACTATCAGACTAACACTCTGGGACATCCAACCGACAGAGCTTTCTGCACTGCTTCTCAGTGGTTTTACAGTGGCACAGTGTTGTAGTGGTCAGTACGTCATCTTAGAGCAACAAGGTCTGAGTTCGAGTTCCCGAGTCCCAGGCTAGGGCCGTTCTGTGTTGAGTTTGTATGTTCTCCCTGTGACTGCATGGGTTTCCGCTAAGTGCTCCGGTTTCCTCCCACAGTCCAAAGACATTCGGCTAATTAATCTGGCTAAGTTAGCTCAGACATCAAAGAGTCTATCATGCCATCCATTGTTGTCCTGCATCAGCGTGGGAAGATCTTCAGGGCAGCATTATGTCTCTATATAGTTGGTAGATAAAGGTATGGCATGAGTTCATGATTTCGGTGGGAAACCGACTAGTCTGGTGCCATGGTTGAGTCCCCAGAGCAGCAAATAGCTGGCAAGTTCTTTTTTTGCCCATCAGCAGTGTCCAGCCAAAATGCATTCTGCATTCATGTAGGACTGTAGAAATGTTTCGGATGGGCCATAGGGCTGTGACTTAGTTGGATATTGTCTTCAAGAGACATTAAGTGTGTATGAGTTTAGATGTCATCAAGCTTAGACTTGAGGGTTTTTTTTATTCAATGTCCAAGCAGTGGCACCATACATTAAAATAGATTCGACAGTGGTGTGGAAGAAGCTCCGTTTGAGGTTGTTGAGTAGATCACATTTCCAGATTACTTCCCAGGCTTTAACGAAAACTGCCTGTAATGACAGACACGAACACTCTCCATAGGTATGGTGAACCATATATGAGTTTTAAGCCACTGAAAGACAAACATGATTACCGCAAATTCAAAAACCCACACCGCATCGCCTGTTGTTCGGGTTACTAAGGGACACGTTCTGCTGCTGTTATGACACTGACACTTTTAAAAAATCAGCTACAGGGTCACCAGTCAAAACCTCTTGCATGAAAAGAATCTACATTAATTTCCACCATTTGGCTAATTGGCAGTTCCAAATTGCCTGTAGATGTAAATATGAGTTGTGTGGTGTCGCCTTGCGATGGCGTGGTGAGCTGTTCGGAGTGTATCCCAACTTCGCTCAGTGTCGATTGAAGTAGGCCTTCCTGCAAACTTAAGAGATTTAAACAGTTTGACTATTGAGTGATGAGTGATGAGAGAATGCTAGCCAACTTCTACAAACGAAAATGCAATCCCCTGTTCTCCTAAAGCTACACTGACTTCCTGTCCAACACCTCATCTATTTCAGAGTCATCCATCCTTTACATAATCAGGCCCACTCTAAGCTCACTGGCATGTTTTATCATCATCCATGCCACTCAGCACCAAGCACCAGACCTTAGATAACAGAACATTCTTCACAGCTGTCCCCTTCCTCTGGAACCCTCCCCAAGACACAGCTGAGATTTCACCTACCTGTCCATGTTGAAATCGATATTTAAATTTATCCCACTTGTGTACATGAGAAGCACTTAATGTGTAATTATATATAAATACAGTTTGTTATGTTACTTCCTAGGGGGATAAAGGCATGTCAATGTGAAGGCTGCAAAATAAAAGTGCTCAGAAAAAGAAAAAATCAGAAAGTGTTCCATAATCTACCACACAGGGGCAGTAATGCTACAAAATCCCACATTGACTGCTCAAACTTCATATGTGGTTATGTAAAATACTAGTGTGTGTGTGTGTGGTGTGTGTGTGTGTGTGTGTGTGTGTGTGTGTGTACCTGATTGCGTAATGTCTGAAGTCTCTCCTCTCGCTCCTGATCCTCTCTCTGTTTAAGTCTCTCTTTAGCTTGTTGCTCCTGCTGTCGATGCTGCAGCAACTTTTCTCTGAACTGCACCCTACACACAAACACAGAAAGAGAAAGCAGGATATTAAATTCTCACACATATAGTGATGGCTCTGTTCTTCAAATTCGACTGAGAGAAACACGCTGACGGCTTTGCAGCCTCCTCTTTTTACGAAAGTCAGCAATGGTTCTTTTACATGCCTCTCACCATGGACAGTGAGAGACATGGCCCGCCTTTGATAACCCAGTTAGCTGCACTGGGGAGGACAGTGACAACCTTGTGGAGAGTGTAACTCGAACCCCCAACTTTAGGATCAGCGATCCTGCACCCTATCCACTAGACCACCACTGCCCCACACATATAACAAGCACATTATAAACATTCCAATCTCTCTCTCTCTCTCTCTCTCTCTCCTTTACACTTTTCAATCTCCCTGTATGCTGACATCACCATTTCTCATTCCTTCAAGTTTTCCCACTTATCTTTAACCTCTCTTTTCTTCTTTCCCCACTCTCTTCCTCCCACTCACTCTCTTCTGCTCATTCTTTTATTTTATCCTAATGTTTTACCATCTTTCCATCCATCATTATATTGGCCTCGATTGACCTTAGCTCTGGGTTCTACTCTGAGCAGAATCAACGCTCCGATGAGATTTCACCCTCCAAACTTATTCAATAAAGACACCCTCAGGTTTCTGGAAGGGAAGTCTGTTGGGTTTTTTACACCCGAGCCTAGTGGCTCATCAGGCTGGTGCTTATCCCCGGTTTCCATAGCGTGAAGCAACCAGGAGTTCAACTTCCCCTGGATGGGACGCTAGTCCATCGCAGGTTACCTTCCCAGTGTATTTTTCTGGTACCCATTTATACTGCTGGGTGAACAGAAGCACACTTGTGGTTCAGACCTTGCCCAGGGGTCTTAGCACGGTGAGGGTCTCAGTGGGATTCAAACTCACAACCTCCCGATCATGAGCGTAGCACCCTAACCACTACGCCACCGGTCCCACTAGGTTTCTGTAAACATGGAATAAAAGTTTTTTTGAGCCGGTGAATTTAGCTATTCTTTTAAACAACTATTATACTATAAAGTATTGCTGGGAGATAATGCCTGAGTAAGATAGTACACAAATATCTAGCGCTTCCCTCTTTAATTTATTAATTCATTTACTGAACTGCCTAGGGGTGTGAGGAGGCCGGAACTTATTTGAGCCAACTCGTAGGTAAAGGTAGGATACACCCAAAACAGCTTGACAGTCCACTGAAAGACCAACACACACCATCACGCACATTCACTCCTAGGGGCATTCTGGAACCTATTGTGGATGTCTTTGGACTGTGGGAGGAAAGCACCAAGAGGGAACCCATGCAAGAAGGTGAGAACATGCAAACTCCACAAAGAATCACCCTCACTGAGCCCCAGAGTTGAATACAGGACCTTTTAGCTGTGATGACCACTACAACACCACGCTGCCCTGCCTGATTGTGTAGAAGCTTGAATACTGTCAACCATTTATAATATTTCTTGTAACCTTTATAATATAATTTACATTGGAAAGAAAACAATTTTTTATTTATTCATTTTCAAAAACAATTGGCGGGAAGGCTGGCACCCATGCCAGATGACTCTGGGCGAAGGAAGAGTACACCCTGGACAACTAGCCAGCCCATCAAAGGACAGAAAAGAACTATGCATGCTGAATAGATTACTATTCTATACTATAATAGAAACTATTTTATGTCCATTTCCCTACGGCACACAGGTATCAGTGATCAAGCTGTGTGATGGCATTCCAAGGTTTCAGACACCTTGAAGCAGACTGAGTGTTTTTACAAGTGCATTTATTAAACTGGCTACTTACGAAGAATGATGTTTGCAGGATGACAGTCATGGATAGAAAATGTCTTAAGTAAGGAATAACAAATGAGAGCCTATGCAGTTATCGTAAATAATCCACACTTGTTATCGCTAAACGTGAATTATTTTCAGATAACAATGCAGTCTGTTTACAACATGAGTAATTACCAACAGTTACAATGTTTAGTTAATTAATAAATGATATGCATTTTAATCCTAGAGGGGGCAGTGGTGGTCTAGTGGTATAGGGCACTGAATCGCTGATCCAAAGGTTGGGGATTCGAGTCCCACTCTCCACAAGGTTGTTACTGTCCCCCCCAGTGCAGCTAACTGGGTTATCAAAGGTGGGCCCAGGGTCATGAGGAAGCTGGTGCCTATCTCAGCAAACTCTGAGTGAAGGCAAGGTACATCCTGAAAAGTTTGCTAGACCATCACAGGAGAACACAAACACAACCATTCTCACTCACACACCTAGGGGCAAATGGGAATGGCCAGTTATCCTATTGTGCATGTCTTTGATAGAGGAAACCGGAGTACCTGGAGGAACCCCATGTAAGCACAAGGAGAACATGCAAACTCCAACCAGAAATACCTGAACCCAGGAATCAATCCCAGGACCTTCTTGCTGTGAAGGGGACTTACGACCCAATACGCCAATATGCTGCTGTAAACATTTTCTCTCTTCTCTCTTTATTAAAAAAAATGCAGCATGTCTCTTGAGCAAGAAATCAAAAAATGCAGCATCTTCTGAACTCTCCTTGAAGACTGCGAAGCATGACAAAGAGTTATAACCATTACTTAATTTACCCCAAGTTGAAGATTTGGACCCTGTGTTGAATAATGGAATTTAATTTTACAAGACTTAAATTTATAATTTTTATGCAACTGTGCAGCTTGTTGGTATTAGGACTTGAACCCCCAACTTTTGGGTCACATAGCCCATAGTATTATTGCCTGCTAAGCCCCCGTTAGCCCCAAATTTTGCCCCAAACCCAAAAGAAGGTGTGTTTAAAAAGCCATTAGGAACCATAAACCAGGCTCTATGATTAGGATGGAAAGATGAACACCATTCCTACTGCATTAACAGCCTTAATCTCTCCTACCTTTCTTTATCTCTCCTCGTCTGCTCCTCCATCTCTCTCCTTAGCTGTGACAGTCTTGTCTCCTCTCTGCTCCTCCACTCTGCTCTCCTCTTCTGCTGCTTCTCATGAAACTCTCGCACCTGTAACTCACACAGAGCTCAAACATGTATTCACACTCATGCACCGCTTCCTGCAAAAACTAATTTCCAAACTTTTTGATCAAGCTGCTAAACTAATTACCTTCAGAATATCTAATTAAACAAAGGTGCCCGGAGAAAGGAAGGCAAAGACACTCTGATATCTTAACTGTGTTCTTATTGATTTATTGATTGTTACAGATGGAAGGCAGTGGGGTTTGCAAATTAATAATAAAGTTTTCTGGAACGTGAAAAGAACGAAGTCATATATATATATATATATATATATATATATATATATATATATATATATATATATATATATATATATATAAAATACCTTCCCAATTTCCCTTCATTCGACCTCAAACCTGTTTTAGCATGACAGTCCCCCTGCATACACGATGAGCTACCTGGTGTGGGAGAAAATGAGTCACTTTCACAGAGCACGAACATAAACCTCATTGAACACATTTGGGTAATCTGGTTTGCCAATTCTCCAAAACATGTCCCTGCCTGACATCACTGTCTGACCTTAATAATGCTCTTATAGATGAATGATCAACAATCCCCACAGCCATACTCCAAAAACTAGTGGGGATTGTTGATCATTCATCTATAAGAGCATTATTAAGGTCAGACACTGATAGATGAATGATCAACAATCCCCACAGCCATACTCCAAAAACTAGTTGACAGCCTGCCCCAAAGACAGAAATTTATTATAACATATTATAATGTGGTGCAACCAGAGGCAGTAATGGCCTGGTGGTACAAGGTGCTGGATCGCTGATCCTAAAGTCAGGTGACCTTCCTAGAGGTTCCTAAAGACCTTCATGTAATCCTTCATCACGGCCATAAATATTCTCTTTGGTCTTCCTCTTGGCCTTCTGCCTGGTAGTTCCAACCTCAGCATCCTACTACCAATATACTCACTATCCCTCCTCTGTACATGTCCAAACCATCTCAATCTAGCCTCTCTAACTTTGTCTCCAAAACCTCTTACATGTGCCGTCCCTCTGATGTGCTCATTCCTGATCCTATCCATCCTCGTTACTCCCAACGAGAACCTCAACATTTTCATCTCTGCTGCCTCCAACTCTGCCTCCTGTCTTTTCCCCAGGGCCACTGTTTCTAGGCCATACAACATCGCTGGCCTCAACACCGTCTTGTACACTTTTTCTTTCATGCTTGCCGATACCCTCCTATCACACATCACACCGGACACTTTTCTTCAATCATTCCAACCAGCCTGCACACGCTTCTTCATCTTTTTTCTACACTCTCCATTGCACTGGATTGTTGAGCCTAAGTACTTAAAATACTCCACCTTCTTTATCTCTGCTCCCTGTAACCTTACCGTTCCTCTTGGGTCCCTGTCGTTCACACACATGTATTCTGTCTTACTGAGGCTAACCTTCACTCCTCTCCTTTCCCAGGCATACCGCCACCTCTCTAGATTTTCCTCCACTTGTTCTCTGCTCTCACTGCAGATCACAATGTCATCTGCAAACATCATAGTCCATGGGGAATCTTGTCTAACCTCGTCTGTCAGCCTGTCCATCACCATAGCAAACAAGAAGGGACTCAGAGCTGACTCTTGATGCAGTCCCACCTCCACCTTGAACTCTTCAGTCACACCGACAGCACACCTCACCACTGCCTTACATCTCTCATACATGTCCTGCACCACTCTAACATAACATGGTTCTACCCTGCTGAACGACAAAAAAGCTGATCCTGGAAAGGTGGGCAGAGGACTTCAACATCCTGCTTAACCGGCCTTCTTTCATCAGTGACACTGCCATTGTCTGCTCCAGGTGCCCATCAATTTAGAGATTAGCTCTGCCTCCTCTGCCAAAGAAGTCTCAAAAGTAGTGAAGCAGCTTTCAAATGGGAAAGCCTCAGGTTCTGATACCATCCTGGTGGAGATCTACAAGGCCAGTAGACAAACCCTGCTTACTGAGCTGACAAACCTCCTCCAGTTCATGTGGGAGAGTGAACATCTCCCGCAGGAGTTTTGGGCTGCAACCAGTGTCCATCTCTACAAACGCAACGGCAACCACCAGTCTTGTGACAACCATTGCGGAATCTTGCTCCTGTCCATCGCCAACAAAATCTCAGCACGTGTCCTGCTCCTGGAGCACCTAGAGCAAGGTCTCCTTCCTGAGAGTCAGTGTGGTTTTTGCAAAGGCCGTGTAACTATCAATATAATCTTCGCTGCATGTCAACTGCAAGAGAAATGCATAAAACAGTACCAGGATCTTTATACCACCTTTCTCAACCTGACCAAGGCCATTGACAATGTTAGCAGGGATGGCCTGAGGATCCTAGGGACATTTGGGTGCCCAAATAAGTTCATCACCATCGTAAAGCAGTTCCACAAGGGCATGACAGCCGTGTCCTGGATGACCGCAAACCATCGGACCCCTTCCTTGTGACAAATGACGTGCTGTTTAGTATGGTCCAATGCTGTTTAGTATGGTCTTTTCCCGCATGATGACTGATGCCATTAAAGACTGCAGCCTTGGCATTCACATTCAGTACAGGTATGAAAGTAGGTTATTCAACCTCAGGCACCTCCAAATGGTCAACAAGGTGATCGTCATCAGAGACCTCCACATTGCTGATGATTGTGCCCTCAACGCCAGCGATGAGAGGGCGATGCAAGCTGGACAGACTCTCTTTAGCCAGCAACAATTTTGGTCTGACCATTAGCACCAAAAAGATTGAGGTCATGTACCAGCCAGCCCTAGGGGACCCATATTGTGAACCACACATCACTGTCAGGGGACAAAACTCCAAGCAGTCGACAACTTCACTTACCTCGGCAGTATTCTGTCCCATACAGCCACCATTGATACTGAAATGAACAACCGCCTGTATAAGGCAAGTGATGTTTCTGGGAGACTGCTTGAGAGGCTAGAGGAGAGGCGAGTGAACCGGCCTGAGACCATGGTGATGATCTATCTATCTGTAGTTGTCACCACACTTTATAGCTCTGAAACTTGGACTCCATACAGAAGACATGAAAAGCTGCTCAACCAATTCCACCTTAGGTGCTTGCGTAACATCCTATACATCCGATGATAAGACAGGGTCCCAGACACTGAGGTCCCGCAGCAGGCAGGTATCCTAAGTATCACTACCCTGAGCCACAAATCTCAGATCAGATGTTGTATGCATGCCAGAGAGCCATATTCTCAAAAAACTCCTCTATAGAGAGCTTAGCCAAGGAGAGCGCACTGCTGGCGGTCAATAAAAGCACTTCAAGGACAGCCTGTCATCGAAACAGAGTCTTGGGAAGGCTGCGCTGCTGACCGGTCTGTGTGGCATAGAGCCACCACACAGGGAGCAAAGTTTGCAGAGGACTGGCGCACCACCCTTGCGGAGCAGAAGCGCCAAAGACGCAAGCAGTGTGACACCAATATCCAAAAGAAAATACTAGCCCAAACATGTCCTGTGTGCGATAAGTTATGTCGTGCTCGGATGGGCCTTATCAGCCACCCATGTAGCCACAGGCAAACCTTGATGTCATGCTGATTTCCGTGGTCGTCATTCCGACGAACGAACAAGAAAAAGATCCAATATAGCCCAAACAACATCATCAGTTAACATGAAGCCTGGAGGATGTGACTTCATTAGGCTGAATGGGGAGGAGGAAAGTGAGGTCATGACATCAGAGCTCAGCACTAATATGGGAGGCTAAACACACACACACACACACACACACACACACACACACACACACACACATGCAAAATGCAACATATTTATCAAATTAATGAGGCTGACAGCGGCTTGGAGCTTTCCACACACAATCAGTGGCTCAATATTAAGATAATATTGATAATGAGCAAAGAGTTTGTTACACTCCAGCAAACATCAGACGTTTTTAATCATTAGTCACAACTCAGCTTGAGGATATTTTTTCATCTGTCAGCTCAAACCTCAAGCAAAAATTCCTCCACTGATTCCCTACTTACCACATCTGTATCTGATAGTGTTATTGAAAATGTAAGGTATTTACTCAGAAGTCCCATTTTAAAGAGGTCAAAGGAAATGGGTGAATTAATTACACTCTCCCTCACTTGCTGGACCGCTTAATCCTACTAGGGTCGTAAAGAGGCTGAAGCCCATCTTAGCCAACAATGGGCAAACACTGGGGTACACCTTGAACAGCTTGCCAGTTCATCGCATTGTCAACACCCACACAACTACGTATTCACATTCACAACCATGGGCAATTTGAAGTAGCCAGTTAGGCTAATGTACATTTCTGTGGACTGTGGAGGTAACAGGAGTACCTGGATTAAACCCACACAAACACAGGGAGAACATGCAAATTTTACACAGAAACTCCTAAGCCCAGGACTCACATACAGGACAGACACAGACACAGGACCTTCTGGCCACTTCTACTTTCTTAGCTAATCACTGTGTCGCCAGAGGTGGATTAGCTAATTAATTTTTGAAGTTTATCCTTTCAGAGCTTCATTTCAGATAAAAGAATGTGCAACTACACAATACACGTGGCTGTGTAAACCTGATACCTCATGTGAAAATGTAAATAATCTTTATGAATGTCTTGCTCCAATTCTGAGAAAATCCATCTATAAAGAGAGGGTGTGGGTCAAAATTTAATAACTATAGTTCTATACTAACCGCGATATATTGAGAGTGGCACACTGTTTGCACAGCTCACCACAAAGAGGTCCTGGGTTTGAGTCCCAGACTCGGCGAGAGCATTTCTGTAGAGTTTGCATGTTCTCCTTGTGTTTGCGTTGGTTTCCTCTGGGTACTCCAGTTTTTCCCAACAGTCCAAAGACATGCACATTATGTTATTTGTACATATAACTTAGATTTTCCTATTTGCTCCTAGGTCTATGTGTGTGTGTGTGTGTGTGTGTGTGTGTGTGTGTGTGTGTGTGTGTGTGTGTGTGTGTGTGTGTGTGTGTGTCAGTCTTGCAAAGGATTGGTGAGGTGTTCACTGTTTACCTTTACCCAGAGTTGGCTGTTATAGACCTCAGTAGGATAAACCAGTTCATCAAATAAATGAATTAATCAATATTTATTGACAGGGTTATTTTGCCACCATTCAATGGTCGTTATGCATGAGTGTGGAGAAAACTGGGTGTCTGTGGTTTTATCCCAACAGAGAAAGAAGTCAATATTACCGTCTTTAGTAATTACACATATTGTACATATTCAGGCATTGAGTAGGTTGTCATGTATTACAAATACAGTATTACTGGTATTTGAAGTGGGAGTAGACTGAAGCATTATGTAGTACTATTACTGATAGTAACACTAGTCACGAAAGTTTGCAGCAGTATGTGGTACTACCCTTCGAAGTAGGCGGTATTTATTACAGGATGACCCAAAAAGGCTGTCAGGTCAGGTTTTGCCCTGCTACTGGTAACATGTAAGCCAGTACAACCTGTTGCATGGTCGACTGGTCGGCGACTAAACTGTCTCCCCCACCCGGTTCCAAATTGGTAGTAGGGTGGCTAGCAACCCAGTAGGAATAAAAACAAGACCTATCAAAGGGCAGATAAACTCTTAAGAGTCAACGGCCGTCTAGCTAGAGATGGTGTCTTAATAAAAACGCCCTGCAGAAAGAACTTTGGGCCTCATCATCTCATCTCATCTTCTTCCGCTTAGTCCGGGGTCGGGTCGCGGGGGCAGCAACCTTAGCAAAGAGGTCCAGACATCCCTCTCCCGAGCCACTTCCTCCAACTCTCCCGGGGGGACACCGAGGCGGTCCCAGACAAGCCGAGAGACATAGTCCCTCCAACGTGTTCTAGGTCGACCCCGGGGTCTCTTCCCGGTTGGACATGCCCGAAACACCACACCAGGGAGGCGTCCGGGGGGCATTCTAACCAGATGCCCGAGCCACCTCAACTGGCCCCTCTCAATGCGGAGGAGCAGCGGATCTACTCCGAGCTCTCCCCGGATGGCGGAGCTTCTCACCCTATCTCTAAGAGAGAACCCCGCCACCCGGCGAAGAAAGCTCATTTCAGCCGCTTGTATCCGTGATCTTGTTCTTTCGGTCATTACCCAAAGCTCGTGACCATAGGTGAGGGTTGGAACGTAGATCGACTGGTAAATTGAGAGCTTCGCCTTGCGGCTCAGCTCCTTCTTCACCACGACGGACCGGTACAGGCACCGCTTAACAGCAGAGGCTGCAGCGATCCGTCTGTCGATCTCTCGCTCCATCCTTCCCTCACTCGTAAACAAGACCCCAAGATACTTAAACTCCTCCACTTGGGGCAGGACCTCATCCCCGACCCCGACTTTGGGCCTCTACTGCGGATTTTTTGCCCTTCGTATACAGCCACGACTAGAAGAACAACTGGTTGGAGACCCATTGTGCTCACTCAGGGTCTGAAGAACCGCAAAGAGAAGGCTGTTGTGGCTGCCGATTATGCCAGAATTCTGGCACGACACCCCGATTGATTGATTGTACCCCCCCCAAAAAACCTGCCACTTTTCAAAGCTACATTAAAAAAAAAAAGGATTAAAGATAATCAAACTATTATTTGAATAAATGAAACTTAGTAATGCAGAAGAGGCTGTTCCAACTTCTACTGTCCTGAGCTGCCAGCATGGCATGCTTGAAACATTTTCCCCAAACAACCAATCAGTGATTGCTGCTCTGAGGGCATTTAGAAGACGTTTTTTAACATTTCGCAGAACTAAAACGTTGCAGATCAGAAAATAAACTTAACAGTAGATTGTAGTAGTAGTAGTAGTAGTAGTAGGCTGTAGCATTATGCAGAATTATTAGTGATACAGCAGTAGGTGGCAGTGGTGGCCTGGTGGTAAAGGGCACTGAATTGCTGATCCAAAAGGTTGGGGGTTCGAGTCCCACTCTCCACAAGGTTGTCACTGCCCCCCAAGTGTGCAGCTAACTGGGTTATCAAAGGCCAGCCATGTGTCTCACTGTCTATGGTGTGAAGCATATAAAAGAACCATTGCTGACTTTCGACAAGAGTAGGCTGCAAAGCCGTCAGCGTGTTTCCACCCTGCGATGGCCTGGCGAGCTGTCCAGGGTGTACTCTGCCTTCGCTCGTAGTCGGCTGGGATGGGCGCCAGCCTCCCCACAACCCGAATTAGGATTAAGCAGTTACAGAAAATGAACTGAACTGAACAGCAGTAGGTTGTAGTGTTATGTAGTATTAATGATAGCATACAGTAGTAGGTTGTAGTACGCGTTAAAGAGTAGCAGCGTGTGGTAGTATGTATCGGTAGCTGTAGGGTTTTTTTTAGCAGGAAGTGAAAAATCTGCCTTGGATATACAGTTGTTTTAAGGCACCATCATTTGGTTTTCTGTCAATCTGACCATCTGTCCAAGATGCTTGTTACAGTACCCTCCATATTTATTGGCACTCCTGGTTATGATGTATTAAAAGCCTTAAAATAATTGACATTTTTATTGTAGAATCACACTGGCGGCAGTGGTGGTCTAGTGGTATAGGGCGCTGGATCGCTGATCCAAAGGTTGGGGGTTCGAGTCCCACTTTCCACAAGGTTGTCACTGTCCCCCCCAGTGTGGCTAACTGGGTTATCAAAGGCGGGCCATGTCTCTCACTGTCTATGGTGAGAGGCATGTAAAAGAACCATTGCTGACTTTCGTAAAGAGTAGGCTGCAAAGTTGTCAGCGTGTTTCTGTCCCTTGCTAAAAAGGGTTGTGACAGGAAGGGCATCCAACGTAAAAACCTCTGCCAAATGAAAAATGTGCGAATCAGATGATTCGCTGTGGCGACTCCTGAGTTAAAAGGGAAAAAGCCGAAAGGAAGACATTGTAGAATCACACTCTCATACTGAAAATAGTAATAAATAAATTAATTAATTAAAAATAACTTTTGACTCAAATAAATTTTCAGATACGGACCCAAACCCGAAGAAATAACTATTTTTCATAAAATCACCTGTTCCACAATTACTGGCACCCCTATCAATTCCTAGGAGATAAAAGTAATTGAAGTATTTCTGTCATTTCTACAGTAGTTTACAAAGTTAATCAGAGTATCTCCTTCTTCTTCTTCTCCTTTCGGCTTTTCCCTTCAAGGGTCGCCACAGCGAATCATCTGCCTCCATCTCACCCTTTCCTCTGCATCTTCTTCTCTTATACCAACTACCATCAGGTCCTCCACCACATCCATAAATCTTCTCTTTGGTCATTCTCTAGGCCTTCTGTCTGGTGGTACCAACCTCAGCATCCTACTACCAATAAATTCACTATCCCTCCTCTGTACATGTCCAAACCATCTCAATTTAGCCTCTCTGACTGTCTCCAAAACATTTTACATGTAGAGTATCTTGTATATGGACATTTAATTAGTAATTAATCTGAATAGTTTAAATGTCTGACATTGTCTGACATTAGTTTTTTCATCTCCGATTCATTTGCAGAGCCACTTAATAGTAATTTTAAGGTTGCAGGGAGGCTGAGTGAACAATGAAGTACATGTTGAACAGCTCGCCAGTGTATTGCATTTGAATGTAATAGCCAAGCAATGTCTAAAATTATCCCATACCATCATCGCCTTTTAGATTAAGGGCATTTACACTTCCTGACTAATTTATTGTACACATCTGTTACCCCAGGGGAGAGGTAAGATTGAAAAAATTGTTGGCAAGAAATTTGTATTTATAACATAAAATGCATAAAAGTGAAAAGACTAATCTGTTTATCCAAAATCCATCACTAATTAACTCAGAGCGTTAATATATTTTTACTGTGATTATGAAAAAAGGAATAACTTTGATTGCTAAATGCATGTATAATTTAGCAGATATTTAATGCTTTAGAGGATGGGTAGATAAATTGGACCAAATAATTTGAAATCCTAGTAAACACATAAAAGGTGGCATTGTAGCACAATCGCCTCACAGCAAGAAGGTCCTGGGTTCGATTCCCATGCTCAGGCGTATCTCTGTGGCGTTTGCATGTTTGCTCTGTGCATGAAAGGGTCGCCACCCAATACTCTGGTTTGCTTGAACCCATAACTTTCTGAAAAGTAATACAACACCTTTCCAGTGAGCCAAGACTTCCCCTAAATTAATATTATATTTAAATAAAAACTTTCAAATGGCCCTGCAATGGCCTGGTGAGCTGTCCAGGGTGTACTCTGGCCTCACCCGGAGTCGGCTGGGATGAGCGCCAGCCTCCTCGCAACCCTAATTAGGATTAAGCGGTTACAGAAAATGAACTGAACTGAACTTTCAAATGATGGCTTGTCATATCAAATGATCAAAAGAGTATTCAATGTTTTACATCCACCCAACTGCACGCTTGTCAGAAGATCTTTACTGTTGTACTGAGTTACTTTCCTCTAACTGGTGCTTGAGATAAGCACTGCTTTAAGAGCTTATTATAATCATTATAGTAAAATCCCAAACAACAGGACAACCCTTAAATGTAAAGCCTAAAGTATGTGCATGAGATTTAAAGCTGTAATATGAAACAGATTTATAATACTAATAAGTTGGCGACCACAGGGAAAAGAAAGAGTGATAACAAGCCAGATACAAAAATTAAATTGTTGCAGCCAAAATTCTTCAAACAACCCTTAAGAGACTTTCAAAAAAAGGGAAAAGAAAAATCTGTGTGTGTGTTTGTGTTTATACTTGTTGTTT
>CM045729.1:38846079-38951079 GCA_024760905.1 Plotosus lineatus | reverse complement strand
CCTCTGTAGTTGCCACAACTCTGTACATCTCCCTTGTTCTTAAAAATGAGCACAAGCACACTTCTCCTCCATTCCTCTGGCATCTGCTCACTTTCTAAGACCTTGTTGAATATTCTTGTCAGAAAATCTACTGCTACCTCCCCTAGACACTTCATACATACATACATACATACATACATACATACATACATATATATATATATATATATATATATGTATATATATATATATATATATATATATATAATATATATATATATATAATATATATATATATATAATATATATATAAATCGGAGATGGTTCATCTTAAGGTACTATCCATAAATAAACCTATTACATTTTATACAACTTCTGACACGACAACATTTAGCCCTAAGGCAATGATGATGTCATTCAAACATTCAACTCCATATGAATCTGTCTTCTCTGTACTGATTTACACCCTAAAGTCAAAATGTTAGCTTAGATTGATTTCCTATTACTGTATTACTGTAAATGTTTTTTTAATTAAGTTTAAAAATCTAACATCTCTATGCTTCTGTTTTGTATTCTTTTCTAATTTAATTTCATTATAAATTATATTACTGGCACCAACTACTTATGGAAAAAGTTGCATCATTGACATATTAACATGAACTTTATAGTTTCTTAGCATTGCTCATTTTTTTGAGCTATTGTGGACTGTAAATCTTTTTGATTTTCTCTGAGATAACATGCCTGAGGACAAAAGTTGACCTTCGTACAACACAACAAGCTTCAACTCACGCATTTGCTTTCATTTATACAGCAAAATAGGAACAGAGCAGAAACAGGAACCACTCTTGATTTTACGTACTATGTTGTAAAACTAGAAACCCTTTTCATTTCAAAGTTCAAACAGAAAAAGAAACAAACAATAAAAAGTTATTCCTTGTCATTCTCAGTTACAAGGTGGTGTCGTGGTTCACATGTCCACCTCACAAGAAGAAGATTGACTCCATTCTGATTGCCATGAATGTTAATATTTCCCATTGGCTGTCATTGAGACACATTCCCATAAATTGATCCTGTCATCATCAGGCTACACCTTGTGGAGGTAGGTAGGTAGGTAAAGTCTGTTGGGTTTTTACACCCGAGCCTAGTGGCTCATAAGGCCGGTGCTTATCCCTGGTTTCTGTAGCGTGAAGCGATCAGAAGTTCAACTCCTCCTGGATGGGACGCTAGTCCATCACAGGTTACCTTCCCAGTATATTTTTCTGGTACCCATTTATACTGCTGAGTGAACAGAGGCACAGTTGTGGTTGAGACCTTGCCCAGGGATCTTAGCAGAGTGAGGGTCTCAGTGGGATTCGAACTCACAACCTCCCAATCATGAGCGCAGCACCCTAAACACTACACCGCTGGCCCCAACACCTCGAGGACAATGTTTACAAAATTATAAGCAATGACTTTTTTCTTTAATCACAAGGATCCATGTTTACTGAAAGCATTTTTGATAAAAGGTTCGCCTGTTACATAAATATAAAAACAGTACCTTTGCATGAATCAGTATACAATTAAACGCTATCGCTGACAAAGGAACTATTTTATGCAGGCATGCTGCCAGTGTAAATGTATGTTTGTGTGTGACAGAACGAGAAAGCAGACGAAGCAATCTGTTCAAAGGCTCTGACGAGAGACATTTCACACTTCTACTGAGGAAAAACTTGATGTGTTCTCAGAAACAGATTGTCATCAAATACACATTTGCAACGTAGGTTGTGAGTGAGTCATGGCACAAAAAGTGATGCTCTGGTAGTCAGTGCTGAGAGACAACGCAAACCTCACTTAAGTTCCATCTGAGGAGAAGAAATGACACCAGAACGCTACAATGCAACCAACTATGAATGTTAACAAAGGGCATTTCATCAGATGTTAACAAAGGGCATTTTTTCAGATCAATACTCATTTTTACTCTAGTGATTCTTCATGTACTTTTTTTTTACAGATGTGTTTTTGTTCTATAACAGAAATGATAAAGCTGAAAAGTCATTGCGAAAAGGGAGAAAAAGCACAGGGAGGGTAACTGGCCTAATAATTGCACAATCAATCACCGTCCTCTCTGGCCCAGATAAGATAACAGCGCTAGATGATAGGGACCAGAATAATGTTCCACTGACTTCACACACACACACACACACACACACACACACACACACACACACACACACACACACACACACACACACACACACACACACACACACACACACACACACACACACACACACACACACACACACACACACACACACACACACACACAAGCCCCACTCTCCTGACTGTCACAACTAAACTCTTCCCAGAATGTTATAAGTGCAAAATTCTACAAGATCTGTTTTGTATGCTGCAGCACAACTCTGGACCCAAACCTGTTCCAGCATGACACATGACACAAACCAAAGCCCATGAAGACATGGTCTGTCTATATTGGAGAACTCATGTAGTCTGCACAAAACCTGGACGTCAACCCTACTGAATACTTTTGGGATTATCTAGGATTTTGACTCTACTCCAGGCCTACTTGACCAACATCACTAATGCTCTTGTGCTTAAATGATCACAAATCCCGAAAGCCATGCTCCAAAATCTAGTAGAAAGCCTTCCCAGAAGAGTCTCCTCAGTGAACTTCATCTTAAACGAGAGTTTCAAAAGTGAATAGAGGAGAACTTCATGTCTACCATGTTTTGACCTCATAGCGTGCTTCAAACTTTTTCTTTGAATAGAAAAACATTCATATCGAAAATATAGGAATTACCTGAAATTGTCTTTTATACTATGAATGCCCAGACTGTATACGTAAATTTTACCAAGCTGAATAGACATCCCAGTCTAAGCTTTTAATTGACTGAAACAGGCACTGGGGTCCATTCTTACTACACATGAGCCAGGTGCTGCCATCAAAAAGCATTTCCATTAAATGATACTGCAACCACCATGTATGGGACGTGCTCTCAGGGTGATAAACAATGTTGTTTTTCAACACACAGTACCCTTGTTCTCTAAATTTCTATTTGAAATGAATAAAAATAGATTTGAACATTGTCCTGTGATGGCCTGGCGAACTGTCCAGGGTGTCCCTGCCCTCACCTCACTGAAGTGGAGTCAGCTAAGATGGGTGCCAGCCTCCCCGCAACCCTAATAAAGATTCAGCAGTTCAGAAAGTGAATGAATGAATGAAGATTTGAACATTCATTCTATTTTTAATAAATAATCTAACAGCAGGGCAGTGGTGGCCAGGTGGTAAGGTGCTTGATTACTGATCCCAAGTTTGGGGTTTCAAGTCCCACAATCACCAGTTGTCACTGTTGTCCCCAACCCCAATGCAGCTAACTGGGTTATCAAAGGCTGGCCATGTCTCTGTCTCTAGTGATTCTTGTCCATGCAGTATATCTGATAATTTAACATGGAGAGTTTCTGTGTCATCATCTCACAGTGTTAATAACGGAGTGCCTCAGGGGTCAGTTCTTGGGCCACATTTATTTTCCATTAACACTAAATCATTGGGCTCCAATGCCAGGTGCATTTACAGAATTTGGCAGATGCTCTTATTCAGAGCAACTTACAATTATTTTTTTAAATACAACTAATCAATTGAGGGTTCAGGGCCTTGCTCAAGGGCCCAAACACTGGTGATACTGGGGATTGAACCACTGACCACTGGGATTAGAATCAAATCTTATCAGTGCTGCACTCATAACACGCCACTCTATTTCTACTTTCCTCTATAAACTTCCCAAGTTTTGCAGTTACCAGATAGCACAAATTTCGTCTTCATTACATCAAAAGTATATGATCTTACTTATACAAACTCTAATTCTAGCCAGACATGCTGACTGCAAAGCCTGAAATGCTGGCTCGTTTGATATGTCATATCTCCTCTCCAGAGCACTCATAATTCTACTGTGCAGAGAGTTCATAACCTCCTGAAGGCTTCTCATGTGCCTCCCTTCCTTTGGTCATCCCACTGTCTTCCTTGCACAGCAATCCAATTAAAACTTTTCATTGCATTCCAGGTGCCAAAGGGCTCAGAACCACATTAAATATGCAGCCTATTTTAAATCAACACCTGCCTCTCTCTCTCTCTCTCTCTCTCTCTCTCTCTCTCTCTCTCTCCTCCCTCTCTCTCTCTCCCTAACTCTGGCCTTCCATTTCGACTATTTGCCATTATTTGAGGCCTAAGCATGCCATGGGATAACATCTACACTTTGAACAGTCAGGTCTGTATTTCTACACAAAAAAAATAAAATAAAATAATAATAACAATAATAATTGACGTTGAAGACGTCGAAGAAGGAGAGGCAAGAGGCGTGTCCGTAGGCAGAGAGAGAAGAGGAAAAGCATGAGTCTAGGACTGAGAGTAGGGACTTTAAATGTTGGAACTATGGCAGGAAAAAGTAGAGAGCTGGCTGACATGATGCAGAGGAGGAAGGTGGACATACTGTGTGTTCAGGAGACCAGATGGAAAGGTAGCAAGGCTAGAAGCTTAGGAGCAGACTATAAGTTGTTTTCTCATGGTGTGGATGGGAAGAGAAATGGAGTAGGAGTCATCTTGAAGGAGGGGTTTGTCAGGAATGTTCTAGAAGTGAAAAGAGTGTCAGGCAGAGTGATGAGTCTCAAGTTAGAAACTGAAGGCGTGATGTTCAATGTTGTTAGTGCTTATGCCCCACAGGTAGGATGTGAGCTAAAAGAGAAGGAGAGATTCTGGAGTGAGTTAGATGAAATGATGCAGAGAATCCCCAGAGGTGAAAGAGTGGTCATTGGGGCAGACTTCAATGGACAGGTTGGTGCAGGAAACGGAGGGGACGAGGAAGTGATGGGTAGGTTTGGTATCCAGGACAGGAACGCAGAAGGTCAGATGTTGGTAGATTTTGCAAAAAGGATGGAAATGGCTGTGGTAAATACGTTCTTCCAGAAGAGACAGGAGCATATGGTGACTTATAAAAGCGGAGGTAGGAGCACACAGGTAGACTACATCTTGTGCAGGTGATGTAATTTGAAGGAAGTCAGTGACTGCAAAGTAGTAGTGGGTGAGAGTGTTGCTAAACAGCATAGGATGGTGGTGTGCAGGATGACGCTGATGGTGAGAAGGGTGAAGAAGGCAAAGGCAGAGCAGAAGATAAAGTGGTGGAAGCTGAAAAAGGAAGGGTGTTCGGTTGTCTTCAAGGAGGAGTTGAAACAGGCTTTGGGTGGTCAGGAAGTGCTTCAAGATGACTGGACAACCACAGCCAATGTGATCAGGGACATAGGTAGGAGAGTACTTGGTGTGTCCTCGGGAAGGAAAGTAGATAAGGAGACTTGGTGGTGGAATGAGGAAGTGCAAGAGTGTGTACAAAGGAAGAGGTTAGAGGTAGAGGATAAGGAAGGTGGAGGATTCTAAGTACTTAGGCTCAACGATCCAGAGCAGTGGAGAGTGTGGAAAAGAGGTGAAGAAGAGTGTGCAGGCAGGTTGGAATGGTTGGAGAAAGTGTCCGGTGTGATGTGTGATAGGATGGTATCAGCAAGAATGAAAGGAAAAGTGTACACGACGGTGTTGAGGCCAGCGATGTTGTATGGTTTAGAAACAGTGGCACTGGCGAAAAGACAGGAGGCAGAGCTGGAGGTAGCAGAGATGAAAATGTTGAGGTTCTCTTTGGGAGTAACGAGGATCAGGAATGAGCACATCAGAGGGACAGCACATGTAAGATGCTTTGGAGACAAAGTCAGAGAGGCTAGATTGAGATGGTTTGGACATGTACAGAGGAGGGATAGAGAGTATATTGGTAGTAGGATGCTTAGGTTGGAACTACCAGGCAGAAGGCCTAGAGGAAGACCAAAGAGACGATTCATGGATGTAGTGATGAAGGACATGAAGGTAGTTGGTGTAAGAGAAGAAGATGCAA
Source organism: Plotosus lineatus (assembly GCA_024760905.1). NCBI lineage: Eukaryota > Metazoa > Chordata > Actinopteri > Siluriformes > Plotosidae > Plotosus > Plotosus lineatus. The sequence continues at coordinate 38,945,176 of CM045729.1, read as the reverse complement.
AGGATAGGGTGAGATGGAGGCAGATGATTCGCTGTGGTGACCCCTGAAGGAAAAAGCCTAAAGGAAAAGAAGAAGAAGAAGAAGAAGAAGAAGAAGAATGAGTCTTTGTACTGATTACCTTTTGTATTTCTAGTATTATGTATTCAAGACTTTTTTGTTTCTTTCTTTTTGGTATAATTAATCATACACTTGGAATCGTAGCTGCCTTTTTTTGCTACTTTTATATAGTTCATCTACCTCATTCATCTCACTTGTCTTGTTGGCACTAGCCAACCACGTGTACACTTGTACAAACGATTTGTCTTGTCTCTTTTATTATGAATTCTTGCAGATTCCCTTAATGCTTTGTATTGTTTAATCTTTAACTGTTTGCATAATGTGGATGACAGCATATGCTGAATTATTATTTGTTTTAGTCTTCATAAAGGTTTTTTTTGTTTTTGTCTATATTTCTATTAAACATTTATCAGTTCTTTCTGAAGTATATTAAATGATGCTTGAGTGGATGTACTGTAACTATTTAGTGGTATTAAAATTAATTTAAAAGCTCAAAAAATATGTGCATTGACAAGGTGTGCAACTATCAACCCGAAGATCTCAAACTTGAATTCAGGTTGATGCACGCTGAGGTTATGAACAAGTTCTAATATAACTTACAGGGCTCTCCAGACAATTATAGGCATCTAAGAGCTCATATTTGCAAGGGGGCAGATTGCACTTTCCATCAGAGTGTATTAGGCCACCCCTAAATTTTTGTAAAGATGTGAGTGGCAGAATGCATCACAAAGGGAGCACATGCCTGCTTATGCCTCTTTCTGGCTGGTGGGAATTGAATTATACTGAGGCAATAGTTGATGGGAGGGAATACGCCATGAATAAATTATGTGAGAACATTCAAGAACAAAAATCATATACATAAAATCATCTTCAGATAAACAACTCACCTGACTTAATGATGACTATTCCGAGCCAAAGTTTTTAGCCCTATTGTTAGTTTATGGAGATACAGTAATATGAAAAAATAAATAGAACATATGGATCCTGATATAGGTGATATACTCCAATAAATGAACTGATTTTTTTTTTTTTTGTTTTAATGTTGTTAATGTTTTAGTTGGGGGCAGTGGTGGCCCGGTGGTAAGGACATAAGTTCAAACCCACAGAGTGTACTTTGCCCTTGCCTAGAGTCGACTGAGATGGGTGCCAACCTCCCGATGACCCTAATTAGGATTAAGCGGTTCAAAAAATGACTGAATGAATGTCCACAAGAAGACACATTGATCACAGTCCAGGAGTATGTTTGTGCTTATACCACTTTTAATTTCCTCTTTTGGATAAAGTTAATAAATCCACAAATTCATCATACTAAAATCTGTAACATTAAACGCAGGCATTGGAGATTAGGTGCCATTGATTAGAAACCACTACAGGTGGAACTTGTCTTATTTAGACCTAACATCTAGAGTCTGGTGTTCCCTTTTCTACTAAAGTGGATTGAGAGAGATGACGAGAACTTTTTAAGGCAGTCATATAAAAGGTTGTGGAGTGTATGAGTTAAGGAATCAAAGACAACTACAAATTCATTCATTATTAATTTTCTAGGGGTCACAGGGAAGCCAGCGCATATCGGCGAAGGCAAGGGGCACCCGGGACAAATCACCAGTCCATTGCAGAGTCAGGACACACATACACAGAGCCATGCACGCTCATATCTAGGAACATTTTGGAACAGAAAATTGGTCTGATGTGCATGTATTTGGGTGAAAGGAGGAAACAACAATACCCAGAAGAAACTCACTCATGCATGGGGAGATCATGCAAATTCCACATATCACCATTTTTGCTGAGCCCAGGACATGTAGACAGAACTTTCTTGCTATGATGTGATCATATTAACTGCTATACCACCCACAGCATAGAAACAAATAATTCTGTTGTAAAGGTAGCACGGTGGCATAGTGGTTAACATGTCTGCTTCACAGCAAGAAGGCCTGGATTCAATTCCCAGTTCAAGCATTTTGAAGTGGCATTTGCATGATTTGCCCGCGCTTGCGTGGGTCCCTCCGGGTACTCCAATTTCCTCCCACAGTCCAAAAACATACACAGTAGGTTAATAGGCTGTTCTAAATCACCCATAGGTGTGAGTGTGAGTATGAACTGTTGTGTAAATGTTGGCCCAGCGATGGCCTGGCAAGCTGTCCAGAGTGTACCCTGCCCATGCCCAGAATTGATTGAGATGGGTGCCAGCCTCCCTGCGACCCTAATTAGGAATGAGCAATTCAGAAAATAAATGAATGAATTATCCCACTATAAGGAAACTCATAAACAAGTGAAGTGGATTTCAAACTTATCAAATTTTCACTATTCAATTACGGTCAATGAATTCATCTAACATAACACGCATGATCAAACAGATTATTAAGAATAACATTATTAATCCTATTTTGAGATATTGTATGAAATATCAAGCTTGACACAGTCTTGTATTTGCAAAATGATTTTCTGCTTTCCAAAATATAAATTCTTGGCATGAGCAATATAATCTTATATCATTTAAGCAGTGCTGGCTAGTTGGTAAAAGATTACTGGGTTAATGATCCAAAGGTCGGGTTCCAAGCCTTAGTACCACTAAGCTGTGACTGTTGGGCCCTTGGAACCTCAACTGCTCAGTTGTAATTTAAAAAAAAAAAGGTAAGTTGCCCTGGATAAAGGGGATGTCACATGATGCTTGCATGGTTTCCTCCAGGTGCTCATAGATATTCCAAAGATCTTCAATAGGCTAGCTGAATGTTCAAAATTGCCCTTATGTGTATGTGTGAATAGTTGTGTGTGTTGGACTTGTCATTGTTGAGTTATTCAGTAGGTACCCACCCCTGCCCAGAGTCAGCTGAGATAGGCTCCAGCCTCCCTGTGGCCCTAGAAGAATTAAGTATTTCTGCAAATTAATTAACACACACACACACACATATATATATATATATATGGGCAGTAATGGTCTAGTGGATAGTGCACAGGATTGCTGATCCTAAGGTTGTGGGGTTCAAGTCCCCACAGGGTTGTCACTGTCCCCCCCAGTGCAGCTAACTGGGTTATCAAAGGAAGGCCATGTCTCTCACTGTCTATGGTGAGAGACATGTAAAAGAACCATTGCGACTCCCAAGAAAGGGAAAAAAGCCAAAAGGAAGATATATATATATATATATATATATATATATATATATATATATATATATATATATATATATATATATATCTTTCTTTTCGGCTTTTTCACTTTACTCGGTAGTCACAATAGCGAATCATCTGATTCGCACATTTGATTTGGCATAGGTTTTTACATCAGATGCCCTTCCTGTCACAACCCTTTTAGTAAGGGACAGAAACATGCTGACAGCTTTGCAGCTACTCTTTACAAAGTCAGCAATGGTTCTTTTACATGCCTCTCACCATAGACAGTGAGAGACATGGCCCACCTTTGATAACCCAGTTAGCCGTACTGGGGGGACAGTGACAACCCTGTGGGGACTCGAACCCCCAACCTTCAGTTCAGTGATCCTGCGCCCTATCCACTAGACCACCACTGCCCCATATATATATATATATATATATATATATATATATATATATATATAAATATACATACACATATATATATATATATATATATATATAAATATACATACACATATATATATATATATATAAATGTATGTATATATTCTATAATCACTTGAAGAGAGAGGATGGTTTCACCACCCCTCGTAAAAGATCTGTAGTGATAAATGGAGTTTCAATAGAAAGTCTTTGTCCTGTCCTTTTATTTTTATTGTTTATTATATATATATATATATATATATATATTTTTTTTTTTTTTTCCCTCTGACCTATAGTGAATGTTATATTTCTGCTAAGTGCAGCTCAAATTGCTGCATGCTTGTATCTTGATGTGTAATGCTCTAAAATGCTTTCCAGAGTTAATTTATTATTTGTAATAATTATGTGGTTTTCTTTTAGCATGACAAAACTAATAACAGGAATTGAAATAGCACAGAGTGTGCTCGTGGTTCAGTTGTGCTCTCGTCTGCATTGTTCTGCAGTGGGGCTGTAAAAGCAGCATTAATACTTTGCTGCTAATGAAATCTATATTTGCAAATGTAGGAACAGTCTCAGCACTGCCTTTTTTCACACTCCACTACACACACACACACACACACAGAGTTTCTTTGGTTGGATCTATAATAGCTTTCCTGTGAGTCTGAGTGAGAAACCAAAAAAAGAGACTTTAAAAACGACAAAATTCTGTCACACTTGAGAGCTGATACAAAACTGTTACAAGCTCAAAACAGAGAGCGAGAGGGGAGAGAGAGACAGAGAGAGAGAGAGAGAGAGAGAGAGAGAGAAAGAGAGAGAGTGTTTTGGGTCTCAAGAGATCTTGAGTGGCACTGCGGTACAAATTCTTCTTCATCACTGTTACTTATGTCTCAGATGTCGGTGACAGGATGTGAGACACTCAGTTTCAAAAGCAAACACTTTCAAGAAGACAACTCAGGTTTCCCATCACCATTGACTCGCCCCCCCACCCCCCACCCCCCCACTCTCTGTCTCTAACCCCCCACCCCCACCCCCCTCTCTCTGTGATGACAAACTGCATTCACATTTGTGGGATTTGTCCTTTGAAAAAACCCATCCACATTTCTCAGTACAAGGAATGTGAAACGCAAACTTGGTCCTGCAGATAAAGACGGCACAAGTGATTGGTCCATGCTGCAATGGTTTATGTAACCTGGATGCAGCAGACTTGTACCAAAGAAATGCTGCAGAGATCTATGAGGTTGATAATGGGCATTCTTTTAACACACAGTGGCAAAGAAGTTTAGTGATATCCGCAGAAAATTGCAGTCATTACTCAGACACTTGCAGGCAAAAAAGGGAGAGAAAATATTGAGAAAAGATGGAGAAAATGGTTCTAATGATCATTGAAAATTTGGGTTTCCAATTGGAGACAAATAAAAGTCGAGACAATTTCATTAATCTGTTCCAGTAAAAAACAAACTACATCACACAGTTACCAGGCAGGCTACATATATAAATTGGGCAAATGATTGTTTTCAGCATCAGTAATTATTTTAATTACTCTAGCAACAAAGTAATAGCAATTACTCTAACGCTGCTTGATACCTCACAACGCGCCCAGCTAGCTCACCTGTGAATGGCTCCCACATATAATAGCGGCTTTCTCATTACCGTATCAAAGCCCGAACAAGCTAGAGCAAGCCAAGGACATCACCATTTCTACTGTCAATTCCAAGGCTTGATGGTGGCTGCTCGGGGCTTCTTCAAGGCTAGAAACCTGAGGATTTTGACCTTTTGATTTTGAGGATTAAAGAGATACTAATATGCTTTTTCCATGTTTTTGACTCATGAATGTTGTTACAGGGTTGAATAACGTTGTTAAATGATGCTGAGCTGGGCGTGAGGGTAGGGATATAAATGGTGTGTTGTGATGTGCTGCTCCTGCTTTGTTCATGTTGAATTATTCTTTCCTTTTTTTTTTTTTTCCTTTCAGCTGTTCCCTTTTTGTCAGGGGTCGCCACAGTGAATCATGGCATGTTTGATTTTGCATAGGTTTTTACGTCAGATGCCATTCCTGACACAATCCTTTAGCAAGGGGCAGAATCACGCTGACGGTTATGCAGCTAATCTTGTCGAAATTCAGCAATGATTCTTTTAAATAGCTCTCACCATAGACAGTGAGAGACATGGCCGGCCTTTGATAACCCAGTTCGCTGCACTGGGGGGACAGTGACAACCTTGTGAGCAGTGGGACTTGAAGCCCCAACCCTAAGATCAGTGATCCAGTAACCACCACTGCCTCTATGTAGAATTATTCTTTCCAAAACTCCTATTTTGCTGGCTATTCGATTTTTTTTTCATTAGTTTTTCTATAGTCCTGCATTTTTGATGAGATGGATGGCATTTACAGCAACACAGCACATTATGGGAGGGGGAAACATTTTAGACTGTATGCACACTAATAAAAACACAAATATGCATAGACAAGGTGGGTGACTCAATCTGAAGAGCTCAAGTCAAATCCAGGTTAATACCATGGTCAATCAGGAGCTAATTGGCCGAGCTCTCACAGAAGGGAGAAATGGCATCTGCCCCACTGTCACTCACAGCGATCACCAAGCAATTCATTGGTGTATATGTGCTCATCCATACAAAGGGGGTGGATCATTAGGCCACTTCCAAAATATAGATAAATATGCATCATTTGTAAAGAGGGTGGCAGCATCGCATGCCATGCATGGTATTTTTTGCATGCTTTGGCCCTCCCTGGTTGTCATATGTGATAGAAAACACTTGATTTGGATATGACAGGGTGAAAAATCAATAACAAAACAAAACAAAAAAATTCCAAAAACAGAGTCATGTCTGAAGGCTTAAACCCCCAGACCAAAATCCACAGGTAGCCCAGAGATAGCCCTGACTCACTATGGCACAATAGTGTGGTAAGAGCCAATGTGAAGGGGCTGTATGTGATGAATTGCTGCTGAGTCAATGTTCATGTGGGAGCAGGAATGGGTCATTAAGGACACTCGAGCACCCTGTTAAGGTCTAAAACAAGAAATATAACTCTTTAGGGAATCACAACCACAAAGTATGCCTTAGCAAGGATTGTGAGGCCATACTGTTTGACAAAGGGTTGTAGTTCACCACCAATCACATGAACATGATAAATTGCTTTTCCTTGTTGAGATCAATGCGCTACTGCTATTGCTACTGCCACTGGGCCGCTACTGCTTCTGTAAGCAAATGTGTGAGGGATTCAAACTGGTACACATCGCTTTGCCATTGTGTAGGTAACCTTAAAAAAACATTAATGTGTATTGTAACACATTTATAACTCTTGAATAAGCTGAATTGTAATGACCATGATGTTTGATAAGGCATATAATGGGTGCCTCTTAAAGAGATTGATTCCAGTGAAATAGAGAAAAAAAGAGTTTACAGTAGTCCAAGAATGCATTCGAAGATTCAGTCTGGAGAGGAAATGATGTGCTGTATATACAGTAAGTGTTTGTTTTATTGAATGCTATAAGAGTGCAAGAATTCAGCTTTAAATTTAAAAGATTATCTGCTGCTACATGGATACCCCAACCTTAGTTATAGTTATGAACAGTATTCATAAATACAACAAAAGAATGCATTAAGAAGTTAAGGCTAGAAGGATAAGAAAGATAAGAGGATACATCACTACACCATGAATGTCTTTCTGATTAATAACCATTCAGAAGATTTACCACTACAGCTAAAGATCCTCATCCCTTACTCAATACTTTACCTTATCATCGGTATCATTGTTGTTATTGCTATGATTTTTAAATTTGTGCATAGAATTTGCCTATACAGACATTCTTTCTACACCTAACTTTAACATGCACTCAAGCATAACAAAACCAAAAAAGGCTGTGTGAAAATAACAAAAACCTACAGATTGTACTGCTTTCGGCATCTTGAAGAATAATAGATAGTCTCTTCACTCTAAACATCTGCTCCACACCACTCATCTCATCCTGAATGCCTAATCTCTCCAAGATGCTCACCAAAGGCCAAAAACACAATAATCAATCATCAATCATCCCTCCATCAGTTGGCACAGATGGTCTGAACATGAGCAGCCGTAACTATTAGTAACAAGGCAAAAAAAAACAACAACAAAAAACCCAAAAACAAAGCTGAAAATAGAAAAATCCTTGTGAAATCTATACGTCCATCTAACCACTATCACTCAACCTATCTAACCAATTAACATCTCACTAGACCATCGTGGGGTCAATACAAACACAAACATTCACATTCCCATATATGGGCAATCTGGAACAGTCAATAAGTCTCATGTGCATGTGTTTGGAGGAAACCAGAATATGCAGAGGAAACTCTCATAAGTGTGAAGAAAACATGCAAGAAAACAACCGCCACATAGAAACACTGAGCCCGGGATGCGAATCCAGAACCAGCTAGCTGTGCCCGCCCATCTAACCACTATGCTACGGAAAATAAACGCAAGGCCTGCGGGCCAAATCCAGAGTTCCAACTCATTTTACGTGGCCTGCGATAACTTTTAAAGTACAGTAGGCCCTTGACTATTCATGGTTTTGCACTCATGCCTGCGCATATTCGCGGATTGCCAAGCAACAGTCACGTGATTCAAATTCAGGCAATGGCTGTCCTCCTACCTGCTGATTGGTTGATGATGTATACACCCCTTTTTTCTCATTCACGCAAAGTTGTAAGTGAGACTTTTTTTAGTGTGTTTTCATTACCAGTTAAGCTCTATGATGCCATTCAAACACCGGCTAAGCGCCAGAGAAAAGTAATGACATTGGATGTCTTTTCTGAAAAAATAAGACTTTTTCCTGAAGAAATGAGTTTCCTCTGAACTGTTGTAAAGCACTGTAGTATTAAAGTCTTTTTCAATTATTATTCCAGTACAGTACCTAAGTTAATGTTTAGAATGTTTGTGTGTGAGATTTTATGTACCGTCTGCAGCATGTTTATCCTTTTGTTTTGTTTATCCAATTTATTTCACTTCATGTTATTGTCTGTTCTTTTTGTTATAGTCTGTGTTTTTGGGAGACTTTGACTTTGATAACTCTGTTTTCTCTCCGGTCCGGCTGAGGGGCATAGCTGAGCTGCTCGATGGCTCACACCTGAATTCACTCTTCTCATCTACTCCCAATAAACACAAGCACACTCACCTCTGCATCAGAGGATTAACTCACATCATGTCCCTGCTTCTTTGTATTGTATTCTCTAACTTTGTTTTCTGTTTTCAGTTTACACCTGAATTCAGTCCTCTCATCTACTCCCTATAAACACAAACCGCACGCTCACCTCTGCACCACAAGATTGTCTCACATTATGTCCCTGCTTCCATGCCGCATCCATGCCTCCTGCATTCTGGGTCCGGCTGAAAGCTAATTACAGCATTACGTCACACTTTTATGCTCTTTATGTACAGTACAATAAATACTGTAATGCAGTCCCTAGCTCAAGTCTGATAAGCATTTTTAACCATTACGTAATGTGCAACACTGTACTATAGTGCTGTACCTGGATATTGATTCAAATATATATATATATATATTTTATTAATAAATATCACAGCACAAAATTAAAAGGGTGTTCTTCACCATTACTACATTTTAGTACATTAATACTGTATTAATGAGTAATACTGTCTATAGAATGTGTTCAAGAAGCATATTTTAGTGCATGTAATAGATACATAGTATTTTATTTCCGGTTGATCATTCGCGCATGTAATATGATACATGAGGTTTTACTTCCGGGTACAGAACTCACGGATTATCTACATCCGCGGGAGGGGCCAGAACTGAACCCCCGCGAATAACGAGGGCCTACTGTATATGATATCATAAATTCTTTGCATCAACTATTACCATGAAATGTAATTCATTATCCTTCCCCTACGTGGAACCAACCTATTTCAAGTAAACAGCTAGCTATTCTTGACTCAGGAAAGATTGTAAGCTTGTTTCTTACCACCAAATATTGTCAGAATAGGAAAGCAAATAAAAGAAAAGATGACAAATGTATATAGAAATAATATGGTCATGCAGATTTCATGGTTGCTCTTTTTGAAGAGATGTTAAGTGATTATTCCGCCCCCGATGACCTTGAAATTTAGTGATATGGCCCTCAGTGAAAACAAGTTTAACACTCCTACACTGCACCCACTTGCCTTCATCTAACCATCTTCCATTCCGATTGTCCATCAGGGAGGCAGGGAAGCTGGAGCTAATCTTGACTCACTTCATGTGAGAAGTGCAATGCACCCTGAATATCTCACCAGACTATCACAAGGCTAACAAAGTCACAAGCAATGATTCAGTTTCACATTCACACCTACATGCAAATTAGAATACATATTCCCTTAACCTAATTGGCATGTCTTTTGGATGGAGGCAGGACACAGAAGTACCAGAAGGAAACCTATACAGAGAGAACATGCAAACTCTACTCCTTGGCTAAAATAAAAACCACAACCTTCACAACACTCAGCTATATTTACTGTACACAGTGTATGTATTGGGGGACCTCATCGCAACTTTATACAAAGTATAAACACAACAACATGCAATTAGAATGTTTGGGGTAGCTGTAACTGAATGGTTACAAAAGTGGGTTTTGAACTGGAAGATTGTTGGTTCAACCCCCTAACCGGTAAGCAAATGTGTGGTGAGCGAGGGGTTGAGGGCGAGCAGCACCCTCAACTTCCTCCACTTTCACAGGTGAAGTGCCCTTGAGCAAGACACCAAATTCCCAACACCTATCCCTGGGCATCGCTTTAAGGCTGCCCCCTGCTCCTAATGTGTGTGTGCTTATGTCTACGTGTGTCCTCACTGGTGTTTAGTTGTAGCATGGACAAACAGCAGGGTTCCTAATCGATGTCCAATTGTCAGGACAGGATTGTTATTAGTTTATTTCTAATATTTTGGTTTTGGGATTATTACTAAAATCTATAGTCTGTCTGATATAAAATAAAATGGTGGGCACATTTAAATTTGAAGGAGTAAATAACCTTTGGATGTTGTAATAATTCCCTTGGTTTAAAGAAATAAATATACTGTGTATCATCAGCATACACATTTTCATTCCAGATCACAGAACAGCTTTACAGAAATCCTGATGTAGATTTACTCTAGTTACCTTAATGAGCTCGCCAGAGGCAACAGTGACGAGGAAAAAAACCGAGACAGCATGAGGAAGAACCTTAAGATGAACCAGACTTAATAAGGACCCATCATCTAGCAGCTGGGATTATGGGATTTTGAGATTGTGTGGCCATTACTCTACTATAAATGTATGTATGTTTAAATGATATTCGGTATAAGTGGATGAGAACACGACAGGACTATACACTGTTCACGGCTGAGACAGCGTCAGCGGTTTGCGGATGTCTGTTAAAGCTAACATGTATATTTAAAGCAGGATTAATCCTCATGAAACGTTTTATTGAGTGCCGTATGTAAGCTTTTGGGGCCGGTGGCTCAGGTGCAAAAAGCCCAACAGACTTTATCTTTTATTGATTTTATAATACCTAGTAGTATACATCTATCAATCCACTTTCTTCAGCTTTTCCAAGATTGGGCTGTGGAGGCAATGGGCCGAGAAGGAAGCCCAGGCATCCATCTCCCAAACAATACTCTCTAGCTGCTCCTGAGAGATCCCAAGGTGCTCCCAGAGCAGACGGGATATATACCGGTAATGTGTCCAGTGCTTTCTTTGTCTACCCCGAGCCTCCTTCAATTGGATGTACCCAAAACATTTCTAAACATAGGTGACCAAGAGGCATTCTAAGATGCTCGAACAACCTCAACACAGTCCTTTTGAAGCAGAGAAGTATACAGCCACAGAAAAAAAACAAAAACAAACAAAATTAAAAGGCAAACTGACGATGGTGCAGTTTGTTAAATATTTCTATGGTTGTCTACTTCACAAGAATGACACAATCTGTCTGGCTCACAATTTAGATGTTAATACAGTCACTATTCAAGTTACGACTTAGATCGGTTCCGACCAATCAGTCGTAAGTCGGATTGGTCGTAAGTCGGATATTTAACACAACGAACCCGAAATCCCCCAGCACTTGCTATGAATTCATGTGAAGCGTATTCTTCACCTGCACGTTCTTTCAAAATGTGAAACAAACTTGTAGCCTTACTTTGCACTGCTCGCATTGCTTATTATCTTCCAACCACATGCAGAGCAACTTTTCCATCTCTGCAATCGGTCATTCACGTTGTTTTGTGATGATAGTTGACTTAATTGGAGCTGCTGCTTTCACTGCTTCCCTAGTGCGGTTCGTGTCCTTCAAAATTGTCGACAATGTGGAGTGGGAGAGATGGAGATTTCACTTTCACGTTCATCTTCGTCTCCAATGACAGTGCCTTCCTTGCTTTCTTGGTAGAATTGCCATCTGATTAATCGGACTTCTTCTTGGGGGACCATGGTAACGGTGTAAATGAATGTAAAATTGTACTGTAAAACAGATTGCGACTGCGACGGTATCTCGTCACTGATGTAGTGGTAGAATGCTGTGAGTGTGAGATGCTGGGATGCTGTGCTGCCACAACTATCTTACGCGCTGTGCTGCCAGATATATACAGTAAACTCACGTACGTTGTAACTTGGATAGTGAGTGTATATACATTATTCCAAGTGGATAATGCTTGAATCAAAAATGGTAGAAATTTACAGTTGGAATGGGCACTTAAAGTAGATGTTATCATTAATATCACATATAAGACATATAAATGTTTTTCTTATGTTTCTCTGCAGTGTAAACTAATACTTTGTATGACTTGAAAATACATCATTCTTCAGTGATTTCTTCTTCTGTTTGCGGTGCACTTGGCGCTCATGTGCTTCTGTAATATTTAAACTCTTTAAAAATAAACTTTAAAAATGTTGTTTTAGTTCTTGTATTATTAAAATATATAAAATTACAGCAAAAAAATCAATTTGTCGATGACTAAGAGAAAGCAATGAGTTCCCGAAATGAATGTTTAAAATTAGGCAGTTTATTACACAACACAAGCTGAAATATGTACTAATTATGTTTAAATAATGGTGAGCTAATACTTGGTAATAGCTCTTTCACTGTTTCAGTTGGAAAAAAGATGCAGGGTAAAGGATTAAAGAGTTTACATGAGGGAAGAAAGTACAGACCGTTCAATCACTATGGCCCAATTCTAATGAGATTTCCTTTCGGCTTGTTCCTTCTTCAGGAGTCGCCACAGCGAATGATTCGAACGTTTGATTTGGCATAGGTTTTTACGTCAGATGCCCTTCCTGACACAGCCCTTTTAACAAGGGACAGAAACACGCTGACAGCTTTGCAGCTACTCTTTACGAAAGTCAGCAATGGTTCTTTTACATGAACCTCTCACCATAGACAGTGAGAGACATGGCCGGCCTTTGATAACCCAGTTGGCTGCACTGGGGTATGGCCCAATAGATACAGGGATGAACAAAAATGCAGATAGAAGTGGAGATTATACAGGACCCTCTGTAAAATGTCATAGAAGAGTCAGTGCTGCCAATCATGGCAGTAGTTTATTTATTTATTTGGGGGGGGTTAATGAAGGATTTTTTTTTTTCTTTGGTAAAAATATATGTATTTTTGAATAAAGATTTTGTTTTCCCCACTTTTTGTGTGAGCTGACGCTGCTTCACTAGCATGTGAATTTTTCCTAATCTTTTGTAGTAGTCTTTACAACAGGTGCCAATAGGCGCTGTCTCGAAAAAATCTAGAAATATATAACATTATCTTAAGCCATATACACTCACTCATTTGCCAAAATGCTTACTCTTGCTAGGGTTCTGGAGAATCTGGAGTCTGCAAACACTGATCGAAGGCAGAATGCAACAGCTCACCAAACCACTGCAGAGCCAACACCCACAAAACCATTCACACTCAAATTCACAATGAGGGACAATTTAGAACAGCCAGTTAGCCTATTGTGCCCCCCAGTACAGCTAACTGGGTTATCAAAGGCGGGCCATGTCTCTCACTGTCTATGGTGAGAGGCATGTAAAAGAACCATTGCTGACTTTCGTAAAGAGTAGCTGCAAAGCCGTCAGCGTGTTTCTGTCCCTTGCTAAAGGGTTGTGACAGGAAGTGCATCCGACGTAAAAACCTCTGCCAAATCAAACGTGCGAATCAGATGATTCACTGTGGCCACTCCCGAGAAAGGGAAAAAGCTGAAAGGAAAAGAAGAAGAAGTTAGCCGATTGTGCATGAATTTGGACTGGTGGAGGAAACTGTAATAACTGGAGGAAACCCATGCAAGCTCAAGAGAAACAAGCAAATTCCAGATACAAACCACTTATCCCAGGACTCAAACCCAGGTCTTTCTTGCTATGAGGCGGACACGTTAATCACTACGCCACTGTACAGCCCCAAGCCAGACAACAAACTTCAAAAAAAAAAAAAAAAAATCACATGACAACATGTCCAAAATCTTTAGAGACACTTGCTTATAATCACACACACACACACACACACACACACACACACACACCACTTTAAATATCCGTGACATGATCAGATCAGTGTGAATTTCTTCTCTGATAAGTGATGGTACGAAATATCTCACTTTGAGGTGTTGCTTATCAAGCTTTGTTAGCGTTCATACCTCGTTACAGATTTGCCCTTTCCAAGTGACTTTGGATTTGGATAATTACCTTGTTTTCTTAGATTGTTTGCCTTTTTTGCCGAATAAAACATTGCAGTGCAGTTAAAATCAAAACCAATTCTTTAATACTGCCAAAGTGATTGGAACCTGTCTGTGCTCTATGGGGATCTATACAGAATAGTACGTAGCATCAGAATCACTGTGACTAGAAGTGTGGAAGTGGAGAAGTGTGTTTATATCCGTGAATCATAAGAGAGATTTAATTAAGGCCATATACATCAAGTTCCATTCAAGTTTCAGTCAAACAAGGGATATTAAAGCGAAAGAATCCTGTTAGGAATTGAATCTGACATAGAAATGTCCGAGTTTTAAATATAAAATACAGTTTTAATAATTGTCAAGCAAGTTACCTCTGTCATTTTTGTGTGTAAAAAAATTTTTTTTTTTTTTTCCTGTACCCAGTGCTGATGATAATTCAAATGAATGAGTAAAGTACTGTAGCTTTCAGACACTGGCTTAGCTGCAATGTGCCAAGAATAGGAAACAGATTTGTGGCCAGAGACTGAGTTCCAGTCATGCTGTGCTTTATTAGCTTTAGGGGGCATCGACACAGGAAGCCATAAGCAACAAGAAACAATATAAAGTCAGTCAAAGCAAGCAAAACGAGTGATTAACAGATGTAATTTTCTCAAGCTGGGCATTAATGCGGTGCAATTCAAGTGATTACCAATCACAGCTTAAATATACCATTGATTGACAGTTCTGAGTTTTTCTTCAAAACTTGAGAGTTCTTCAAAACATTATTCTAGTGACATCAGCACGAATGAGCAGCTCATTGCCATGCGCATCACGAGTGCATACAGAAATTTTACTAGGTTACTAGCCTTAAGTGCAATGTTTGGGTTCACGTTTCTGAAACAGTTGGTGTTTCCCATGAGCATATATTTACAGTATGTATGTTTAACTTTTCTTGGTTCATTATGCACAGGCATCTCTGTTCTATACTTACTGTGCAATAATAATGACAACAACAAGTTATTTATTAAGGTAGCATAAGCTAATGACAATATAATCTAATTAGGGTGGCGCCTATGTCAGCCGACTCTGGGTGAGGGTGTGGTACACCCTGGACAGCTTGCCAGGCCATCGCAGGGCCAACACTCACACAACCATTCACACTCTCACCTATGGGTGATTTGAAACAGCCAATTAACCTCACGTGCATGTTTTTGTACTGTGGGAGGAAAGTGGAGTACCCAGAGGAAACCCACACAAGTACAGGGGGAAGATGCAAACCCCGCACAGAAATGCCTGAGCTGGGAATCGAACCCAGGACCTTCTTGCTCTGAGGCAGACATGCTAACCACTATGTCACCGTGCCGCCCTAATGATAATATATACTATCTATTAGTGAACTAGCTAGCTACTGCTCCGGGATCTACACTTCAGGTTGAGAACTAGCTAGAAACTGCTCAGTTTCACTCAGAAACATCTGGAAGTAGGAAACATTCAAGAGGGTTTCTTTGGCGACTGGAACTGGCTCGAAGCAACTTGCTTAGCGGTTCACCTGTGTCGTGAAGTGATGAACTTGTCACTCGATTCACTGGTCACTCATCACCTCCTATATGGATCCCACTTTAGGTTAAACAATATCTTGTAATTAAATATTACTCTGTGCAATCATATCACATGAACATGATTGAATCTACAGTCTAGAATATAAAGAAATCAGCCCCAGCCTTTCTTTTTTATCCTGTGCTTTAACTCATGACAACTGGTGATAAGAAAGTAATGGGTTCGAGCAGAGTGGTCAGCAAGAGCATTGCTAAGTGGAGTTTGTTTGTATGTTCTCCTTGTGATTGTATGGATTGTATACTTCTGGTGCTCCACTTCCTCCCACAGTTTAAAGACATTATCTGGTTGTTCCAAATACCCCCTAATGGATGAATGTAGTTGTGTGTGTGTTCTCCCTGTGATAACTCATGTGATCCTGATAAACTAATGACTTTTTCAGGGTGTACTCCACCTTTGCCCACTACCTGGGATGGGCTGCAGCCTCGCTGTGGCTTTAATTAAAGAGAAAGAGGTTCAGAGTTTAGTTTTTGATAAACATTGGGAAGCTAGATCCATGGGTCATCAGGGTAAATTTAAACCCAATATCAGTTTACTAAACCCTTCACCAGCCTTAAAGGACAATAATGCTAATTACATTAACTTTTTGCATGATGAACTCTACCATAATGATTCATTTTTGGGTTCGTGTGCTTTTGTTTATGTGCTAGTCCTGGCACTGGCTGATTCCCCTAATGTGCACATCAGCTTTGTGTTGAGCCTTTCTTTCTTTAATTTGTTTATTATTGTCCTCTTGCTTCCTCATATCTTTGGATTTCCTGGTCTTTACGATTCCGGTTTTCTAATTATGGAATATCCTTGTTTCATGTTGTTTGTCTCTCCCATACCTGACCAAATTCAGTGATTCATGGATTGCCCTAAATAAGCACATTACATGTGCACCATTAGCATCCTGCCTCCTTAACCTCTATAATATTCATATACAAATGTCCATATTCCAAAACAATGTGTAAAGATAGCATTTATTATATTATTTTACCTTTCGTTAACCATTTTGGTAAGGTTTTATAATATTAGACTGTTTAAAGATAGTAATCAGGCACAATGTCCACCACTGTTTAAGATACTTTTTAACAACTGTTGGCACAGAAAGCGAGAAGTGACAAGCTTGTCCGCTGATGTGTGGTCAGTTCTTTCTGCATAGGTAACCCTCTCACATGTTTCCCTTAAATAGCTTTAAAATCATTCTAAATGAAACTGTGGGCAGCATCAAGCTAGTTACCTACATTAAATCTGTGAGAGCTTTTATCATTAAATTATTTTATTTTATTATAACTCATATTATCCTAATAAATACTTTATTGTAATCATAATTATTATTATCAGCAAGTGTAGAACAGAGACCCTTTTGCATCATTAACCAGAAAGAGTTAAACAGGCATAACTATACTCACAGGAAATGTCAATCATTTTGAAAATGTGGACTCAAGAATCACATGTCTGGTTCTTGTAGAATTTCTGTGTGAAGCCATAAGGCACTGGATATTTAGACACAGCAGTATTGAGCTTTGAAAATGCAGCCATGAGGTGGGGTGGGGGGTGGGGGGGCACATTAACCAGTGTCTCTCCCCCTTATGCAATGCAGAGGGTTGCGACAGGAAGGGCATCCGGCGTAAAACTTCTGCCACATTAAAAATGCAAATGGTCAAAACAAAATTCATACCGGATCGGTCGAGGCCCGGGTTAACAACGACCGCCATCAGTGCTGTCAACCAACAGGGTGCTGATGGAAATTGGACTACTGTTGGTTGAAGACGTCGAAGGAGAGGCGGGTGGTGTGTCCATAGGCAGAGAGAGAGAAGAGGAAATGCGTGAGCCTAGGACTGAGAGTAGGGACTTTGAATGTTGGAACTATGCAAGGAAAAGATAGGGAGCTGGCTGACATGATGCAGAGGAGGAAGGTAGACATACTGTGTGTTCAGGAGACCAGGTGGAAAGGTAGCAAGGCTAGAAGCTTAGGATCAGGGTTTAAACTGTTTTATCACAGTGTGGATGGGAAGAAAAATGGAGTAGGAGTCATCTTGAAGGAGGGGTTTGTCAGGAATGTTCTAGAAGTGAAAAGAGTGTCAGACAGAGTGATGAGGCTCAAGTTAGAAATTGAAGGCGTGATGGTCAATGTTGTTAGTGCTTATGCCCCACAGGGACATATATATATAATAAATCATCTTTATTTCCTAAATTAAAAAGTTTCTCTTCTCATCTCTAAAAATGTTTACATGTTGATTCTCTCAATGGTTGCTGCATCTGAAATCTGAAACAGGCCATGTTTGGTGAATCCCTGAACATGCTGGACAGGAGAAAAACATTTTCAAGTATCCGAATTCAAAGAGTAAGGGAGGCTTGAACAAGGGTTGATCTGGGTGAACAATTTAAAAAAAAAAAAAAAAGGGATATAAAGAGGAGACTGTTCAACTCCCGCATGGCTTTTCTTTATCAGAAAGGTTCTTGAAGAAACAGGAGCATAGAGTGACTTATGAAAGCGAAGGTAAGAGCACACAGGTAGATAGGAGAGTATCGGCAAGAATGAAGGGAAAAGTGTACAAGACGTGATGAGGCCAGCGATGTTGTATGGTTTAGAAACAGTGGCCCTGGGGAAAAGACAGGAGGCAGAGTTGGAGGTAGCAGAGATGAAAATGTTGAGGTTCTCTTTGGGAGTAACGAGGATGGATAGGATCAGGAATTAGTACATCAGAGGGACAGCACAAGTTAGATGTTTTGGAGACAAAGTCAGAGAGGCCAGATTGAGATGGTTTGGACATGTACAGAGGAGGGATAGTGAGTATATTGGTCGTAGGATGTTGAGGTTGGAACTACCAGGCAGAAGGCCTAGAGGAAGACCAAAGAGAAGATTTACGGATGTGGTGAAGGCGGACATGAAGGTCGTTGGAGTAAGAGTAGAAGATGCAGAGGATACGGAGAGATGGAGGCAGATCATTTTGCTGTGGCGACCCCTGAAGGGAACAGCCGAAAGGAAAAGAAGAAAAAGAAGAAGAGTATCGAGCTT
This sequence comes from Plotosus lineatus, assembly GCA_024760905.1. Classification (NCBI taxonomy): domain Eukaryota; kingdom Metazoa; phylum Chordata; class Actinopteri; order Siluriformes; family Plotosidae; genus Plotosus; species Plotosus lineatus. Next base: position 38,926,309 of record CM045729.1, on the reverse strand, counting down.
TGAAGTTAATACTGTACTAGTATAGGTGAAACAGTTAAATTTTTGTTTCCTATGTAAATTATTTTGGAGAACTCCAAAATTTCCCAAAATATTTGTCAATCAACAGTATCTTTCAGCTCTTCCCCATATTTTCCAATCAAATGTAAGTTGAACAAATTGAGGGTCCACCTCAGTTTAATTCTCTACCAGAATCAGAATACTTTACTAATCCCGGAGGACACTGAGTGCATGCCATCGCTCCATACCAAGTAAGAATGAGATAAAGAAAAATATAAAGATAAAATCTAGAAAAAGAAAAATTACAAATATCTTAATATCTATATCTATATATCTATCTATATATTTATACATATATATATATCCACACAGTATGTCCACCTTCCTCCTCTGCATCATGTCAACCAGCTCTCTACCTTTTCTGTGCATAGTTCCAACATTCAAAGTCCCCACTCTCAGTCCTAGACTCATGCCTTTCCTCTTCTCTCTCTGCCTACGGACATGCCTCCCACCTCTCCTTCTTCGACGTCTTCGACCAACAGTAGTCCAATTTCCATCAGCACCCTGTTGATTGACAGCACTGATGGCGGTCGTTGTTAACCCGGGCCTCGACCGATCCGGTATGGAGGTAATACTTTTGATTTGCATCATAAATAATTGCCATTGGTTTTACGTCGGATGCCCTTCCTGACACAACCCTCTGCATTTTTCCGGGCTTGGGACCGGCATGAGGGGGAGAGACACTGGTTAGTGCCCCCCCACCTCATGGCTGCATTACTGTATTACACATTACATATATACAAATATTATTTGCTTTACTTTTATACATATATATATATATGGAAATCTACAAACACACACACACAGGGCAGAGGTGGCCTGGTGGTAAAAGTGCTGGCTCACTGATCCTAAGGTTGGGGGTTCAAGTCCCACTCTCCACAGGGTTGCCACTGTCCCCCACAGTACAGCTAACTGGATTATCAAAGGCCAGCCATGTGTCTCACTGTCTATGGTGTGAGGTGGAAAAGAATTATTGCTGACTTTCGAAAAGAGTAGCTGCAATGCCGTCAGCATATTCCCGCCCTGCGATGGCCTGCTGATCTGTCCAGGTTGTACTCTGCCCTCGCCCGGAGTCGGCTGGGATGAGCGCCAGCCTCCCCGTGTCCCTAATTAGGATTAAGCAGTTACAGAAAATGAACTGAACTGAACACAACACACACGCACACACACACACACACACACACACACACAGGGGAGTGTGTGTTTGTGTGCATGCATGTGTAAGTCTGACATCCAGTCTATTCACGTACTTCACATTACCTCAGAGAATGTTGCCGCCCATCACTCATTTCACTGACTTTTACTGACCATGTAAGGTCACTTATCACCTGTCACTTCCTGTATTGATTCCCCTTTACAGGCTTTGAGGAATTTTAGATCATACATCACTAGGGGTTTTATGCAGTACCAGGCCAAGACTGACACACATTGTTTGCTTTCTGTGCACTCGAAACTGAAATATTGTGCCTGAAAACTGCAAGCCCCAATCACAGCAGATGGCTGCACACCTTTATCCACTCCAGCCTCAGTTAAAGCCTGTGAGGCAGATGACTAAGATTCACACTCTCAAACCATAATGATTGATTGTGCTCTTCATGATGCCATCTGGAGTAGTCGTACATAAAAAAAACCACATGGATTAAAGCATAACTAAGTATGGAAATAAGCGGTGACAGTTCTGTCCTGTATTTTGTCATCTTGGGAATTTTGTGAATAGAAAACAAATGCTAAAAAAGCATAAGGGACATATAAAGGCCACATGATCTTGTTCAGCTTCTTTAATATTTCCATCTGTGCACTATGTACTATGGGTTGCAGTGTGTGTGTGTGTGTGTACTTCGGTGTACCTTTAATTTGAGCTGTACACAGATGTTTTGTTGGTGTAATCTGTCACTCAGTAAGCTCTGTTCTTCATCATAAATGACCCGAGCGTCCTCCAGCAACCGCAGAGTTCGCAGTCTTAGAAATTCCTGCTCCCTGTGCCAACTCTCTAAGAGCAGCCTCTCCTTCTCCATGCTGAACCTGTACCAGTCCCAGGTTCGCTCGTGAGCACTCTGAAAACCACACACGCACACACAAACACAAACACACACACACACACACACACACACACACACACACACACACACACACAGGTAGCCATGAATTATAGACATATTGAGACATGTGAAGTAAAGAAAGCGATGAAGAACAGAGGTTATGTTGCCCTCAGGAACAAAAAACAGGCACAGACTGCATCGCTTGGTTCTTGATGAATGTTTTAACACCCTTGGGCAAGGAATTTAACCCCCAATTGCCCGTGGCTGCACATTTGTTGCCCACTGCTCCTGTACCTAATGGTCATGTGTTCTCACTACTGGTGGGTCAGGATGGATTAACTCCAGAAGTCAAATTCCCTCAGTGTGTGTGTGTGTGTGTGTGTGTGTGTGTGTGTGTGTGTGTGTGTGTGTGTGTAACCATGATTACAGTGCATAAAGACCATGGTATTGTTTTTGACAAACTAAAACATTACAACATTTATATCTGTCCAGTGTTGGGTTCATTTTTCACTGAGATCTTGAATTGAAAGTCTTTAGGAAATTTAAAGTCTTCTCCAGAACATCCCAAAAGACTTTCAATTGGTTTAAGGAACGGACTCTGTGGTATCAGTTCATGGGTGAAAATGATTCCTTTTGCTCTCTAAATTACTCTTTCTTATTTGAGAGGCAATTTTATATCCGTGCTATCAGCGAAGAAAAAGTCCATTGATGTAATAACCTGCTCATTCAGTACATTCAGGTCATCAACTGACTTCATTTTACTGCAATTTAATGTCGCTCCGCCTTGACCCGATCAACTGAAGAAACAACGTAATGGCTATTATGGGCTGTAATCAAGGTAGTCCAACAAAATATTAGAATGTGTGACTTTCTTGTTGGCAATGCATTGTATTATGTAAGGGAGCAATTTTCAAACAAAGCTACATAATAAAGGCTGCTGGGTTTGGGGCGAGAAGCAGGTCTGACAGCAAAAATCTTAAGAAGACCTTCACCTGGTTCTGCAAAACGCTCAGAAAAACATTGATTCTGGGTGTGAAGAATGTACAGGAAGAGATGTTCATTCATGCAATTGTCTGGTTTCATTAAGATGCAGGGAAGTTTGTTGATGCAGTACCAGAGCAAAAGCATGAATATAGTATAAGCCTCAAAAAAACAAAAACAAAAAAAATCCATAAATCCCTCATCAACAGCACCTGCACTTTCTTAGAAAAACACTCAGAAATATATGTTTGTGTGTGTGTGTGTGTGTGTGTGTGTGTGTGTGTGTGTGTGTGTGTGTGTGTGTGTGTGTTTTAAAACTTTTCTGCAGTTTGTTTAGAATAATGTGGGTGGTGGTCTAGTGGATAGGGCGCAGGATCGCTGATCCTAAGGTTGGGGGTTCGAGTCCCCACAGGGCTGTCACTGACCAGTGTGGCTAACTGGGTTATCAAAGGCGGGTCATGTCTGTCACTGTCTATGGTGAGAGGTTCATGTAAAAGAACCATTGCTGACTTTCGTAAAGAGTAGCTGCAAAGTCGTCAGCGTGTTTCTGTCCCTTGCTAAAGGGTTGTGACAGGAAGGGCATCCGACGTAAAAACCTCTGCCAAATCAAACGTGCGAATCAGATGATTTGCTGTGGCGACTTCCGAGTAAAAGGGAAAAAGCTGAAAGGAAGAAAGAAAGAAAGAAAGAAAGAAAGAATAATGTGAGTGATCCAGGAGTGTGACATAATGTGTTTAAAATGTTTCCTCAAGTAAAATTTCATCTTGTTTCATTTTCTGAACCCTTTAATCCTTTATTATGGTCGCAAGGAGGCTGATGCCCATTACAGCCAACTCTGGGCAAAGGTTTCAGTAAACAGCTTACCAGTCAATCACAAGGTCAACACACACAATCACACTCACACCTGGGGCAATCGTCGACACCTAATTATTCTAATGTCTAAAATCACTTTGGCATGTGGGAGGAAACTGGAATACCCAGAGGAACCCCACACAGCCATGGGACAACATGCAAACTCCACACAGTGACACTTTCATTGAAAACAGAACTTTTTTAAGTAGAAAGTACAAATGAAACATTAAAAAACTTTACCTACAAACAATATGTAGGGTACAGTGATCCCTCGCTACTTCGTGCTTCAGTTTCTGCGGCTTCAGTGCATCGCGGTTTATTCAAAAATATTCATCAAAAAAAATTTTTAAATAAGGAAAATGCCATGAAACAAAGCTAATTATGCAAAAAACAAACAAAAAAACAAACAAAAACAAAAAACAACCCAACAAAACTACTTACATTTTTATGTGAGGTGGGCATCTCTGTGTGCGCGCGCATCTGTATGTGTGTGTATTTATATCTTAGTTACATCTTATGCATTATTTTTGAATGTTTAATTGTTATTATAAGCATTTATAGTGTTGAATATGTATTTATTGATATTATATATACATCTACGTATACATCAGTCAGGTGGGGGGGTCGATCCTACTTTGCGGAAATCAATGGTCGCGGGGGGGTCTCGGTCCCCATTAATCGCGGAAAGTGAGGGATCCCGTTATGTAATAATAATAATAATGCTTCATCAAATGGACAGGAATATCTGACATTTTTGGTCTTGTGATGATAGTTGCACGGCACCAATGAGAAATCATAAAATTAAACATTACTGAGGATACTGTTAGGGTTAGTATAATAAAGTTATGGTGGCAGTCATGGTGGCACGGAGGTCTTATGGTTGACACATTGATTCCTGGGATTGGATGTTTCTGTGGAGTTTGCATGTTCTACCCGTGCTTGCATGGGTTCCTCTGGGTTTTGTGGTTTCCTTTTACAGTCCAAAGACAGGCATTGTAGGCTAATTGGCTGTTCCAAATTGCACCTTTGTATGTGGATGTGAATGTGAATTGTTGGATGTGTTACCCTGTGATGGTCTGACAAGCTGAACAGGATGTATCTTGCCATTGCGCAGTGTTGGCTGAGATAGCCTCCAACCTTCCGTCATGCAGGGTAAAAGTTGGAGAGAACTGTCATGGGTCACTCTTGGTAAAGATATAAATAAACTGTTGTTTTGTAGAAAAAAAACATGCCTCACAGCAGGAAGGTCTGGGTTCAGCTTCCAGCTTGGGAGGTTCTGTGTGGAGTTTGCATGTTCTTCCCGTGCTTGTGTGGGTTTCCTCCCACAGTTGAAAAAAAAAAAATACACGGTAGGCTAATTGGCGCTTCCAAATTACCCCTGGGTGTGAATGTGAGTGTGAATGGTTGCATGAGTGTTGGCCCTGAAACAGTCTGGCGAGCTGTCCAGGGTGTACCCGGCCCTCACCCAAATATGGCCGAGATGGGCACCAGTCTCCTTGCAACCCTAATTAGGATTAAATAGTAATTTAGTAGTTTCTAGTTCTGTGTACGGTTTGAGTGTGGCCTCATTTCATCTGAAAGGGGACTGAAAGTGAATTTATATTCTGCAGATAATACTTAGATGTAGAATTTTGCTAGGGCAAATAATGAATTATTGAAGTAAATTATTAAAAGATGAAATTGAGAAAACAGTGAAAACTAGGACTGTCCCACAACTGCTTCATATGTAAACATTTGACAGACTTTTGGGGCTATACATCTTTATTTGTGCTGATTTACAATCATTTTGCTGATTAATTTGCCAATGTCAATTAATCATTTGGTAATACATCAGCCAATTTTATGTTTGCTACATTCAAATCATCTCATGTTATCAACGATATGGACCCAGTTAGCCTACAACTGGCCCAACTCGACACGAAACTGTGGCATAGTGGTTAGTATGTCCGCCTCACAGCAAAAAAATAGCTCCTGGGTTTGAGTCCCACACTTGACTAATTGTGTGTGAAGATGACGTATGTTCTCCCTGTGCTTGCATGGGTTTCCCCTAGGTACTCTGATTTCCTCTAACAATCCAAAGACAAGAAATTTAGGCTAATTGGCAGTCCAAATTATCCCAGGTGAGGGTATGAATATGAATGGTGGTGTTCCAAGCTGTTCAAAGTGTACCCCCGCCTTCTCCCAATATTGGCAGTGTCGGCCACGACCATAACAGGAAGATTAAGCGGTTAGGCAAAAATGAGTGATGAGTGAGAGTACTTAGATTGGGATATCAGTAAATCAGCTACAGAAATTATCATATGAGTCGAATAAAAATGTGTATAAAATTGTGTGTGTGTGTGTGTGTGTGTGTGTGTGTGTGTGTGTGTGTATAGACACCATTGACCTTAAGTAAAATGAGTTACGTTATGGTTATGAAAATAGCCAATGTGGTTAATTAATAAATTAATAATGAATAGGGAGAGTTACTCACGCCTTACAAAGGGTACTTTGATGTGGCTGTCAGGGCTATGACATTTTTACACTGGCCACTAGGGGGCAGAACAACACAGACACTCTTTCTGAGTCTCAGGTAGCAGTCATATTTGAACAGTACTTCCTCTTATACTGAGAGTTATATATATATATATATATTTATATATATATATATATATATATATATATATATATATATATATATATATATATATATAAGGGGCAGTGGTGGTCTAGTGGTATAGGGCACTGGATTGCTGATCCAAAGGTTGGGGGTTCAAGTCCCACTCTCCACAAGGTTGTCACTGTCCCCCCCAGTGCGGCTAACTGGGTTATCAAAGGCGGGCCATGTCTCTCACTGTCTATGGTGAGAGGCATGTAAAAGAACCATTGCTGACTTTCGTAAAGAGTAAGCTGCAAAGTCGTCAGCGTGTTTCTGTCCCTTGCTAAAAAGGGTTGTGACAGGAAGGGCATCCGGCGTAAAAACCTCTGCCAAATCAAACGTGCGAATCAGATGAGTCGCTGTGGCGACTCCCGAGAAAGGGGAAAAAGCCGAAAGGAAGACAGACATATATATATATATATATATATATATATATATATCTTCGGCCTCCTAGCCTAGTCAGACATGTCCATAAAACCTTAGGGGAGACAAGGTGGAGGCCTCCAGTATCCTTATCAGATGCCTTAATCACCTGAGCTGACTCCTTGCCATTGGTTCTACCTCGAGCTACCCCCAGATGTCTGAGCTCCTAACTCACTCAGGCTGAGCCCAGACACCCTCCGAAGGAAACTCAAATCAGCCACTTGTATTTGTGATCTCAATGTACATGTGCAATAATTGCTATTAATGGTACAAGAGGAACTGATGCATTTTTCACTAGCACTCCTTAAAACACTCATTCATTTCCCAAATCGCTTAATCCTATTAAGGTCACAGGATGGCTGTGTCTATCTCAGCCAACACCAAGCAAAGAAGGGGTGCACCATGAACATCTCAACAGACCGTCACAAGGGTCAACCAAGACAGACAACCACTCACACTCTAATTCACACCTAAGGGAAATTTGGAACAGACAGTTAGCCTAATACGCATGTCTTTGGACTCTGAGAGGAAACCAGAGAACCCAGAGCAAACCCACACAAACACTGGGAAAGCATTCAAACTTCACAAAGAAAGGCCCTTGCCAAACCTAGGGCACATTCTTTCCACAAAATTTCGGCAGCTATTACTAATTTACTACTGTTTATCTGGCAGGGTTCAATTAAATAAATTATGCAAAACAGCTGTATTATAAAGCAACAGGTTCAAATGGGGCTGTGCTGTAATTGCTAAAATGAAATGTATGTTTGTTTAATACTTGGGAAATTATCTGAATATCACAGATATTCAGCCACTTGAGGAGTAAAATAATTCAATCATGCTTATTGTATTACATTCATACAGTGGCCCTGGGGAAAAGACAGGAGGCAGAGCTGGAGGTAGCAGAGATGAAAATGTTGAGGTTCTCTCTGGGAGTAACGAGGATGGATAGGATCAGGAATGAGTACATCAGAGGGACAGCACATGTAAGACGTTTTGGAGACAAAGTCAGAGAGGCTAGATTGAGATGGTTTGGACATGTACAGAGGAGGGATAGTGAATATATTGGTAGTAGGATGCTGAGGCTGGAACTACCAGGCAGAAGGCCTAGAGGAAGACCAAAGAGACGATTCATGGATGTGGTGAAGGAGGACATGAAGGCAGTTGGTGTAAGAGAAAAAGATGCAGAGGATAGGGTGAGATGGAGGCAGATGATTCGCTGTGGCGACCCCTGAAGGGAAAAGCCGAAAGGACAAGAAGAAGAAAGCTTATCGTATTACATTATATCATTCATATTACCAAAGAAAACTAATTATGCACATTATTAAATTTAAGTAAATTCCCCAGTGCAGCTAACTGGGTTATCAAAGGCCGGCCATGTCTCTCACTGTCTATGGGGAGAGGTTCATGTAAAAGAACCATTGCTGACTTTCGTAAAGTGTAGCTGCACAGCCGTTAGCGTGTTTCCGTCCCTTGCTAAAGGGTTGTGTCAGGAAGGGCATCCGACATAAAAATCCTATGCCAAATCAAACATGTGAATCAGATGATTTGCTCTGGTGACCCCTGAAAAAAAAAAAAAAAAGGAAAAAGCCGAAAGGAAAAGAAGATCAAATTTAAGTAAATTAAGAGTGTTTAGGATTTTAATGCTTCAGAAGTAAGGCTAAAAACATTATAGCAATGCAGCACGCAACACACAAACAGGAAGGCAGTGATTTAATGTTGCAGTCCCTAGTCCATGACTCCACTCATTAAAATGTTTAATTAGTTGAGGTATTGGATGTTAAGCTGTTGGCATGGTGATAGAGTAGGCTGCTCAAGTGCCTCACAGCTCATGAACCCTAGCTTCAATTTTAAGTTCAGGTTACTGTCTATTCTGGGTGTTCACCTCATATTCATATACAGCATGTTTTCTTCCAGGTGGCACAGTGGGTAGTGGTTTAGTACATCTGCAACACAGCGAGAAGGTCCCAGGTTCTAGTCCGGGGCTCGGCAAAGCCGTTTCTGTGTGGAGTTTGCATGATGTCCCTATGTTTGCTTGGGATTCCTCTGGGTACTCCAGTTTCCCCCCACAATCCAAAGAAAGCAACTCCAATTGACCCTAATCATGATCCCTTGTGATGGACCACCGATAGTGTGTTGCCGTTTTACATGTAGTGTTCGCAGAATATATTGCATATGCACAATAACTCCAATTAGAGTAAAGTCTTTCTCACCTAAGATGATTAAATCATTAATGGATCCACAGATCATGAGCACAGTCCAAATATGTTCAATAGTTTCATAACGACTGTTATTTAGATGAAATATTGCACTATATGTGGGCTGGAACAGTGGCTCATTGGCTAGCACTGTTGCCTCACAGTAAGAAGCTTCTGCGTTCCAACCTCCTGTGGCGTTTGAATGTGTTTGTTGCCTTTTTTTTCCACTCTTTTTTTTTTTTTTTTTTGGGGGGGGGGATCACCAGGCACTAAGTTTTACTACCACAATCCAAAGAAAGGATTTTGTAAACTGGCCACTGAATTATCTACAGGAGTGAATATGAGTGTGAACAATTGTTTGTTTCTGTTTTAACCTTGATTCTGCAATCCTTGAACACAGTTGGGTGCTGGCTATGCTTACCCGATGACCTTTACTAATAAGTTGTAGAGGTCACCGATGGACGGATTACATGAATTGCGTTACATATAAATAATAATGATAAATTAGTGCCAGCAGAAGGTGATGAATACAGTTAATTCTTACAGGTTTCTTAAAAAATAGTTTTAATCATCAAATCACTACAAATCAATAAGACCTCCATAAATATAAATATAAGGGTGTCCCTATCCGGCTGAATTCTTCACAGAACCCTTTTACATGAATAAAGAATACCTATGATTGTTATTACTCTGAGTAGAAGTTTAGCTTAAAAAGCATGGGACTTTATAACATTCAATCAAAGTTTAGCTATTCAAGACAACCGAAATACAGCACGGTTACCTCCAAGAAAAGGTAATGTTTTCACTTTTGTTGGTTTGTTAGTTAACTAGTTTGCAAGTGTAGTTATTTTTCTTGAGTAGTATTAGTAAAAAACAATTACATTTTGGAAGTGAGCCAGGCATGGGATCAAGTTGAAAAATTTCCCAAAACTCTAAAAAAAAAAAATGTCCATTTTATTAATTACACCAATGTTTTTATCAGAAGCCCACTAGGGGGAGTCATGTCATTATGACTATGCCAAATTATAATAATCCATTGGTGCTTGGTTGCGGTATCTTGCACTCCATGACTACATACTTATTTTACTGCTGTACATGTACAGATACAGATCAATACAGATCAGCCATAACATTAAAACAACCTGATTCATCTGCAGTTAGGCAACTCCATACACAGCAAGCTGCAGTGTACTTTATGTCACAGCAAGCATTAATACCCCCATTTCACTGGAACGCGGAATGCAATGATCGTGGCAGAAAGGCGCGGAACGCACTCTACGGAGCGTCGGCATTTTTCCATGGAAAATGGGTCAAAAACCTACAGAAAATTGTACCATCGGAACACCTTAGGAACGTTCATGGAATGTACGGAAAAGACACGGAAAGACCGCGGTACAATGTCAGAATACATGCGTAAAAGCGCTCGGATTACCTTCGGAACCAGTGCAGGTTGCAAAGGAAGACCTTTGGATAATTCACGTAATGTTCACGGAAAGCAAGAAACACTCGAGGAATGACTACGGCACAACTCCATTTTAGAAGAGCTATGGAATGATTACGGAACAGGCGGAATGAAGGCGGAACATTCACGTTCCACACGGAATGACTAAGGAATGTTCCGTGGCTGCTACTGACCATCCAGAAGGGGGGGGAAGGCTCGCGGACCGATCAAGCAACACTGGCGGAATAAAAGGAATGACCACGGAATGTTTGAGGAAATGACGGAACATTTGCGGAAGGACGGCGGAATCAAAGGGAACACTATCAGAAGATTTTGGAGGAATACATTCGGAATCATGCGGAAGGACAGGAAGATGACGGAACGACTGAGCAAAGTTGGAGGATGATGACATTTTTGCTTCCGCGAGTCTGCCGCGCTCCAGTGAAATAAATGGGGGTATCACAGTTTCAGCAGTTTGCATTAGCCGCTCCTCTGTGAGTTGATACCATACGTACTAGCTGTGACTCCACACACGCATCAGTGTCCTTTCCATGACACTCTTGCCAGTTCATTGGTTGTCCTTCCTTGAAAAAGCATTGGCAGATACTTACCACTGCATCTCAGGAACACCCCAAAGTACATGCCATTTTGGAGATGACTCGATTGTTTGGTCATCATAATGTGGCCCTTGTCTAAAACTAGGGTTAGCTCATTTTTCCTGCATCCGACACATCAACTTCAAGACTGTTCACGTTCTGCCTCATACATGTTAGATGCCGTTAATTGTTGTATGGCATTTTACTGTGGCTAATAAAAGCTTTTAGGCTGATACACATTTGTACAAAGCTCTGCGTGTAGTTTAGTTTAGTAGCCTAATATTGTCTTTGTCTTTTATGGAGTACACGGGTTAGTTTTATATACAATTTTTGCTCAACACGCTGATTTTGTCAGTGGATGTTTTTAGAAAGACTCTGTTTTCCCCACAAGTACATTCATTTAGAAGCATTCAATAAAATGAACATCTCCAATTATTTCCCAGAGTGAGTGCTTAGGCTAAGAACACAGTTTGAGCCTTTGAAGTGAGTCATTGTCAACAATTCATTTCAGGCAACCATTCGGATTCCACCAATCCCTCACCCCATCCCACCCCACCCCCGGACTCAAAAACAGGAAATCAAAGCTAACAAAGAAAGCTGAGAGCGGGAAAGGGCTTATTGCAGTGTTTTCAAACCTTTGACATTCTTTCTTTCAAGCTGTGAAATGATGGCTGAGCAATTGAGAAAGTCAGCTCCAGGTAGGTCTAAATTGGGTTCAAAACTTTTATGATGAAGAACATTTATCTCACTTCAAAGCCCTGAATGGGCAGCAGTTCAGAGGCAGGCCGAGCCAAGCACCACAGAAATATTTCCCATCTGTGTATTGTTTCAGGGCTCCTACTTTAAAATCCAGTGGTAGTTGAATTGTTAAAAGCACCGTTCTGAAGTTGAGTGCAATATAAAAAACATAAAATGGCTGGATTCTGACACCACTAACAGCAAAACTCATATAACATCACATATTTCAATTGGTCAACACAGACATTAATAATCTACAAAACACCTCAAATTCATTTCACAAATGCCGAACTTTTACATTATGGCATTTGGCAGGCACCCATATCAAGAGTGACTTGCATTTATGACTGTTATAAAACTGAGCAGCTGTAAGTCAAGGGCCTTGTTCCAGGGCCTAACATTGGCAATTGATGGTACTGGACTTGAACCTACAATATTCTGATTGGTAATCTACAGCCGTAACCACTAAGCCACCACTGCTTAGTTGAACATGCTTAGGGGTGGCATGATGGCACAGTGGTTTGCAGAAAGAACATCCTGGGTCCTCAGTTTCAGTTCAAGTGTTTCTATGTAGAGTTTGGCTGTTCTAACAGTGATACCATATCCAGTTACCTCTGGATACTCTGGTCTAACCCTACAGTCCAAGTGTATGTTGGCTGTTTCAAATTGCCCCTAGGTGTGAGTGTGAATACTTGTGTATGTGTGGGCCAGTGATCGTTTAGCAAATTGTCCAGGATGAAGTTCACCTTCTCTAATAGTTGACCGAGATAGCCGTCAGCCTTCCTGTAACCCTAGTAGGTGGAAATAATAGTTTGGCAAATGAGTGAATGGCTGAACGAGCATGCTTATGAGTCATTTAAGAGAATCCTAAACATTCAGTTGATACTACCTTTAGATTCAGGAGAAAAACAGACTATCTTACCTGATTAGTATGCGTGTATGTTGTCATATTTTAAAATCTGATTTCTTTCATCAGGTCCCAGTATAACATTGGATCCCAAGCAAGACATTATCTTTGCATAACGCACCCGATCCATTTGGAACGGAGCTACCCTCAGAGATTCTTTATTTTGCTAACGATGCATCACATACTGTGTAATCTTCTTGGATGCTGTCCTGTACTGAGAAGTACTTACAAGTGTGAGTAAATATCTTGTTACTGCTCGTCTTAGAAGATGCACTGTGTGGCTTTACTGTAAATCCAAAAACTCTGCTTTAATCCTGATCTCTTTTTACTGTCTGTTTAATCTCTTGCACATTGTCCCTGTGTCCCCCTGACCGGAAACATGACAGCAGTTGAATTGACTGTGCTAAATTATACCTAGGTGTGAATGAGAACGTGAATGAGTAAAAAATGGTCTGCAGTAGTCTTGAATCACAAGCAGATTAAATAGCCTTTACATCCACCACATCCATGATAATGATAAAACAGATATGCTAGTGATGGCCCAGTGGTAAGGTGCAGGCTTGCCGATCCCAAGGTTGGGGGTTTAAGCCCCACTGTCAATGGTTGTCACTGCTGTCCCCCAGTGCAGCTAACTGGGTTATCAAAGGCCGGTCATGTCTCTCACTGTTTATGGTGGAAGGCATGTAAAAGAACCATCACTGACTTTTGACAAGAGAAGGCTGCATAGCCGTCAGTGTGTTTCTGCTCTGCAATCGTCTGGTGAGCTGTCCAGGGTGTACTGTGCCCTCGCCCAGGGTAGGCTGAGATGGGCCCCAGCTTCCCCGTGACCATAATTAGGATGAAGTGGTTCAGGAAATGAATAAATGAGATATGTGAGACTGTGCCTTTAAGGCTCCTCCCATGGATCCCACCCAGTTTTAATGGCTATTCACATTTGAGCGTATTCATCACACAAGTGTATGTCAATCGACTGAATATTAAACAGCTTCTTCGGTGAAAGTGTGGCTGTATTCAGTGATGTGGGGTGAGATTGACAGCTGGTGAGGCACTGATTCTTTTGGAGTCAGATTTACAAATACAAATGAACTCAATAGAGTATCTTATTCATCATTTGACTGACACTAGAAAATGCGTTGCATTTTATATCTCATATCAATATTTTTTTTACATTTGAGGTTAAAATTTATTCCAACTGTGTTGGTCTTCCTTTAGTTATTACCGCTTGTTTTCAGTAAAAGTCAAGATTTGTGAATTTTATCATCTTGGAAATATAATTTTCCATTTTGATAAGGAGGATTGCAAAGGAAATATAACAACAAATGAAGAAGATTGAGGGTCATGCAAGAACCTGTGGGCTTACAAGCACCATCTGCCATGAGTCAGGGGTACAGATCGCCTCACCTAGTAACTTTTTTACGAGGTTTTATGATTAATCTGTGAGCTTGAACACATTAGAGAAGCACATAATTTATACATTATCCACATTATGAAAAGACATTGATATAATCTGAGTGTTTGAAAGCATTTCATCTGCAATATATAGAGGGACAGTGACACCCTACTTCCATCACATACCAGCGCAGTTTGTGAGGGATTCCACCATCCACTGAGAGCATTGCCTCACCACTCATCTCTTCCCTGTATTTGAATGGGACATATAGAAATTCTGTTGTTCTTTATTGAAAAAAAAATTGTAATATGTATATATGTAATACGGTAATATGGTGTGTAATACATACTGGCTAATTTATTCTATTTTATGATGAACTTCTTATTTCATTTCCAAGATTGACAGATGCACGTCCCTGGCTGCATTGAGTGTATTGAAAATTACCACTTTCTAACTATGGAGACTATGCGTGTGACATCATCAGGATTTAGTAGAGAACACTGAGATCTTGTAAGAAAAAAACAGTGGGTGGGATTGTGTTTAGATTCACACAAAAACTGCAATGTGGTGATGACTCAAAACTGTGATGATGGGTCAAGAGAGACTATACAGTAAAACCTCCGCTGACGAACGCTTAAGCTCACGAACTTTTTCGCCTCAAGAACATTAAATTTGCGAGCATATAGTCTCTGCTGACGAACTAGTTTTCGGCGGACGAATCAAACCACGCGGTCGAACAGCGCCACGGTGGCGGCCACGAGGAGCTGGCCGACGCTCACGGCGTCACAGTTAAATCACCCCCTTTCTTTGAGTGCGGAAGTGGTTTGTGTTTGATAGACATTTTGGACCATATTGAGTGTACTTTTGCTATTATGGGACCGAAAAAGACCCCACCACAGGCGGAGATCATTGAAAAACACGAGCGAGGTGTGCGTTTGTGTGACTCAGCGTCCCAGTACCAGTACGCTAAGTCTACCATTGCTCCCATCCTTAAGAACAAGGAAGCTATTAAGGGTGCGTGTGTGGCTAAGGGTGTTTCCAAACAGTAGGCGTTTCCAAACACTCCTTCCAAACAGTAAGTCCCTCCCTCCTCCTCCTCCCACTCCATTCCATCAAGCCATCAACTACCATCACAAAGGTAAATAAAACCACTTTATTATACAGTACAGTTTATTTCTTTAATTACAATACAATAGCACATTTATTATACATAAAATAAGGTATATTTTTGTGTAGTTTTAAGGCTTATTTAGTAGAAAATTATGTTTTATGGGGACCTGGGAACGGATTATTCTCATTTTAATGGTTTCTTATGGGAAATAAATGTTCGGAAGACGAACTTTTCGCCTCACACACACTTTCTGGGAACCAATTATGTTCATGAGCTGAGGTATCACTGTATATCATTTTATTTACAATTCAATTAATCTCGAATTTTTAGCACCAGTTATATCCAAAGATTAGTATGAGTACGATGCACGATCAATTAATTGCAGAAAATTTTCATAAAATTTGTTTGGAGAAAGCCTCTTACACAAATATTATTTTGCACATTCAGTGAGCTACCCTACTTTGAACCTATGGCAAGCTACAGAGGCATAGATATAAACAAAAATATAACAAGAAGAAAAAGATTTACATGTATTGAAACTCAGTTTCTATGCTAACAGTCAGTACAATGTTCAGCTTGAGTACCAGACTGCATGTTAATATACTCAGTAAATTCATCTTATCTCGTATTCTTCTGTTTAATCTGGGGTCGGGTTACAAGGGCAGCAGCCTAAGCAATAAGGTCCAGACATCCCTCTCCCCAGCCACTTCCTCCAGCTCTTTCAGGGGGTAGCAAGGCATTCCCAAACCAGCTGAGAGACATAATTCCTCCAGCGTGCCTGAAACGCCACACCAGGGAGGCGTTCGGGAGGTATTCTAACCAGACGCCCAAACCACCTCAAGTGGCTCCTCTCAACGCGGAGGAGCAGCAGTTCTTCTCCGAGCTCCTCCCGAATGAGTGAGTTTCTCATCCTATCTCTAAGAGAGAGCCCCGCCACCTGGGTGAAGAAAGCTCATTTCAGTCGCTTGCATCTGCAATCTTGTTTTTTTTTCAGTCACTATGCAAAGTGCGTGACCACAGGTGAGGGCTGGAACATAGATCAAATGGTAAATTGAGAGCTTTGCCTTGTGACTCACCTCCCTCTTCATTACGACAGACCAGTACCAGCTCTGCTTTACAGCAGAGGCTGCAGCTATCTGCCTGTCAAGCTGCCTCTCCATCCTTACCTCACTTGTGAACAAGACCCTGAGATACCTGAACTTCTCCACTTGGAGCAGGATCTCATTCCAGAGCCAGAGGATGCATTCCACCCTTTTCCGGCTGAGAACCATGACCTCGGATTTGGAGGTGCTGATTCTCACCCCAGCCACTTTACAATTGGTTGCGAATTGCCCCAATTAGAGCCGGAGGTCCTGGATTGATGAAGCCAAAAGGACAATGTCATCCGCAAAAAGCAGAGACCTACTCAGTAAGTTTGGGTTTGATTTCCTTTTAATGTTCATGTAAGGTCCGCCACCAACTCCTGTGTTTCTCACTTTTATGGAGCACCTCGATCACAGCAAAGAGAACTCTACAAATCCCAGCATGGGGCAGCAGTGGCTGTGTAGACGCCATGACTGTCTTGTCTGTACTGCATAGTGAACAGCATACCACAGGTTAAATCTGAAAGTTTGCTAAGATTAAAGTATAGGTCTGATGACAAAGGATGAATTCTAACAGCAAGCAGCAGCAGGCAACCAAACAAACTCGGAGAACACTGCAATGTACTCTCTTCCACAGACATGAACGAGTTAGCTAGCATCATTGTGATTGATGGGACAGAGAATGTCAATCGTCCTAACCAGACAGCACAGCCAAGTTTCCTCCCTTGACTGCCAGCCAGGATTCACCTTGGTAACATCAAGTTTTGAACTTCAAATCTCTCTTTCTGGCTCTCATAAAAATAAATAATAAAATATATTTTTTAAATGAGATGAGCATTTTTCTCTTGACTTTCTCCATTATTCTGAACTCCAAAACAATATTTCTTATGAGTCAATTAATATTTCCAGGTGCATGTATAATATCTCATATATTTCAAGAAATACTACATGTTGGTGAAGATAAGTATTAATATGCTGTCTATAATTTCTTGATATTGAGAAGTGACACAAAAAAGGAAAATTATAATTATAAAGAGAGTACAGCCATGCTCAAGAAAGGCAAATATGGCACAGCACTGCAGGTAAATCTAGGGGTTCATATTGATTATATGAGATTAATATATGTTCATGCTGTACAGATCTTTATTACTTCCTTATCTAATTTAATAAAAGAAAGAATTAGTGATCTGTGTGGAGGAGGAATTATTCATTATGGCACCTGTCAATCACAATAGCATAACGAGAAAGAAAGACTGTGTTTATCACACAAGCATTCTTCTTAAAGGGTATTTTTGGAATAAGTTAACAGTGTAATTCATTCATTTATATTCATTTTCTGTAACCGCTTAATCCTAATTAGAGTCGCGAGAAAGCTGGTGCCCATCCTAGCCAACTTCGGGTGAGGGCAGAGTACACCCTGGACAGCTCCCCAGGCCATCGCAGGGCGGAAACACGCTGACAGCCATTCAGCTACTCTTGTCGAAAGTCAGCAATGATTCTTTTACATGAACCTCTCACCATAGACAGTGAGAGAGATGGCCGGCCTTCGATAACCCAGTTAGCTGCACTGGGGGGGACGCTGACAACCCGTGGCGAGTGGGGCTTGAACCCCCAAACTTAGGATCAGTGATCCAGCACCTTTACCACTTGGCCATCACTGCCTTATCAGTTTAATAAAAGTGAAAATCCAAACAAAATACAACTTCTTTCTCCAGTGTTGACTGTGAAGACACGTTTTCAAAACATATGCTCACATGTTGCTCAAGCAAGAATGTCCAAAAGCTGCAAAATCTAACAGATAGCAAACAGAAAACTGTATCATTAGGGTTCCTCCTGTTTAAAGGCTGTGGGGATACTCAGGGACAAATGTTAATATGCTTTTTCTTAAAGCATATCTTTTACTGAAGCTGTATTAACTTTAATTTCAAAATTATTAAATAAAAATAAGTAATTGACCCCACCTGTAACACCAAGTGCTGGACTGACACTTCACTCACTCATCACTAACTTGCCCCAAAATTTAATCTGATCAGCGTTGTGGGCAAGCTGGAGCCTATCCCAGGTCAAGACACACACTAAGTCATTCAGACTGACATGCCAGAGAAATTTGGAATAGCTAATTAGCCTTATGTACTTGTCTTTGGACTGTAGAAGGAAACCAGACTACCCATGGTAGAACAGGGAGAATGCCAACTGTACAGAGACACCTGAGCCTGAGATTTAAACCCAGTGAGGCAGATATAATAACCTCTACACCATGATATTTCCTTTCAGCTTTTTCCCTTTATCAGGGGTCACCACAGCGAATGATTCGCACGTTTGGTTTGGCATAGGTTTTTACGTCGGATGCCCTTCCTAAAGGGTCGGTCACACAGCGTTTTACGGCTTAATCACGGCCAAAACCCGTCCAAAGATGGTTTCCTGTGAAGCTGACGGTGTTGTTCGTGTTGATGTCGAGTTTAAGATATGCTACGGTCGATTTTTATACATGGCAGGACGTGGGGAATAAATTGAACTGCGCTGGACATGGAAAAAAGTTTTGAACTGCTCAAAATTTTAGACCGCGGACAACCACGTGGTTAAGACGTGCTACATACGTGCAACACACGTGAAACACACGTAATAATCCATGTTCTGGCAGTGATAAAAACTTGGGGAGACGTGATAAGAAGCAAAAGTGGCAATCCACCCTTCTGATGACACCGAGCCGCAGTTATTAGTGATTAGGCAATGCTATGGCAGTGGAGTGCTCATTGTACGTCTGCTCTCAAGACGTAATCGGCAGTGACACAGACATGATGAGACCGTGATTAGCCGTGGTAACTTGCAGTTTTTTTTCCCCACGTTCGAACACGTGTTTTGCTTAAGTTACCTTACATGTTGCTGGACGTGGTTAGCCGTGCTTAGACAGTGTTTTAGCAGTGGAACAGCCGCCAACGGCCTTATACCACGTAAAAAGCACGTACAAAGCACAGCCAAGCCAAAATTGACCAAAAGTTATCACTTACGACCAAGTCCACCAGATTTTCAGAACTTTTTGTCTGTGATTTAGACGTGGAATGCTGTGTGACTGGGGCTTTACACAACCCTTTAGCAAGGGACAGAAACCCACTGACGGCTTTGCAACTACTCTTTACAAAAGTCAGCAGTGGTTCTTTTGCATGCCTCACACCATAGACAATGAGAGACATGGCCCACCTTTGATAACCCAGTTAGCATCATGCACCAAAATGGTACATGTTAGGAGGGAAGAGTGTGTGTGTGTGTGTGTGTGTGTGTGTGTGTGTGTGTGTGTGTGTGTGTGTGTGTGTGTTTTGATAAGGTACATACATTATGAATGAGGATACTGATTGTGGCTCACTTATTTCCTTTCCTGATGCTCCAGTGTAGTATATAGGTAAAGTCTGTTGGGCTTTTACACCCAAGCCTACTGGCTCATGAGGGCAGGAGCTTATCGATGTTTCTGCAGCATGAGCCAACTAGGAGTTCAACTCCTCCTGGATGGGATGCTAGTCCATTGCTGGTTACCTTCCCCCGGGAATTTTCACTGGTAACCACTGCTGTGGTTAATGCTGTTGCCCATTGGCCTTAATGCAGTGGGGGTCTAACAGTGAATTTGACCCCACAACTTCTCGATCATGAGCCAAGCACACTGATCACTAAACAACTGGCCAGTGAAACAATTAAGGCATCTCAGGCGAGTTGGATATTGTTGAATGGTCTCTGAAATGGAACATCAGGGGTATGACTCACCAATAACCATCTAGAAGATCATCGTTATGTATTCTTCTGTTTAGATTGGGGATTTTAAAATGATAATGGAATTACCACAAGATCTGCAGTGCCACTAAACCCAATGTGAGCTTTGAAAAAGTCAAATAAAGGCTTATTATACAATTTCTTGCAAGGGTATGCAGTTCTATTATGATGCCAAACAAATAAGCCTCGCAACTATTTAAACCCCACTGTGTATCTGTGTAGGCACTATGCTCGCACTTTTTGTTGCAGAAGCACAGTTGTTTTTCCTGAATTTGTTGTTTTCTTGTCTTGCTCTCTCCAGGCTGATAAGTTTCACCAGTGACAGAAATGCTGTGGTGTATAAATGTGTGCTCGTAGGTATTCAAATCAAAAGACAGAATTTTTAAGGAATATTCTAGATCTATCTCTTGGTTTCTCACACTATAAATGAATATCACAGACTACTATCTAAGCACATTTCCATTCATTGAAAACACAATACAATGCATACTTTTCATTAAGTGCCGACAGCCGGCGGACGCGCCAGCTACTATTAGCCTCGCGCCGGTTATATTTTATAATAGTATATAATAATATTTCATAATATAATAATCATCTTTAATAAAAAAAAAACATTTTCATGGCTTTGTTAAGCTATGTACTTGACAACACGATCACTTGTTTTGATAATTTCTCAATCGGTTCACTTCCGATATCCAATGATGCACTATGCTACCTCATTCAAAAGCACGGCGCTTTTTATATACGTGCCGCCATTTGCCTGTGCTCCCATGTAGACTTAGACCGTGACGGGTCGTATAAACCCAGGTAAAATAGAGTCCAAACTGATGTGAGTCGTACCGACAAGCATGGCGCCGAAGCAAAGTAGATCGAAACAACCAACATTAAATGCGTTGTGGAAGCGACTCAAGACCGATGATTCCACTGTTAAAAAAGTTTTATGTCATGTCTGAACACAAATTATTTCTTGATTGCACTGAGCGATAATAGTGAAAACTAGCCCTCAACTAAACTAGCCTAATCTTAATCTAATAGCCTAATCTTGTTAATCCTAATATGATATTACATAACCAGTTTTGACAGATTAGGGCAGCAGTTTGATTCACAAATGTTCTATATTATTAAGGTAACCGTTAGATTTTTCAAATAATAAGTTTTATGGACTTTCCTTTAAAAAGTAAGTCTACTATTCTTGTAACAAATACTCTCTGTCTGTCTGTCTTCCGTTCGGCTTTTTCCCTTTTACTCGGGAGTCGCCACAGCGAATCATCTGATTCGCACGTTTGATTTGGCAGAGGTTTTCACGTCGGATGCCCTTCCTGTCACAACTCTTTTAGCAAGGGAGAGAAACACGCTGACGGCTTTGCAGCTACTCTTTACGAAAGTCAGCAATGGTTCTTTTACATGCCTCTCACCATAGACAGTGACAGACATGGCCCGCCTTTGATAACCCAGTTAGCTGCACTAACAAATACTATTTTTTATAATATAAACTTTTAGTTTTGTTTGCTTCTAGCTTGTCTGATTTTCTCATAAATATGGGCCCAGAATGCACCACAGAGCACATGAATTTTAAACATTTTTCTGGGGGTGGCCCCCCAGACCCCCCCTTTGGGAGGGGACACCCTCATCCCTATGCTGACCTCAAACAATTTCCACCCCCTACTTATCAATATCCTCCTTCTACTCTAAAACTTAATGAATACCCTGCAATGGTTCTGCCGCGGTTACAAACTTCCATCTTAAACTAACTTGTTTAATAAGCAGATTTTCTGTTTGTAGTAAAGGTCAATATGTGTGAGTATGTGGTAAATCACTCATGCCACACAGATTAGATCATTTAGTCTTTGATATACATTTGGGGATATATTCCGTAAAAAGTAATGAAGAAATTAAATAGATGAGAGATGACTGACTGCTGAAGTAAAAGAGATCTGAGAGAATGATAGACAGGGAAAGAAAATGATGATGGGCCAGATTTCTCAAACAGAGCACAAATCTCATCAGGAAAAAGCAGCACGAATATGAGTTTGGACTATCAGTTTAGATCATATCTGCACGCTAACGCTTCTGGGAACCTGAGACTTTCGAGTGTGATCTGAGTAGGAAAGAAAGCATGAAAAAAGGAAAAGATTGATGGAGACAGAAGTTGAAAAGAAAAGCAAAAAAGAACCAATACTTCTTAGCTCCCTGTTCTTCTGGGTATGAGATAAAGAAAAAGACTGACAGATGAGATGGACTGGATAATCACAACTGACTTAAATAAACAGAGACCGAGAAAGAGAAAGAAAGAGGTGCAGCTGAAGTAAACAGAGGCGATGAAATTATTGAATATCTGTATATGTCCAAAAACCACATTTTTATTTATTACAGAATGATATCATTATCGCGGGCTGGCAAACACACAATCTCATACAGAAACACCCTTGCCGAGCCTGGGACACAAAATTAAGACCTTCTTGATGCGAGGCAGACATGTTAACCAAAATCCCACATTGCCACCCAAATAGGAATTAGTTTTTTTCTTAATTCTTAATTCCTCAAATGTGATAGAAAACATGACCTGGAACATTTACATTTACATTTTTGCCATTTGGCAAACCCCCTTACCAGAGTGAGTTTCATTCATTCACACATTCATTTTCTGACCCACTTAATTATAATTAGGGTTTCAAGGAGGCTTGTGCCCATGCCAGCCAACTCTAGGCAAGGACAGAGTACACTCTGGACAGCTTGACAGGCCATTGCAGGGCAGAAACACGCTGATGGCAATCCAATGGCCTACTCTTTACAAAAGTCAAGAACAGTTCTTTTAAATGTCTCTCACCACAGACAGTGAGAGACATGGCTGGCCATTGATAACACAGTTGGCTGCACTGACGGACAGCAGTAATAACCTGGTGACAGTGGGGCTTGAATACCTGACTTTCGGACCAGTAAACCAGCACACTACCACCAGGCCACCACTGCCCCACCAGAGAGACTTATTTTGTCTTTTAATACAACAGAGCTACTTACTAAATCAGAATACATTACTGTACTTTATTCCTGGAATAAAGTATTCTGATTTTGCAAGTAGCTCTGTTGTGTTTGTGTGTGTGTGTGTGTGTGTATATATATATATATATATATATATATATATATATATATATATATATATATATATATATATGCATACATACATACATACACGGGGCAGTGGTGGCCCGGGGGTTCGAGTCCCACTCTCCACAAGGTAGTCACTGTCCCCCCAGTGCAGCTAACTGGGTTATCAAAGGCCGATCATGTCTCTCACTGTCTATGGTGAGAGGTTCATGTAAAAGAACCATTGCTGACTTTCGACAAGAGTAGCTGCAAAGCCGTCAGCGTGTTTCTGCCCCTTGCTAAAGGATTGTGTCACGAAGGGCATCCGACATAAAAACCTATGCCAAATCAAACATGCAAATCACATGATTCACCATGGTGAACCCTGAAAAAGGGAAGAGCAGAAAGGAAAAGAATATATATTACATATATACACACACACGCACACACACACACACACACACACACACACAATGTTATCAACTTTGCGGATCAATTTGTTTATTCTGTTAGCATCTGCAACCTTCAGCCTGCTGCCCCCGCATGCGACAGCATAGAGGATAGCGTTGGCCACAACAGAGTCGTGCGACATCCTAAGCAGTGTGTGGCAGATGTTAAACAACCTTAGCCACCTCAAAAAACGACCTTAGCCACCTCTGGCCCTTCTTCTAAAGTGTGGTAGTGTCCTTAATGTAGTCCAGTTTATTGTCAATATGAACTTCAAGTTATTTGTAATCTTCAACCATTTCCAAATTGACACCCTGGATGGAACAGGGGTTAGTGGTGTAAAATCCACAATAATTTCCTTGGGCTTTGTCATATTAGGTTGTAAATGGTTCTGCTCACACCTTGTGATGAAGGAATCCACAGCAGCCCGATATTCCTTCTCCTAACCTCCACTGATGCGATCGACTACAGCAGAATCATCAAGAAATGTCTGCAGATAGCAAGTCTCTGTGCATGCAAGAAGAGAAGAGAAAGAGAAAAGGGGGAGAGGACAGTTCCTTGTGGTGTGCCGGTGTTGCTGACCACCATGTATGACATGCCGCAGACACACATACTGTTGTCTTGCAGTCAGGTAGTCAACAATTCATGACACAAAAGAGGAGTCCACCTCCATAGCTGTTAGCTTCTTACCCAGGAGGGTCTGCCTAATATTAAGTGCATTGGAAAAGTAAAAAAAAGAAACATGTTACGCCTGGTGAGTGTAGACATGGTTAAGCAGATAGACTCCCAGACAGGCTGGTAAGCAAACGAAAGAGGGTCCATTTCTGGTCTAAACATGGGCTGGAGGTTGATCCAGGAGGATCCTTTTCAGGGTCTTCATACCATGTGATGGGCCCGACAGCAGCAACTTGGTGGTACTGGGGCTTGAGCCAAGTTTCAAATTAGCAACACAGAGTCTTAACCACCAAGCCAGAACTGCCCCATATTTAGCAAGACCAATGGCAAAGTCTGGTCAGACAAATTCCAAGACAAATCAGAAAACATCTCAAGAATGCATTAACACATACACCATGGAACATCCACAACTACAAAGCTATACACAGCAAATGCTTCTCACTAGAAGTAAGGTTCTCTCAATGTATGAATTATAACCATTGCAGCTTGATTCCACAGTACTGTAATTGACAACAATGGATAAAATATTACTGGTGCTGCAACAACTGCCCATCCGGTTGTTTCCTGAGTACTGGGGAAATTTCTAACTTATGCTAATTTTAATTGAGTACATTTCTGATGTGACAAATTATACAGTAGGCAGAAATAAATGTTACTCTGTTCCTTTAAATTGTTTTTTGGCCCAGAATTATGATATGCCATCATAAGAGGAATTTGCTGACTTAAAAAAAAGAAACAGATGGACAAAGATCCAGACAGGAACTGTGGTAAGAAAGATGCCGATGCAGATTAGCCTGGTCTAGAGACCTGAGGAAGTGTGAAGAATAAACACCAGATATGGTGTGTGTGTGTGTGTGTGTGTGTGTGTGTGTGTGTGTGTGTGTGTGGTTACTAACCAGTTCCGCTTTGGTGAGTTGGGGTAGAATTCTCTGGATCATGTCCATATAGAGCACTCTGTGGTTTCTTATTTCAGGAGAATATTGACCTACGATATGGAGGAACCGCAAGTGATCCTCTTCATTCCAGCCACAATTCCTACATACACACACACACACACACACACACACACACACACACACACACACACACACACACACACCATAAAACACATCATAATGAAAAACTACGCCTCGTAAAAATGCCATCTATGAGTCCCAACTGGTTTATACAATCTCACAGGCTATGACTTCATCAGTGTGGCGTTCAAGACTATTATGTTTTTCCTGTGAAGTTCTACTTATATAAGCTTAATTTATGGAATAATTCATTGATTCATTCCCTGTCTTTATTTTCACTCCTTATTCATTGTGGATCACTAGTGATCTGAAGCCAATGCCGGCTGTCAGTTGGCGAGAGGTTGAATACATCCCGGACAGACTGCCAGAGCTAACACAGAAAAATAAAGATGAGCCACCATTCTCGCCTACAAGAAATTAAGCATGTTTTGGACTTTGGGAGAAAACCAGCGTACCTTTAGAAAATGTACACATGGATAAAACATGCAATAGTCGACACAGGAAGACTCTGCTCCATCAGCAGGATCAAACCCAGAACTGTCTCGCTTGCTTTTTCCAGAGTTTTATTTTTTTGCTTTGCACTGCAAACTTGCTTGCCAGTCTCTATCATAATGTTATAGGAATATGTTCACTATATGGCCAAAAGTTTCTGGACATATGACCATCACATCCATATGTGTTTTGCTCCTGCATAATATGGATAAGGTTTCAAATCTGATGTACTGATATGTTCAGATATTTGTAAAGAGAATTTATAATGCTTCAAAATGAAGTATAATGCACTTCCCTTCATAAATATTAGTACCCTGGTTAAAATGTGTTCTTGAGCTTTTAAAAAATTCATTTTTTTTCCTGAATAATATAGAAGCAGAATTGAAAAAAAAAAAAGAAAATCCAATCTTTTATTAAAATGCATTTATTCAGCGTGGAAAAATACCACATTAAGAAATAATTATTTTATATCAAATCATGTGTGCCACAATTATTAGCACCCCTGGTGTTAATTCTGTGTAAAACCCGATTTTGCCAACAAAACAACATCTGATCTTCTCATATATGTTTCACAAGATGGGAGAATACAGAAAGATAGAGCCTCTCCTCTGCACTCTTCGGCTCACTCCAGATTTTCAGTAGGGTTGAGGTCTGGGGAATGAGATGGCCATGGGAGGAGATTGATTCTGTGTCTGGTGAACCACATCTGCCTTACTTGAATGGTGTGTTAGTTTGTCTTTCCCATGTTGTAAAGTGGATAAGAGAGATGGCCTCTGTATCACGTCATATTTATACCCCAGAGAAGTAGGAAGTGATTAATTACTCATTAAATCTTCCAAGATACAGTTACTCCGATCAACTCTGTAAACTACTGTAGATATGACAGTAATACTTCATTTGCATTTATTTCCTAGGAATTGTTAGGGGTGCCAATAATTGTGGTACAGGGTACCACATTGTAAAATAATTATTTGTTAGTCACGGAATTTTTCCCCTTAAATTTCACTCGAGTTGAAGCTTACATTTTTCTACAATTTTTAGTGTGGGTAGCCTCTGCAATAAAAATTTAATTTATTTTAAGGAATTTAACACATCATAACCAGGGGTGCAAATAATAATAACAATATTGATGGAGGGCATTGTACATGATTATAGCTGACTTGTATGTGACTAATCAGGAAATGCTACTTTTGAATTTCTGCATTTAAAACTCCCTAACAGCCATGAATGAAATGAATCTGGCTCTCATTCATTCAGAACAATCTTCCTAACATATTCCTAGCAATGTGATGAGTCTGTTTTGAGACTTCTCTTTGGTTTACTGTTACTGTATATGATTGAGGAATATTTCTGGTATTATGTAAGTAATTATAGTATTCTGGTACCAAATATAGATAATAGGGAAACACGCTGCGCAATCACAAAGCAGTTTAAAAATCGGAATAATAAATGGGTATACTTATTGTTTTACAACTTGGACATGGAACCCTTTCTTAATCCAGTATTTTAACACGGATATATTTCATGTATGGATATTTAAACTTTGTTGAAGATTTTTTTGAAGGGTGTATTTTTTGCTATGTCACATTTTTGTTATGGTATGCCATTTCTAACTTAGTTTGGCTTTGACTCAAAACACGACCTTGCAAATCCAGACTATGCTGGAGCGGGTCACATATCAGTTTCACCATCTTTTCTGGGGGGTCTCGGGGGCAGCCATGCTGTAATGGTTTCAGAAGCAGGTTTGGAACGGAAAGGTCACTGCCTCAAATTCCCGGACTGGCAGGAAAAAGGTGATGCAATGGGGGGGGGGGACCTCCCCCTCCCCTTCCTCCATTCACAACTGAAATGCAATTGAGCGAGATACCTTACCCCAACTGTTCTCCGGGTACCACAGTGTGGTTGCCCACTGCTCGAAGTATGTGTGCTTACTTTATGTGTGTGTTTGTTCTCACTTTAGAGAAATATAAATATATAGATATATAGATATAACTTGAAAGATCTTGAAAGAATTATGGCTGATGCTTTGGAAAATTATGTACAAGGCCCGAGTTGTGGAGGAAGAACTGTGCACAACTTACGGTTTGCAGATGACATAGACCTTATCGCTGATACAGAAGATGAATTGAGAACAATCACTGCAAGACTGAGAAAAGCAAATTGATGGTCACAGGAAGAGGTGAGGTGGGTCAGATTACTGTGTCTCTCAATGGAGAAGATCTTGAACAAGTGAAAAGATTCAAGTACTTGGGCTCAATGATCACTGAAAAGACCACAAGCGAAGATGAAGTGAAATGTAGAATTGGTGCAGCAACGAGTGCTCTGGCAAAGATGGATAAAAATCTGGAAAGCTAGAAACCTGAATGTAAGACTGAAGATTCGACTCATGAATGCAATGGTTACCAGTATTCTGATGTATGGTTGTGAAAGCTGGGCAACAACAGAGAAAATATGGAAGAAGATTGAGGCGTTTGAAATGAAGTGCTACCGCTGGTTGCTTGGTATCTCTTGGAGAGACAAAAGATCAAACAAATTTGTGTGGGACAAGATACAGGTAATTTGTGGCAACAGCTTCCCTGAAAGATTTACGGCA
Source organism: Plotosus lineatus (assembly GCA_024760905.1). Lineage (NCBI taxonomy): Eukaryota > Metazoa > Chordata > Actinopteri > Siluriformes > Plotosidae > Plotosus > Plotosus lineatus. The sequence continues at coordinate 38,897,793 of CM045729.1, read as the reverse complement.
GTTGTGATGCGGAGGAAATTCACCCTCTTTGGTCACCAAGTGAGACGAAATGCCATGACGAAATGGCTGATTCAAGGAACCATCAATGGAACGAGCTACCAGGGGAGACCTCAACGATTATGGCTAGATGATATTTTGGATTGGTCTGGTATTAATAGCTTAGCCAGACTTTGCCATCTTGCAGAAGACCGACTCAAGTGGCGAGAGACAGTCAAACAATGGGTGCACCAACGGTCTAATCGACTACGGTTTCAATGATGATGATGATGATGATGATGATAGATATAAAATTTAAAGTGTCTGTACTAAAATTTTGAGTGTGGTTGTGTGTGTTCATTCATCCACAAGAGCATTAGTTAAAGGAAATTGGTCACAAAATCTAAATTTAATTCAGTTGAGAAACTGAATGAAAAGGACATTTGAAGTTTCCATTGAATAGATGAATGGCTTAATACGTCTACATAAACAATATTTTAAATTAAATAAATGAGTGTTTTTCTTTAAGGCCAAATCAAAAGACACATGCCAGAATCCTTTACCATATGGAATGAGATGACCTTAGGTGGTGGGTGGTGTTATATTTTGCACCACACATGTGAAATGACTTCTGTCATTTTGTGCAGAACTTATTGACGTCTGTGTAGGCACTTCGCTATGGTAAGTGTGTGCCGCAGTCAATTCTTCTTTTCCTTTTGGCTGTTCCCTTCAGGGGTCGCCACAGCGAATCATCTGCCTCCATCTCACCCTATCCTCTGCATTTTCTTCTATTACACCAACTACCTTCATATCCTCTTTCACCACATCCATAAATCTTCTCTTTGGTCTTCTTCTAGGCCTTCTGCCTGGTAGTTCCATCCTCAGCATCCTACTACCAATATACTCACTATGCCTCCTCTGTACATGTCCAAACCATCTCAATCTAGCCTCTCTATCTTTGTCTCCAAAACCTCTTACATGTGCTGTCCCTCTGATGTACTCATTCCTGATCCTGTCCATCCACGTTACTCCCAAAGAGAACCTCAACATTTTCATCTCTGCTACCTGCAGCTCTGCCTCCTGTCTTTTCTCCAGGGCCACTGTTTCTAAACCATACAACATCGCTGGCCTCAACACCATCTTGTACACGTTTCCTTTCATTCTTGCCGATACCTTCCTATCACGCATCATAACGGACACTTTTCTCCAACCATTCCAACCTGCCTGTACACGCTTCTTCACCTCTTTGCCGCAGTCAATTAAAGCGTGGATTAATGTGTTCAGCTCTCATGCCCTCAACACCACTTCGGATTCACTCTCAAGTTCCGTATGAAGGTCTGGGGTGCAGTTAGTGTTACAGTGCAGCCCAAGTGGTGTTGAGGTCAGGGCTCAGTCAAGTTGTTTCACTTTACCTTTGGCACACTATGGGATTATGGAAGTTGCTTTGGGCATGGAGTGGTGTCACACCAGAACAGGTCTGCGCCTCATAGATTCAGTGAAGGGAAACTGTAATATTACATTCTACAAAGCTTTCCATGAAACTTTGTGGCTACAGTTTGGGGAAGACCCATATATGGGTGTGATGGTCCAGTGTGCACATATTGTTTGCCAGTGTATTTTTTTTTTAAACCAATGATTTAAATTTTCAGCCAACAAAACATTGCACTGAGATTTCAAGTGAAAAACCGGACCTTTAATTCCAAGATAATGGATTCATCATTTCTTCACCATGGTGACAGTTGTTTTGTTTTGGGGGTTTTTTTGTGTATTTTTTCTATTGCAATGTTAAGTGGATTCAAACCACTTTTCAAATTTCCAGTAGTTTCTTTTCTATGCTGGTATACTATCCACTACTACATATCTGTAACATAATACATTATTAGAACCTGGTTTTGCTGTTTTCTTACCAGCTAGCGTTTGATGTATGGGCATGCTTGTGTCAGATTACCGAGCATAGTGATGCAGTTTGTTAGTTTGACAGTTAAATTACCTGCGCTGTTCTCAGTGATGACATGTTATGGAAAATTACACCACATTTTAAAAGCCAGTAAATTGCATTCATCTGAACTTATCATATAAAAATCTTATACATAATATAATTTGAGATGGCGTATCTGTTAATTTTATTTTCCTTAATAATTTAGCAAGTGTTGCTCTTCACACTTGACCCCTTTAATTTCACCCCACAGACTTTTCTTATAGATCATATCAATTATTGGGTAATTTTGTTTGTCCGTCTGGCAAATGCCCTTAAAATGCTGGAGCCACCAGATAGTTTTTTTTTTCAACAAATTAATATCAACTTATTATTAAATTATTATTATTATTATATCCTTCCTTGAATCGCCACCCTATCATGGTGGAGGGGTTTGTGTATCCTAATGTTCCTAGGAGTTATGTTGTCAGGAGCATTATGCCCCTCGTAGGGTCACCCAAGGCAAACAGGTCCTAGGTGAAGGTCCAGATGAAACATGGTTCAAAAGACCCCTATGGATAAAGATTCAAGGACATGGGTCACAGGGGTACCCCCCTAGAGCCAGGCCTGGGGAGGGGCTCAACAGCAAGCGCCTGGTGGTCAGGCTTCTGCCCATGAAGCTCAGCTGGGCCAAGCCCAAAAAGGAGACATGGGTCTGTCTTTCCATGGGCCCACCACCTGTGGGAAAGGCTATAAGGGTTGAGTGCATTGAGAGTTGGGTGGCAGCCACAGGCATGGATTCTGTCAGATCGATCCTCGGCTACTGACTCTGACTCTTAAGAAATGGAATGCCAGCTCTCTGGAAGAGAAAGAGCCTGTGCTGGTGTGCAGGTTGAGAGATACCAACTAGATATATTTGGACTTACCTCAACGCATAGCTTGGGCTCTGGAACCATCCATCTCAAGAGGGGCGAGACCTTATTCCATTCCGCTCATGGGGAGAGGCAGCAAGACTGTGTGGGCATGCTTGTTGCCCCTATCTCGGTGCCCACACATTGGGGTTCTCCCCGGTCGTTGAAAGGGTTGCTTCCCTCCACCTTGGGTGTACGGGTTTTGACTGTTGTTTGTGGTTATGGACCAAATGACAATTATAGGGCATGAATCTTTTTTGGAATCTTTAACGGGTGTGTTGGAGAATGTGCCCCTTGGGAACTCCCTCATTGTTCTGGGAGACTTCAACACCCATGAGGGCAATAACAGTGTGACCTGGATGGGTGAGACCGGTAGGCATGACCTCTCCAGTCTGAATCTAAATAGTGTTTCATTGTTGGACTTCTGTGCTCATCATGATTTGTCCATCATGAACACCATGTTCAAACCATAAGTGCACTTGCCCCCCCGACATAGTTCGATAGTCGACTTTGTAGTCCTGTCACCAGACTTCAGGCCACATGTTCAGGACACTCAGGTGAAGAGACAAGCTGAGCTGTCAACCTATCACCACCTGGTGGTGAGCTGGCTCTGATGGCAGGGGAGGCTGCCCTCCAGACCTGGCAGACCCAACCACACATTTGGCAGAGTCTTCTGTCAGAGGGGCCTTTAACTCCCACCTCTGGCAGAGTTACAACCACATCCCGAAGGAGGCGGGGGACATGGAGTCTGAATGGGAAATGTTGTGAATTTATTCATTTAAACTCTCAAGTGGCAAATAAAGAAATAAATTCTACATCTCGCTCATTTCTTCACTTTTTTCAGATTCCTCATGTCTTACTTCTTTGTCCATTAAGAAATCAATCCGTGTATTTTACTTTTTTAGCAGGCATGCTAGGCAATTGTGTGTGTGTGTGTGTGTGTGTGTGTGTGTGTGTGTGTCTGTGTGTGTGTTATCATGCCTTGTAGGGAGGCGCTGCCTGGGGATACATTGCAGAGGCTGTTCTTTAGATGACATGATCTGGATGCCATTTTAAAACCCTCAGAGTTCAGCTCAGCTTTTAATTGGGCTTAATGAGCTCAGGGAGGACTGATATGATGGTCAGGCACGTTAATTAGCCGTCACTGTAGGAGTGAGTGGGTTCTGCATTGTTAGAGTGGTACAATGAGTGGAAAAAGACATTATTACATGAAATATAGCAGCTGCCTTATGAATCCTGCAGTGTAATAATCACAAAGTGGGATTTGTGTGCCACTCTTCTTCGTCTGTTTAAGAGATGTTACTGCTGTGATCACTACAGCTCTGTGTGATATACAAATGCAGACTCGGGAAGCTAAGAAGTGTGGCGTTTGCAATTTTGAGAAATCTTGGTTTGCACGCTTGTATTTAAGCAGTTCTCACAGCAGTCCTTCACTCAGAAGTGCTATAACTGCTTACAATAAACATGTTTCAGTTAGCATGGGGTGCAATATGCATTCCCATAGGTTCCCTGCTTTCAACAATTTTCAATTGGTAGTAATATTTTTGGTGTAATAATATTCCTAATGGGAATGTGGCATCTTGTGCATAACATAGAAATTAGTTTATTTTCAATTGGTTCCTTGAGCTCTCCACATTTCGGGCAAACTGCAGACTGCAGTTTCTGTTATCATTCATTCTTTACTCAGATGCAGGAGATGCTGAACAGAGAGTTCCGGTAAAAGGGATTTATTATAATAACACCATGCAAAAATATCCGATCCACAGTCCAAAGTCATGGACAGGTAAACAAGCAGAGGGTCAAGAGAACATGCAAACAGAACAATGCAGACAGGGAGAAATACTCTAAAGAAGCGATCAGAGACGGCATCACTGGCTAATCACAAGAATAAAGATGGGTAGTCAAAGCGGGTCATACACTGAAATCCCAAATACACAAAATGGATTGGCAATTATTAATAGAAAGGGTAAAAGGTATCACTTATATATTTATTAGTTTTGGCATAGCTTGCAGAGAAGTTCTATCTCTTCATTCATCCAGTATCTATTTAAGCACAGCTGACATCACGTGAGAAGTGGGGTACACCCTGAGTATCAGTCTATTGCAAGGCTAACACAGACATAATCATTTTCAAATTTCAAATCGAGTATATAATACTACTTTTACCCTAAAGCACCTAATGGTCTCATGCCACATTATCTTGGTGAATTTCTTGTCATTTATGATCTGGCACACCCTGTTATATCACCAGCTGCAAGATGCTTCGTGATACCTTGAATAATAAAGAATACTGCAGGGGGCAGAGCGTTCTCTTTCAAAGCCCCACAGTTATAGAATAGCTTTCCAGCTAATGTTTGGGACTCAGACACGATCTCTGTTTTTAAGACAAGGTTGAAAACGTGCTTGTTAGTTCAAGCATTTTGTTAGGAGCCTTTTATTAGGCAAAGGAGCAGATCTGGGGGTCTCAGGCATAGAGAGTTCTAATAAACTGTGATACTGTGATGCTGTCGCTCCCCCACGCTACATGCTCACCCAAGTCTGTTTGACAGTGGGGTGGCCGATTGCCCAGCAGCACAGGGTGCCCTCATTTCTGTCTTCCTTCTGGTTCTCTCACTTTCAGCTTCGCTGCCATAGCCAGTAATGCCAGAGTCCCTGCTTACACTCAGCAATAATAAAATCTTGTTTCCATTACACTATTATGAGTATACCTAGTAACAACCCCCCCACCCCCCACCCCCCACCATTTTTGTTGAGGTACACATTCTCCTTCTGCTTCCCGAGTCCTGTAGTCTGTCCTAGTGTGCTGATGCAAACTGGGTCATCATCTTGGAAGCCCTTCCTTCTTGCTGATAAAGATCTAGATGGACCCAGATGTGAACATGACTTTTCACCGTTTGGTGATATGGACTCTTTAAGACAATTATTCACGACTTGCAATTGTATAACCACCCGGACTACTTTTTGGACTGTAATGAATTTCTCATATATACTAGTATACTAGTATAAGGGCAGTGGTGGTCTAGTGGTATAGGGCACTGGATTGCTGATCCAAAGGTTGGGGGTTCAAGTCCCACTCTCCACAGGGTTGTCACTGTCCCCCCCCAGTGCGGCTAACTGGGTTATCAAAGGCGGGCCATGTCTCTCACTGTCTATGGTGAGAGGCATGTAAAAGAACCATTGCTGATTTTCGTAAAGAGTAGCTGCAAAGCCGTCAGCGTGTTTCTGTCCCTTGCTGAAAAGGGTTGTGACAGGAAGGGCATCCGACGTAAAAACCTCTGCCAAATCAAACGTGCGAATCAGATGATTCGCTGTGGCGACTCCCGAGTTAAAGGGAAAAAGCCGAAAGGAAGACAGACAGACAGACTAGTACATTCGTATAGTTTGTATTTATATAGCTAAGGGTAATAAGAAATGTTTAAATTCCTTTATACTTTGTAAGCCCCATACTTTCGTTGTTCTACTGTGTTAAGCTGATTTGCGACAATCGTCTTTTCCTTTCGGCTTTTCCCTTCGGGGGTCGCCACAGCGAATCATCCGCCTCCATCTCACCCTATCCTCTGCATATCCTATGGTAGTTCCAACCTCAGCATGCGACAATGACAATTGTAAAAAGCGCTATACAAATAAAACTGAATTGAATTGCATTTATGGTCACACCTGTGGTGGATTTAGAGTAGTTAGTTGACTCTATGTATGTGTCTTTGGACTGTGGGAGGAAATCAGTCTTGAAAAGAAAAAAAAAAGAGTTAATTTAAAATGTAAGAAATGTTAATATATATCAGTATTTGCCAGCTAGTTTGTATGACAAACCCTTTTACCGTTCACATCCAATATTAATTTTTTTTTTCAATAAAGAATAGCAGAACTTCCATATGTCTCACTCAAATACAGGTGGAGCTGCGCGGCAAGACGGCGCTTTGCTGGGCCCTTCAGTGGATTGTTGACTCCCTCAGAAACTGCATTAGTATTCAAAGCAAATTGTGTTGCTGTAGTTGTGTCTATATATCACAGATGAAATGCTTTCAAACACTCTAATTATGTGCTTTGCTTTTTCATAATCTTGATGATGTATATAATGTATTTCTGTAACGTGATTAGCCTGCAGATTAATTATAAAACCCAGTAAAAAAGTTATTTGGAGATGTGAACAGATTTTTGTGCAACCTACAGCCTTCTTTGTTTGTTGTCATATTTACTTTACATTTTGCCTTAGCAAAATGAAAAATGATGTTTTCAAGCTGAGAAAATTCGCAAATCTGGACTTTCACTCAAAACAATAGTTAATAACTGAAGGAAAACCGATGCAGTTGGAATAAATTTTAACCTCAGTGAAATATTTGTCACCTGTTTATGTAAAGAATGTTGATATGAGATATAAAATATAACTTTTTGTCTGAAAAGAATTTAATTTATTTTAAAAGGTACTGAAGGTACCAAAATAGAAGGAATCGTGATATGGGATTACATTACACCACACATCAAAACACCATACTGTGTGGACAGTCGGGTTATTACTTCTCTCTCTCTCTCTCTCTCTGGTATTGATTTAATGTTTGTTGTCAATCAAATAATGAAAAATATACTCTTCTGAGTATATATCTTGAATTTGTATTGGTAAATCTGACTCAAAAAGAGTCAGAGCCTCACCAGCTGTTAACCTCACTGCACGTCACTGCATCAGACATACATACATCAATACACTTTGGAAATGATTTTGATATAAGTAGCTATAAGATTTCAATAAGTTTTGGATAAGTTGCTAATAAGTTAAGCATACATTCAAAACTAGAATAACATTGATAGCTCAGGATATGCCAGTGTTTTACAGAAGTTTGTCATACTTCTGCATAAGCCTACAAATCATTAATATGTTGACAGGGACATAATTAAGATTTCATCTGACACTTAGTGCTTAAAGAGACAGTGATTTGAATATTTATTGATTATTTTAATTTCCTATTACTTATTTTTATTTTATTATTTTTGCAGAGTTTAAATTTATTCTGCTCTCAGAAGAAGAGTGTCTGACAGCTGTATCAAGACAAGATTCTTTCTTCTGCCAATATATCTGACAAAGAGACTGATTCATGATTCATTCAGCTGTCTTCATTCCCTCACCTCAAGGTCAGATCTTTTTATGCAGCAAAAACTGTCTGGTACCTGCATGCTTTAAAATCCCCATAAGTTTTATAAAAGATGTTGATTATGATACATTCTTTTCAGTGGGAATCTATCTTAATGAGCATTCTGATCCAAGAAAATGTACCGAATTCTTCATTGAAGAAATTGAAAAGGAAATGGATCTGTCAGGAAAGACTTAGTACATCATAAGATATAAGAACCAATCATGTTCTAATATACAAATGCAGGTTGTGCAGTGATACTTGACTAGGGTGAAATGACTTAAGCTTCTGTAGGATGGGGCTTTGTTCTGTTGTATATTCAGATAATTTATTTGATTTTAACGCCAAATATTGTCATAAAACAGCTTTTCTGAGTTGCACAACTAATAATATAATGCAGTGCTTCTCAAATAGTGGGGCGCGCCCCCCCTTGGGTATGATTTCAGGGGGGGCTCGGTGTGATGCCGGGGGAGCATGTATGACCCTGGGGAACATGCTTTTTTTGGAATACTGTATTAGAATTATCGTAATAAGCGTCCCGCTCCAATAAGCCCCCCCTCCACCACCAATGTTTTTGATCTTACGTCTAATAACTGTCCATGTGTACTGGGAGCAAAATGGTAGATCAAACTTACCAATTTAATTCGATCAGTCTCTGTAATGGTAAAATGAGGCTTGAAATACCCCCAGCCACTGGGGAATGTCTATAATGTTCATCAGAAACAACACATTTGATCATTCCGCCTTGCTTTAAAAAACAGGAAAATATTTTGCTGTGTTCTCTTGGTAAATGTCCAACAACCAATGAACCATTAGAAACTGCTACAGCAAAACTATCGGATGCTCTGAATGAATGAAGCGATAAGCCAGATGTGGACCTATCAGAAAGTGATAATGAGTATTTTTCACACGATTCTCCTGCTCACTGGTCTGGTCTGGTCTGGTCTGGTACCTTCCGAGTCATAGGACGACTCTTGGTGACCTGCCATGAAGGATAACACCTTGATTATCAACTTCATGGAGGTTTTCTTGGCAAGGATAGTGCAGTGGTTTGCCATTGCCTTCTGCACAATGCGAACCTACAGGCGATTTAGAACGGCCAATTAACCTAGTGTGCATGTTTTTGGACTGTAGGAGTAAACCGGAGTACCTGGAGGAAACCCACGTAAGCACGGGGAGAACATGCAAACTCCACACAGAAACACCCAGGCCAGGAATTGAACCCAGGACCCAGGCCTTCTTGCTGTGAGGCGGACATGCTAACCACTATGCCACTGTGCCGCCACCTCTTGCTCATGAACTTCATACATTTAAAGACGGTCCTGGCCATGTGCTTTTCAATGTGCCATGTGCTAAAGTTAATCTTTTTGTTTGATTGGTTCAACATACCATGAATTAAAGTTGACATTTATGTTGGTTGGCTCAATTTTACATCATGGGAAAAATATTTAAAGGAACAGCACCAGGAGGGAAAATTAAAGGGTCTTTTATTTTTAATTGTGCTGTTTTCCGTTTATTTTCAGCTCTCATGCCAGTAATTTGGTTGATACCACATAATGAATAATACAAATACCAGTAAAACTCTTTTATTGTACTGTTATTATTCATGTTTTCCACCACTGTGGTAATAAGCACTTACCGTTCCACTCTGCTGATAATCATTTTAATAAGCACCCACCCACTCCAATTTTTTAAGCGCCCTGGGCACTTATCACGTCACATACGGTAAGTGTAATTGTATGTCCACTACAGTAGTTGGCAGTGGCGCTCTCACTGTTGCGCTATGATGTAACAATTTTTCACATCGAGCAAACAATATGAATTGCAGCAAACATCCCCTCAAGAAACATCATGGAAAATTTTCTAACAGGAACGAAAAGAAAGATGGAGAGAGAGACGGAGACATTAAAACATAAATAAGCTAATTGTTTAAATAAGGATGTATTTTTTTAATTTTAGGCACATTGGTGTACTTTAAATCTTTTCTATTACAGATTAAAAAACAATGTTAATCAAGTTTTTTCTATTGTAAGCTGAACTATATTTTTTCTTTTTTTAATGTTAATAAATATACAATGTTATGCAGAGGTGTACTAATAATTTTATAGACAAATAATATTTATAGTCGCTCGCAGGGCGGTGGGAGCATGAAAGGTTTTTTCTTCCTAGAGGGGGCGTCACAGAAAATAATTGAGAAGCACTGATATAATGCAGTATAATCATAACATAGGTGGCATGGTAACTTTGTGTTTATCACAACAGCCTCACAGCGAGAAGTTCCTGGGTTCGAGTCCCGGACTCGGGCGTCTCTGTGTGGGATTTACGTGTGCAAATTTGAGATGTGATGACATGGTGGTGTAGTGGCTAACATGACCACATGATAGCAAGAAAATCCTGTGTGCAAGTCCCGGGTTCAGAGAGGACAGTACTGTATGGAGTTTGCATGATCTCCCAGCACTTGTATTTGTTTCTTCCAAGTACTTCAGTTTCCTCCCACAGTCCAAAGATGCACATTACGCTTATTGGTTGTTCCAATTGCCCCTAGCTTTGAGTGTAAGTGAAAATTGTTGTGTGTTGGTTGGCCCAGCGATGGACTAGTGAGCTGTTCAGAGTCTATTCCCCTTTGCTCAGTGTCGGCTGTAATCCAAATAAGTGAGGAGTGAGTAATATAAAATAAGGGCAGTACAGTGGTATAATGGTCAGTATGTTTGCCTCACAGCAGTCCCGGGTTTGAAGGTTTATCGAGGACATTTCTGTGTAGAATTTTGCATGTTCTCCCCGTGCTTAAGTGAGCTTATGTGTCCACAGTTGAGGACATGCACATTAGGCTAATCAACTGCTCCAAACATTCCCCAAGATGTCCCATGACCCTAGTAGGATTAAGCAGTTCTGCAAATAAACTAATGTATAATTTACACTGTGCTCCAAAATTATTGACACAACTGATTAAGATGTCTTCTTTAGCTTCTAATAAATTCGGGGGGCTTTAGGGTGCATAAAAAAAAATGAAAGTTCTAAATTTGATCTGTCTGATAATTAATTTTGTTCCACTTGGTAGGAAAAGGTTCCTCTTTAAAAATGTTCATACTTGAAGAATATTTAGAGGTCCCCCTGCAAAGCTAAATTTTCACCATATATGCCATTATGAGGCATTTTAATATAATGAATGGTTAAGCGATTACTGTACTGACAATTATTCATGTATACTATATTTTAGAACAGTGTATAGTGTAGTAGAATTGTCATATTAATTAGTGTCCTCTGAATGCTTCCCTTTCAGGAGCTATTAATGTAAATATAAATTTACATTATTCGCTATTGATTTAGGACCATTGCTTACCATGGATCAAGTATCAGACTCAGACCAACCAACGTCAACAGCTAGCTCTACTATAAAAACTCATCAGGCTACCACGTTATTTGGACTTGGCCCTGCAATTTGTGAAGATGATGCCGTAATAACCGGATCTAGACTGCCTACTTGTTTACAAGTACTGAGATGCATGATGTATCGCTGCAATAAAGCTGCTTATGGTAAAAAAGCTTACAGAGCCTTACATGGAAGTTGATGGTTCAGAAAACTTTATTTTTTATACCTGACAGGCTGACATATTACCTGTGAAAATTAATCACACATCGTCGAATCGTTTTTATTTTTGAAGCAGAGTGACTAAGTCTTGTCATTAAAGCGTTACCTGACGTAGTATGTATGTACGTGGAATCTGAAAAATACAACCTTTTCTTTTCCTGTTAGAAAAAACTATTGATGCATTCTGGCCTGTTTGGTAACTATGTGTTGTTTGCTCAAAATATTAATATTGGATATATTTACTCATTTTGAGCAATTACTGACTAACTCTGTTTATTTATTATGTAATCAGGAAAGAATTTTAACAGAATTACAGCCATTTTCGGTTAATTCTGGATTGTATTATTTCTGTAATTTAATTTTCTTTGCTTAATATATTAATATTGAATATATTTATTCATTTATAATAGTTATTGACTTACTGTGCTTACTTATTATGTAAAGCAGTAGAGAGAAAAAAAAAAAAACAGAATTATGACTGTTTTATCTTATTCGGTGGCTAATATGATAAATAAGGGCCCGGGGGTCCTCTAAATCAACTTCAATTGACAAAATCGTTTACCAGAATTCTTTACTATAATGGAACAAAAATGAAACATAAACAACTCAAAAAAATAAGTGACCCCCCCCCCATATAAATCTGATGCACCCTAGGGGGGGAGGGGGTGAATAATATTGAAAATGATGAAAAAAAGAAGAAAATCCAACTTTGAATTCAAGTGCACTTATTCAGTGGTAAAAAAAAAATTCCCGCATTAAGAAATAATTATTTGACATCAAATCATTTGTGCCACAATAATTAGCACCCCGACTTTAAAATTTGTACAATCCCCTTTTGCCAACAAAAGAGCACCTAATTTTCTCCTATAATGTTTCACAAGATGGGAGATGACAAAGAGGGATCTTGGACCATTCCTCTCTGCACAATCACTCTAAACCATCCAGCGACCTGGTCCTCTCCTCTGCACTCTCCTCTTCAGTTCACTCCACAGCCTTTCAATGCAGTTGAGGTCTGGAGATTGAGATAGCTTTGGGAGGAGCTTGATTCTGTCTGGTGAACCATTTCTATGTAGATTTGGCCACATGTTTAGGGTCATTATCTTGCTGAAAGACCCAGTGACGACCCATCTTCAGCTTTCGGGCAGAGGCCATCAGATTTTGATTTGAAATGTCCTGATATTTCAAAGCATTCGTGACGCAATGCACCCTAACAGGTCCCCAGGGCCTCTGGAAGAGAAACAGGCCCACAGCATCACTGATCCTCCCCCATACTCATAGGGGACATGAGGTGCTTTTCTGCATACTCAGCTTTTGTGTTCTGCCAGACCCACTTAGAGTGTTTGTTTCCAAAAAGCTCTATCTTGGTCTCATCTAACCAAAGCACACAGTCCCAGTTAAAGTCCCAGTACCGCATAGTGAACTCCGGACATTTGCATTTATGATTGTGAGTGAGAAATCTTTTTCCATGCATGCCTCCCAAACAGCTTGTTGGCATGTAGATAGCACCTCGTGGTTGTTTGGGAGACATTGCAACCTCAAGATGCTACCATTTGTTGCAATTCTTTAACCCTGAGCTTTGGAGAACTTTTTATTTGTCTTACCATCCTCCTCACGGTGCGTTTTGGCAAAATAACCTTGCGTCCTCGTCCAGGCATGTTTACATCTGTTCCAGTTGTTTTAAAGTTGTAATGATTCCTCTGACTGTAGATATGGGCAGATGCAGATGAGGGGATATTTTCTTGTAGCCATTGCCTAACTTGTGAAGGTCAACACACATCTGCCTTACTCGAATTGTATGTTTCTTCATCTTTCCTACGTTGAAGAGTGGATAAGAGCAATGGCCTTTGTATCATGTCATATTTATACCCCAGGGAAACAGGAAGTTGATGAATTACTCATTCAATGTTCCTTGATACTCTGGTCAACTTTGTAAACTACTGTAGAAATAACAGAAATACTTCAATTGCATTTATTTCCTCAGAATTCTTGGGATGCCAATAGTTGGGGTGATTTTATGAAAAATAATTATTTCTTAGAGATTTTTCTCCCCTTAAAATTCAGTTGAGTTCAATCTTATATTTTTATACAATTTTCAGTGTGAGAGTAGCTTCTGCAATAAAAATTGAAATTATTTTAAAGCTTTTAATACATCTTAAGCAGGGATGGCAATAATTATGCTGGGCACTGTATATTATTTATATTTTATTTTCAGTGTTTGGATTTAAAATTTTTCACATTTTTGTAATATTGTTTGTATATACTATGTGGTTGTGCATATGTATTACCTGTCCAAGTCCTGCAACCTTCTGCGTGCTGTCTCTAGGCGCTCAGAGTATTTTTCTGCCATGTTGATGAAAGCTCTGACGATGGATTCTTTGACCTCGGGGTAAGGGCAGTGTGAGGTCAGGATCTCCTCTGGAATCTGCTTCAGGACACCAACATATTCCTCCATTGCAGCAGCATCCAGTCGTTCCTATAGTAATTCAGTCATGACACATCAGGCAGGTGGTCAAATCAAATCAATTGAATAAATACACTTACTGACAGTCAAGGTTCTCCCAATAGTGTGATTTAGTATTGCTGAAATTTTATTAGTGCCACAAGGAAGTGCGGCAATTTATTTACCATTGTGTGTTATGGGCTGAGAGTAAATTACATTTATGCCTGATGAGTGTGAAAAGAATAAATCACACATACATCATTATATACAGTAAAACCTCCGCTGACGAACGCTCAAGCTCACGAACTTTTCGCCTCAAGAACATTAAATTTGCGAGCATATAGTCTCTGCTGACGAACTAGTTTTCGGCGGACGAACCAAACCACGCGGTCGAACAGCGCCACGGTGGCGGCCACGAGAAGCTGACGCACGCTCATGGCGTCACAGTTCGTCACCCCCTTTTTTTTCAGTGCGGAAGTGGTTTGTGTTTGATAGACATTTTGGACCATATTGAGTGTACTTTTGCTATTATGGGACCGAAAAAGACCCCACCACAGGCGGAGATCATTGAAAAACACGAACGAGGTGTGCGTTTGTGTGACTCAGCGTCCCAGTACCAGTACGCTAAGTCTACCATTGCTACCATCCTTAAGAACAAGGAAGCTATTAAGGATGCGCGTGTGGCTAAGGGTGTTTCCAAACAGTAGGCGTTTCCAAACACTCCTTCCAAACAGTAAGTCCCTCCCTCCCTCCTCCTCCCACTCCATTCCATCAAGCCATCAACTACCATCACAAAGGTAAATAAAACGACTTTATTATACAGTACAGTTTATTCCTTTAATTACAATACAATAGCACATTTATTATACATAAAATAAGGTATATTTTTGTGTAGTTTTAAGGCTTATTTAGTAGAAAATTATGTTTTATGGGGACCTGGGAACGGATTATTCTCATTTTAATGGTTTCTTATGGGAAATAAATGTTCGGAAGACAAACTTTTCGCCTTACACACACTTTCTGGGAACCAATTATGTTCGTGAGCTGAAGTATCACTTTATTTGAATATGAGACAGAACAAAAATGTAAATGCATGGGGTTCAAAAAGAGTTTACTGGCAATGTATACACAAAGATAGGGTTTTACTTGTCGCTAACTTGAGTTCACATCCACTATACATTACAGCTTAAAAGTTTAAATTGATTACATTTTTATTTTTGGCTTAAAAGAATTCTAGTAAAGCATTTTCTTTGACATTCTTGGAAAGAGTGGAGATAATTTCACCGTGTATATTCAAACATGAAGAGTTTTACATCAAATGGAAAGATTTTCTTACAAAAGTAGCTTCAAACCCATGCTTCAAAAGCTTCAAAAGTGCTCTGTAAAGTTAAAAAAAAAATCCCTCATGAAGGTGGCTAAGAAGAGTGTACAAAGCTGTCTCCGAAATTCTGTTAAATTATTGAACAGGATCTTTTTTTTTTTTTTTGTAGTGCATAAATTCAATATAAGGCGGGACCAGTGGCATAGCAGTCAGCACATCTGTCTCACACCAAAAAGGCCATGTGTTCGAGTACTAGGTTGGGGTGTGTCTGTGTAGAGTTTGCATGTTATCCCTGTGCTTCCCTGTGCTTGGGTTTTCTCCTGGTCCTCTGGTTTTCTCCCACAGTTCAAAGACATGCACTGACATGCACTGTACACCGCCATTTCCCAGTGTCAGCTGAGATAGGCTCCAGCCTCCCGGCAACTCTAGTAGGATTAGGTGGTTTGCCAAATAATTGAGTAATACAATTTACTATAAACTACTTTGATAGGTTTGTAATCTTTCAATATTCAACAATTATGCACTAAAATGAGATTTTATTGATGATTATTATTTTAAATCATACTGGACACAGGTGAGCACAAAATACAGGCAGGTATAGAACAAGCTGTGGTCTCGTTAAACAATTTTCATAAATACTGTATGGTAATACTTTTGCCATTGAGCAAGGCACCTAACCCTCAGCTACTCTCTGGATGCCACATGTGTGTTGTCACTGTTACCTTTGTTGTGTGCTCACTCTGGATGAGTTAAATACAAATGTCAAATTTCCCTCGCAAAATCACTATAGTATAAAATAAATAATAATACACGCCATCATTTGACAAAGTCCTGCATCACAGTCTAAATCATTGCACACTACAGAAAATAATTCCTGTAATGACTACTGCAGGATTTTCTTCTCTTTGTACCTAAATAAATTTTGCTGAAAATAGCAACAGTATCATCCTGCTAAAATATTGTTGAACAGTGTCTGAGTGACTAATACCTCCAGTCCAGCAGCGCTTAGCTCCTTCTCCAGATCAACACACTCAACCTGCAGTCTGTCCATCACAGCTTGCTGCTGTTCCTTCACAGATACCACCTGAGGAGAGAGAGAGACACATCACAAGAGAAAAGATAATAAACAAAGGAAAGGGGAGAGACAGACAGAGGTCACAAGATCACATTTAAGAACACAAAAATGACATCTACTTCTGAATGTGTGGAAGGCATTATTTATATGGTCTAAAGTATAGATTCCAGGAGAAAAATGAACTGTTTGTGGCAATTTTCTGAGTGTTATAAACCTAAAAGTTTAAAAAGTCTACCTTTCCTTCTTAGTCTTTAACTACACATGTATTACTATATTTTTCGGACTATAAGGCACACTAAAAATCATTTTAATTTTCTCAAATTTGGTGTTGCGCCTTATAGTCTGATGCGCCTTGGTAATATTATGGTGTGTGTAGGACCCCAAAATGGGCCCCGTTAAGAGACATGCTTACGAGGGAGATTTCAAACTGAACTCTATCAATCACGCAGTACAACATGTGAATCGACCAACTGCCGGAGAATTCAACATTACGGAATCAATGGTTTGAAAGTGGCGAAAGCATGATGACCTGCGCCAAGTAAAGAAGACCAAACAGCATTTCCGAGGGAACAAAGCGAGATGGCCACAGTTAGAGGATAAAATTGAACAATTGGTTATTGAACAGAGAACAGCAGGTAGAAGGGTCTCTACAGTCTCTCTTCGACTCAAGGCAACAGCAGTAGCATGCGAAATGAAGATGAACGACTTTCGAGGTGGTCCTGCTGGGTACTTCCTCTCCATCTCCCAGCAACTGCCAAAGGACCATGAAGAAAAGCTGACCATTTTCCACACCTACTGCAAGAAAAAGATCACTGAAAAGAAGACCCATCCAGAACACATCACCAACATGGATGAGGTCCCCCTCACTCTTGGTATCCCATTCTAACGTAATGTTG
Source organism: Plotosus lineatus (assembly GCA_024760905.1). NCBI lineage: Eukaryota > Metazoa > Chordata > Actinopteri > Siluriformes > Plotosidae > Plotosus > Plotosus lineatus. The sequence continues at coordinate 38,880,547 of CM045729.1, read as the reverse complement.
AGAAAACAGGGATTAGTATGGTATCTACAAGCACCACTGGGAATGAGAAGTCACAATTCACTGTAGTACTCGGCTGCCAGGTTAATGGCGGTCATTTTCGAGAGGAAGACTTTGCCAAAAGAAGTTTCCGGCCAACATCATCATCAAGGCTAACCTAAAGGGCTGGATGGACAAGGAGAAGATAGGTAAGTGGCTGAGAGAAGTTTATGACAAGAGACTGGATACCTGTTTCCACAAATCTCCATCCCTATTGATCTACGACTTCATGCGCACCCATCTCACTGATACCGTCAAAACCCAAATGAAGTAAACTAATTTGGAGCTTGCCGTCATTCCGGGTGGATTAACCAAAGAACTCTAACCACTCTATATTGGTATCAACAGGTCATTCAAAGTGAAGCTGCGAGGTGCTTGGGAGCATTGGATGACAGAAGGTGAACACACATTCACCAAGATCGGGAGGCAACCCCGGGCGAGTTACGCCACTATCTTCCAATGGATTGTGGATGCCTGGGCAACGGTATCGGTCTCAAGTGTCCGAGCTTTTAAGAAGGCGGGAATCATCATTGATCAGCAAAGTACCAGCAACGAGACTGACTCGAATAATGACAAGAGTGATCCGGGCTTGATGTCGAAATTGGTAACTGTTCAACTCAGACACTGAAGATGAAGAATTTGATGGATTTGTAGAAGAGGAATGAGAGAACTGAAAAAGTGAGTTTGTTTTATATTGTTACAGCTGAACAATGTTGAGAGTTAATGTGAATGAGTTGAATCAAGTTTGACTTATCTGACTTTTGTTTCGCTTAATGCGCCTTATAATCCGGTGTGCCTTGTGTGTGAAAATAGGCCGGTCTGTCGTCGTTTGTTGATATTGTGCATTATAATTCGGTGCGCCTTATAGTCCACAAAATTCAGTGGATTTATCTTGTGATAGTTTCACATCTGGAGAGTCAGCCTCGATTTACTTTTTGGCAAAAGACAGGTACACCTTAAATAGCTTGCTGGTCCATTGCGGGGCCAATATGTGTTATTTAAGATAAATATGTTGTTTACAATTCACGTTTGCATTTTCTCTTCATGTTTGCATGAGTTTGCTCCAGGTACTCCAGTTTAATCCCACAGTCTAAAGACGTGCACATTACTTTAACTGGCTATGGCGAATTACCCCAAGGTGTGAGTATGAGTGTAGGTTGTGTTGTGGTTGCCCTGCAATTGTTCTTCAAACCTCTCATGTGTGAATGCATTCATTCTTTCATTTGCTAAACCGCTTAATTCCACTACTATTTCAGGGCGTCTATCTCAAAAACTTTTCAGACTTTTGGTGAAGATGGGGTACACCCAGAACAACTCACCAGTCTATCACAGGAGAAAGCAATCAAAACACAACCACTCACATTCACAAGTAGTGGCAATTTGAAACAGCCAGTTAGCCTAATGTGCATATTTTTTGACTGTAGGAGGAATAAGACTAAATGGCAGAAACCCACACAAGAATGGAGAGAACATGCAATCTTCGCAATATACAGAAGCCTGTCACTAAGCCCAGAACTCAAATCCAGGACCTTCCTGGAGTGAGGCAGACATTCTAACCACTATGCCATGGATACATGAATGCCTCAAAAGTTTACACAAGTACACAGTAATCAAATTGATTAATATACTCATATTTTGTGACAGAACAAAAGCAAAAACCTTAGAATAGAAATTCGATTCCATGGCACACCACCTTGGCATTTAAGCATCATATCCTTGTAGAGAACACCATGGTCCCTTGGCAGACAGGGCTCATAGGGCCAACATAGAATTAACTATAGGTCAAATATAATGCTATTGGAATTATAAGGCTATTATCAGAGTAAGAAGGTGTTTATCTGCACTATCTACAGCTATAGTTACCAGCTAGAATTTGATGTAAATGTAAAAAATATGAAAGCTGTCTTATTCTATCTGCCTTTTCTCAATTATTGTTCTGTTTGCTGACAGTGATAATAACATTGCACATTGCTTGATTTATTTAAGAACTGACTACAGGTATACAGTTCTATGTTAGGAATTATTTCAATTTGGGTTTTCCACAATCTGAAAGTGAAATCTCTCAGTGGTGGAAAGTACTTACACTCAGCTTGAGAGCTTCTATAGAATAAAGCCCATATCCTCCTCTCCTAGGCTTTCTCCCACTTTAAGATTTATCTTCACACCAAAAAAAGTCAGTGAAGGTTGAAATGAAGTGGATCTTTTTAAAAAGTCCATAACACATTACTGAATGAGAGAGATCAGAGAGAGAGGGGGAGAGAAGGAGAGAGGGAGAGAAGGAGAGAGAGAGAGATGCCTTCAATGGTGTATAGCACTGAATGAGAGCAATGGTAAGACCAGCTGATTTGATGACTCATATCTTGGGCACCTGAGAGTGTGCTCTCTTCAATAGTATGAATATATCATCACCAAATCCATTAACATTCTGAAAATGAACCATGTTCCCTTTTCCTATCAGTACTGCAATAGAGGTGAAGGAATTTAATAATTCCACCTGAGCAAGTAGCCTGAATCACTTCTGTTCAGTGCTACAGTTACGTAATGGGGGAAAGGTGAGTTAAAAATCTTAGCAGTAAGGTGATAAGGCCCACTAATAGGTTATTTTAATGTAGTGGAACCTTTCATTCATTTTCTGAACCACTTAATCCTAATTAGGTTCACGAGGCCAGAGTACACCCTGGATAGCTCACCAGGCCATTGCAGGACAGAAACAATCTGATGGCTTTTTAGCCTACTCTTGTCGAAAGTGAGCAATGGTTCTTTTACATGCCTCACACCATAGACAGTGTGGAACATGGCTGGCCTTCGATAACCCAGTTAGCTGCACTGGATAGCAGTGACAAATCCTGATAGTGGGGCTTCAAGTCCCAACCTTGGGATTAGCAATCCAGCACCTTACCACCAGGTCAACTCTCCCCCTGCAGTGGAACCAATGAGAGTAATTGCTTCTTCTTTTGACTGTACCACTGTGTGTGTGTGTGTGTGTGTGTGTGTGTGTGTGTGTGTGTGTGTGTGTGTGTGTGTGTGTGTGTGTGTTTGAGAGTGAGAGAGGGGAGAGAGAGAGAGAGAGAGAGAGAGAGTGTGTGTGTTTGTAAAATCAATATAATTACGGTATTACATTCACAGCAAAACCAGAAAAGATCATTCCAGTTGGTCCTGTTCTTCAAAAAACTATTTAAGGGGTAAAACTTAGTTTTAAGGTTCAGATACAAATAAGGTTTAGGTTAGGGGTAGGATAAATGTCAGGGTTAGGTATTTAGTTGTGTTAGTTAAGGCCAGGGTAAGAGGCTGGGAAATGCAATATGCTAATGATGAGTCGTCACAAGAATAAAAGCACATGACTGCGTGTGTGTGTGTGTGTGTGTGTGTGTGTGTGTGTGTGTGTGTGTGTGTGTGTGTGTGTGTGTTTGTGCCCGAGTGTGTAATTGAACTTGCTACATATTGAGAATTTTTTGGGGACATGAGGACATTTCGGTGGGGACATTGTGGCATATACAGACGCTCCCCGACTTACATTTTAGTTTGGTTCTGGACGGCTGAACGTAAGGTGAAAAAAAACGTAAGTTGTTACTGTATGTTCCAGTGATGTATGACGTCCATACTGTACTATACATCCATAAATACCATTACCATATCTCATAAAACACCCCTAAATCAATTATTATAAACATAACATTGTAAAATATGAAATATTATCTCAAATATCATCAACAATAATTTCAAATAAATTAAATTCAAACAAAATCATTTCAAATAGATACATTTTAATCAAATTCATTCATCAAATATCCAATACAGTATCAAATATAACCTTTACCATGCTCTTTGATGCAATCTTGGGTTTCATCTGTCTCTCAAAGCATGTGCTAGTGTGTATTTGTGTCAAGAAAAGACGATCGGTTGCTTGTGTTACAACACAGAATAGCTGAATGCACTCAAACATATGAATACCTAATTCTGTGAAACATTCTTTCGGAGCTTTCATTAAGAACTGGTTTGTAAATAAAAGTTTCTGTTCGGAAATAGAAAATGGTTCTATCATATCGCAAAAATCCAAAACTTTCCAAAGAAAGGGATTTTTAACGGTACCCATTAATTAGTGAAATCGCCTGTGTGTTTTAGCTTTAATAATTCATTCTGGCTGAAGAGAAAGGTTTCTCGACGAAGCCACCATAGCTCATGGGCTAAATACTTATTATGCACCTGTTTTACGTCTTACTTTTGTTCTCTGTCTGTTTGAAATGGCAATTACAAGACCTCATGACCAGAAGAACGATCTTACGACACTGATTCGTAAAATATAGAATTCAGAGATCAAGTGTTTAGAAACAGAAGGCATACAAGTGCATGAGAAATGAAAAACAAATGTTCGTTCATTTTCTGTAACCGCTTAATCCTAATTAGGGTCACGGGGAGGCTGGCGCCCATCCCAGTTGACTCCGGGCGAGGGCAGAGTACACCCTGGACGGCTAGCCAGGCCATCGCAGGGTGGAAACACGCTAACGGCTTTGCAGCTACTCATGTCGAAAGTCAGCAATGATTCTTTTACTTGCCTCACACCATAGACAGTGAGAGACATGGCCGGCCTTTGATAACCCAGTTAGCGACACTGGGGGAGGGGGGGAGGGGGGCAGTGACTACCTGTAGAGAGTGGGGCTTGAACCCCCAACCTTAGGATCAGTACCTTCATCACCAGGCTACCACTGCCCAAAAACAAATGTATACATCATTACTGTACTTATATCATCGTGCCTCTTGCTGGGTTCATTGACATTTGTTTACATGAGTAAGTAAATGGTTTCAGAAAGACATTGCTGCCAATTACATTTTATTGACAAAAGATAACACTGTATTTAATGCTTATCCAATATGCCTAATAAGTAAACGGGCCCCTCTGACGGTCTCTAAATAAGTTCCCTTATCTGAAAGTAAAACATCTACAAGGTCATATACTGTACTCCTTTTTTTTTGCCCAGCTTTAAGCTTTGATTATAGCCTCAATTCACCATGGCATATATCTTCAGAAACTTGTACATTGTCAAAGCCATGAAGGTCGTTGGTGTAAGAGAAGAAGATGCAAAGGATAGGGTGAGATGGAGGCAGGTGATTCGCTGTGGAAAAGGAAAAGAAGAAGAAGAAAGCCTTATGTTAGTGGAGTTGTATTTTTTTTCTAAGAGGTCTCTTGTTAAGGGGGTTAAATCACTGGATAAAGTCTTTGCAAGCGCATTCCAAAATGAAGTTAAAGAAGTCAAGACACTGTAGTGCCAGTTCATATGAAAATGATTCTTCATGCTCCCTGAGCCACTTTTCCACAATTTATCATGGAAGAAAAACTCCACTGATGGGGTAACCAGGTCATTCAATACATTCAGGTCATCAACTGTCTTCATTTAATTGCATCTACGCATGCTTTATTTTAGTGGCTTTGTACCTTGGCTTCCATGCATGATGGTTACATCACTACATACACGTCCTTGCTTCCACCAACATGCTCGTTACTCTAGGATAATGTAGAACTGGGCTTTTCAGATAACAATTTTTTCAATTGTTTCAGAGTTCAGTCTTTAGACAACCATGCAAACTGAAGCTTTTTATTCCAGTTATTCCCACTAAAAGTATTTCCCTTATGTCCACATAGATGTTTATTCCAAGTCTAATAAGTTCTTGTCACAGTGTGTGGGTGGAAATGCTCTTACATTTATTGTTAAATGTAGCTGAACTTTCTATTATTGTTTTATGTTTGTTTGTTTGCTTTTTTTTTTTACACTTAGCCTTGGCTGCAAAGCCGTCAGCGTGTTTCTGTCCCATGCTAAAGGGTTGTGACAGGAAGGGCATCCGACATAAAAACCTATGCCAAATCAAATGTGCGAATCAGATGATTTGCCGTGGCGACTCCTGAAAACGGAAAAAGCCGAAAAGAAAAGAAGAAGAGCCTTAATCAAGCATTTACATGATTTCTGATCACAGTCAGTGAAGATTTTTTCAACCCAACCACATTTCTTGCATTCCGTTGACAGATCAGTATAATCCATCCAGGTTTTAACAATGAGCAGGTTAGTTCTTTCATCGAATTGAGTCATTTCAGCAGCCACCTTGGTCATTTTATTTGTTTGATTCAGGCCAATAATGTGACCTTTGTAAAATTCAGTAAGATCTTTTCTAGGACCACACAATATGTTTAAGAAATGAGAAGGTACTCGCTGTATAAATTACAAGCTGCCAGCTGAAACATATTAATTCATTAACTCATTGTCTATGATTCATTTCCCACTGAAGCCCAGAAGCTTCTTGTTGTGAGGTGGGCGTGCCAACCACTATGGCACTGTGCCACTAAAGCTTTGGTCTAAATAATGCTTTTTAGTGATCTTTTGTATGAACATTATAAAATATAACATTTTTGCAATTTTATGAAGATAGTAAACACTTAATTAGCATTTAACAATACTCCACTGCATTTCCAAGTGCCAAGTTGAACAGCTTTCTAAAAGGCCACATTCGCGTTTAATTGAGTCATTTTCTTTCCTACTGTAGATACAATGCAACATGACCTTAATGATGTTTTTTTTGTTTGTTTTATCTGCTGATATGTTTGTATCAGAGGAAATTAATATGTACATGCACATCAACAAACCGGATTCCAAAAAAAGTTGGCACACTATACTAACTGTGAGTAAAAACTGAATGCAATGATGTGGAAGTGCCAGATTTAAATGTTTTATTCTCAATAGAACATAGATGACAGCGTCACAAGTTTAAACTGAGAAAATGTATCATTTTAAGGGGAAAATATGTTGATTTTAAATTTCATGGTGTCAACAAATCTCAAAAATGTTGGGACAGGTAGCATTAATAAGCTGGAAAAGTCGATTTCACTTATAATGAACAGCTGGAAGACCAATTATCACTAATGAGGTCCATTGGCAACATGGCTGAGTATAAAAACAGCTTCTCGGAGTGGCAGTGTCTCTCAGAGGTGAAGATTGGGGGAATTGGTGATCCCCTACCTATGTTGCTCAGAAAGATAGTGGAACAATATCAGAAAGGTGCTTCCCAGTGAAAAATTGCAAAAAGTTTGAAGTGATCATCATCTACAGTGCATAATATCATCCAAACATTCAGAGAATCTGGAACAATCTCTGCGCGTAAGGGTCAAGGCTGAAAAACCATACTGTATACTCGTGATCTTTGGGCCCTTTTCCAGCACTGCACCACAAACAGGAATGCTACTGTAAGGGAAATCACAGAATGGGCTCAGCAATACTTCCAGAAAACATTGTCAGTGAACACAATCCACCGTGCCATCCGCCGTTGCCAGCTGAAACTCTAAAATGCAAAAAAGAAGCCATTTCTAAACAGGACCCAGAAGTGCAGGCATTTTCTCTGGACCAGGGGACATTTCAAATGGAGTGTGGCAAAGTGGAAAACTGTTCTGTGGTCAGAGGAATCACAGATCAAAGTTCTTCATGGAAAACTGGGACCCCGTGTCATCCCGACTAAAGAGGACAAGGACAACCCAAGTTGTTATCAGCGCTCAGTTCAGAAGCCTATATCTGTGATGGTATGGGGTTGCATGAGTGCATGTAGCATGGGCAGCTTGCACATCTGGAAAGGCACTGTCAATGCAGAAAGGTATATTCAGATTCTAGAACAACATTAGCTCCCATCCAGACGTCGTCTCTTTCAGAGAAGACCTTGCATTTTTCAACATGATAATGCCAGACGACATGCAGCATTAATTACAACATCATGGCAGCGTAGGAAAAGGATCCGGGTATTGAAATGGCCAGCCTGCAGTCCAGATCTTTCACCTATAGAGAATATTTGGCGCATCATCAAGAGGAAGGTGCAACAAAGAAGGCTCAAGACAGTTGAACAGTTAGAAGCCTGTATTAGACATTAACATTTTTTTTAGATTTATTGACACCATGAAATTTAAAAATCAACATTTTTTTTTCTTAAAATTATACTTTTTCTGAGTTTAATCTTTTGACCATGTCATTTATATTCTATTCCTGTCCCTTGCTAAAGGGTTGTGACAGGAAGGGCATCCGACGTAAAAACCGATGCCAAATCATATGTGCGAATCAGATGATTCGCTGTGGCGAGTCTCGAGAATGGGGAAAAAGCCGAAAAGAAAAGATCTATGTTCTATTCGAAATAAAATATTGAAATTTGGCAGTTCCACATCATTGCAATCAGTTTTTACTCACAATTTGAATAGTGTGCCAACTTTTTTGGAATCTGGTTTGTACATAAAGGGGGATTATCTCTCACACACACACACACACAGACACACACACACACACACACACACACACACACACACACACACACACACACACACACACATATATATACTAGTATACATATACAAACACACATATATATGTGTATATGGATGTCTTCTGTGGCATTCTGTCTGTGTCATAAGATAATAATCAAATATAAAATAACAATAATCTTCCGTAATATTCATTGTTCATTTTCTGAACTGCTTAATCCTAATTAGGATAACGGATGGCATTAGTCAGAGAGGCAATAAAGAGATTAAAGGGGGAAAAAAAGGCTCCACAGCACAGACTGGTGTATCTGTTGGCACTTCACATAGTGGCAAAAAAAAGCCACTGCTTTGAGAAAGAAAGAAATAAGCATTTTAAAGTATGCCAAAATATATGTGGGATACTCCCTAAACATATAAAAGGTCCTCTGGACAGATGAAGACTAAAATTAAACTTTTTGCAAATCTTTGAAAATGCTAGGTTTGGTGCAAACTCAACACTTTATCATCCCAAGAACCCCCATCCCCACAGTAAAGCATGATGGTGGTAGTATCACGATATGGGGATTTTTTTTTCTCGACAGACTGGGAAACTGGTCAGAATTGAGAGATTGGTGGCTGGTACTAAATACATCCAAATTTTGAGGGAAAATAAATTTTTGAAGGAGCTCAAGGGGCTATGTTGATAAACGGTCAAAATCCCAGTGGTTAGATATGTCAAGCTCATAGAGACATACCTTAAGAAAGGACCGGGGAGGGGGGGGAGGGGGTGTCATAGATTGTTTATATTGTAAATATAATTTATTTATACAAAATATTCTTATTATTATTATTATTATTATTATTATTAATAATAATAATAATAATAATAATAATAATAATAATAATAATAATAATAAGCACCCCATGAATGTTATTTTTCAAAAGCTGAAATAAAGTTGGTTGGGAAGTAGAGCTTGAACTTTTCTCAAAAAAAACAAAAAAACAAACAGGTGATGGTACACCAGCGAGGAGGATGAAGGCTCAGCCAAAATGCCTGGTATTGTTTGAAACATGTCCAACTCACATCTGTTCATGTGCCATCTCCTTGTGGGTTACATTTTAGCGCTCAAATAACCGACATGTAACTGAGAGAATCCGGTCATTTTTCTAAATACAGTGATACCTCTGCTCACGAACATAATTGGTTCCCAGAAAGTGTGTGTAAGGCGAAAAGTTCGTCTTCCGAACATTTATTTCCCATAAGAAACCATTAAAATGAGAATAATCCGTTCCCAGGTCCCCATAAAACATAATTTTCTACTAAATAAGCCTTAAAACTACACAAAAATATACCTTATTTTATGTATAATAAATGTCTATTGTATTGTAATTAAAGAAATAAACTGTACTGTATAATAAAGTGGTTTTATTTACCTTTGTGATGGTAGTTGGTGGCTTGATGGAATGGAGTGGGAGGAGGAGGGAGGGAGGGACTTACTGTTTGGAAGGAGAGTTTGGAAACACCTACTGTTTGGAAACACCCTTAGCCACACACGCACCCTTAATAGCTTCCTTGTTCTTAAGGATGGGAGCAATGGTAGACTTAGCGTACTGGTACTGGGATGCTGAGTCACACAAACGCACACCTCGTTCGTGTTTTTCAATGATCTCCGCCTGTGGTGGGGTCTTTTTCGGTCCCATAATAGCAAAAGTACACTCAATATGGTCCAAAATGTCTAGCAAACACAAACCACTTCCGCACTCAAAGAAAGGGGGTGACGACCTGTGACGCCGTGAGCGTGCGTCAGCTTCTCGTGGCCGCCACCGTGGCGCTGTTCGACCGCGTGGTTTGGTTCGTCCGCCGAAAACTAGTTCGTCAGCAGAGACTATATGCTCGCGAATTTAATGTTCTTGAGGTGAAAAGTTCGTAAGCTTAAGCGTTCGTCAGCGGAGGTTTTACTGTACAAGATTTTTCAAAAATAAAGAGCGGTCAGACTCCGATAATAAATAAAACGGAAATAATTAACTATTTCTTCTGTGGACCGGTACCAGTTGGGGATCCCTGCCCTAAGAGGCATGCAGCGGTAATTGATGCAAAAATTGTCTCTACAAAGTAGTGACATTTGGGTGGGGAGAATAATTATGCATGCAGATGTTTTTCGGGGGTATACCATTTTTGTTTGCTTTAAAATAACAAGATAGGTTATCAGTCTATTGCAGGACTAACACAGATACAAACCTTTTGATCTAATGTGCATGTCTAGTCTTTGGGAGGAAACAGGAGTACCCACAGGAAACCCATGCAAACATGGAGATGTGTAAACTCCACACATAAAAGTTATGAGATTCAAACCCAAAGACTTGTCTTTTTGGGGAGCTGTTGCTTTTGTTGTAGATTAGTATATTAATACAGAAGGCCCCCGTTATTTGCAGGGGTTGCATTCTGCCCCTACCCACGGATCCTGAAAATCTGCAAATTATTGATGCGGTTTTAAAACCTTATGTATGATATTACATGCTCTATGCTTCTTAAACATATTCTATAGACAGTCTTACTCATTAATACAGTAATAATGCAGTAAAATGTAGTAATGATTAAGTAAAAACTTTATAATTTTGTACTGTGATAATATTTATTAATGAATAAAGCGCATAGGCTCCTTACTAGAAGCTAGAGAAGATGCAGAACGTTTGAGTGGCATCACAGGACTTAAATAATAATTAAAAGCACGGTAAAATAAATGTACTTCGCAATTCAGGCAATCATGTTGATAACTTGTGCACGAAGGAGAAAAAAAAGAGGTGTACAGGTCATCTGCAACCAATCAGAAGGAGGGAGAAACAGCAGCTTTCAGCCATTGGCTAAATTTGAATCACATGCCAGTAATTTCCGGAGCTGCCACTAATCCGCGAGTATGTGGGGCTGCAACCGGGTAACCACAACTGGGTGGGGTCTACTCTACTTTATTGTGTCCACCATAAATTTTCTTTGCTATTTTTATTTCATTTTACACATGCTTCTCCACAAAGAAGTGATGTGAAATAAAGAAAATTAATCATTAACCACCATGCATTATTCATAAGTGCGCTATCAAGGGTTTTGTTGCTTGCTCTGACCCTCAGTGCTATCTCTCTTATTCTTTGGGTTGTATTCAGTTCTGGGTATTATTTGTACATTTTATTCAGTAATTGCTATGAATTATTCAGTAGCTCTAGCAAGAAATTATTATGACAATTAAGAACGGTATGTAGCAATAAAAGTAAAGCACCTCTGAGGGTTAATTTACAATATTTGGATGCTGAGAAGAAAAAAAAGTTATGTGCCTGCAAAATGTCTCCTTGTCTCACAGTGTAGGTAAAGTTTTTTGTACTATAGCTAAGAGGGTTACGATGCCACTAATGTTTTACATGGATGTCATTTCATAATTTTATGCTTCATCAACTTTGTAAACAAACATGCCTGGTAATTAGTCATCAGTTGATTTGAAAATTAAAAAATTGCCCAATAAGGACTTTTAAAAGGATAGAACAAGCAGACGTATAGAGTGTAGTGTTATATTTTGTGTGTGTGTGTGTGTGTGTGTGTGTGTGTGTGTGTGTGTGTGCATCATATAGATAAGTCTACATACATGAAAAGTACTGAAATAAAAGGATGATTTAAATATTTTTAAACGTGTTCAACGTTTTAGTGTTTACATACAATAGATAGATAGATAGATAGATAGATAGATAGATCGATAGTTAGACAGTCAGACAGACAGATTTTTGTTTCCGAAAGAAATTTACGAGGATCAGGCCATCTAAAGAGTATGTTGATGTTTATTTACGAACCTGCTGAAAGACTTGCTCCCACTCTGCTTGTTGATTGAACGCTTCAGGCTGTGACATCAGTCTGTAGAGCAGATCCTCTCTCAGCTGGAATATCGGCTCCACTGTGGCCAAGCGGAACGCTTCACATTCTTGTTCCAAACTCAATTCTACACACACACATATATAATATGATCTCTAATCACGTCACACACATAAGGAATACAACTCATTGTTATGTGTATTTAGAATAACCTTATATATTATTATTATTATTATTATTATTATTATTACATTTGTATCCTAGTTATTTTATTTTCTTGGGAAGTTGGTGGCTCTATTTCAAACTAATTGTCTAATTTTAACACTGTCACTTTTCAATTCTTTCACTATTTTGGGTCTGATTTTTAATATGACACCACTATCTGAGTGGCTCAACCCAATATATATGCAGCTGGATAATTAACAATTATTTGCCAAAGGCAAGGTGGATGTTACTAAATAGTCCCCTTCCTCGTTTGGCTGCTTCCATTAGGGGTCTCCACAGAATATCGTCCTTCTCCGTCTGACTCTTTCTGTATCCCATTCTATTATCACCTGCATGTCCTCCCTCACTACATTCATAAATATCCTCTTTGGCCTTCTTTTTCTCTTCCTATGGGGCGATAACATCCTCAATATTCTTCTACCAATATACCCATAATATACATCAAATATTTTATGAGATACGGTAATGGTATTTATGGATGTATCGTACAGTATGAACGTTATACGTCACTGGAACATACAGTAACAACTTACGTTTTTTTTTTCACTTTTTATGTTCAGCCATCCGGAACCTAACTAAAATGTAAGTAATCTGTAATTCAGACTTTAATACATACTGCATGGAAACGTAAGTAAGCCATGTGAAACTAAAAATAAAAGTTTGATTCACTTTCATCCAAAGCATTATATCTGTATTCAACACAGGAAATGATACATGATGGAATTATGATTTTTATGGTTATTTTTTCCAATTTAAATCATGGCACTGATGACCATGTTTGCTTTCAGTGACTGTGACAAACTGTGTGGGCATCATTTTAATTTAAGCCTTATCTACATGGATTGTGAGCTTTTATATTCCTAGATAGTGGACTAGTCACATCCCACTGTTCCTGTGTAGTGTATATTAAAGTTATGTAACTTGTGACTGTCAAAACACTAAAACAGAATTTTACACATATGCAGTATTCAATTTTTCACTTGAAAGGTGTTCATAGTTTATTCACAGAAAAACGTTCATTGCACTGCAGAAAATAATGTAATCACAGCTGCAGTACGTACGTCTATATCTGATTATACTAATATAATTGCATTCACATTACACACATTATACACGTCACTTAATTAAGAAAACATTAATACATTGTAGTAATATCATTTCCTCAGATTCTAACTGTGATATTATTCTGCCAGAAAACACTAGTGATTCCAATATTGCGCACCAGGACAGTAATAACCAAACATCTGCCTCGAAAGAATACAAAAAGCTTAATAACAATGTTTTTAACATCATTATACTATAACATTATAGTATTCCATATTAAACTGGTAATAATTATTTATTACCAAAACACAGTAGCTCATTGAAGAGGTTCCCGCCCTCCCCTTCTTCCAATCTGCTTCTGGTCAGGAAGCTCCTGATATCTGCTTCCAATCGTTTCCTAAAACAGAGGAATCAGATATAGCACAATGGACCTTCTGAGACTATCAGTGTCATTCTAGTTGTACTTACTCACTCCTCTCACTCAACTCATTTGCTAATATATTTCATATTAAGGGATGTTAAGGGAAGACTGGATTTTATCTTAGCCAACACTGAGCAAAGGCGGGGCACACCCTGAACAACTTGCCAATTCATCAGCGAGCTAAAACAAACACACAAAAGCATTCACAGTCATGTCTAGGGACAATTGGAAACAGCCAATTAGCCTAAAGTGTATGTCTTGGGACACTGGGAGGAAACCAGATTTCCCAGAGGAAACCTATCTAAGCACAGGGAATAAATGCAAACTCGACATGGAAACCCCAAACCCAGGAATCAAATCCCCATGCTTTTTTGCTTTGAGGTGGACACCTCACAGAACGTCATCCCTTGCCACTTCGCGATTTGAGCATTGCGGTCTCGGTACATCGCGGCATTTTAATTAAAAAAATAAAATAAATAAATAACTATTCATAAAAAATCCAAAATTCGCGCTGAAACTCACATGTAGATAAGATAGCATAAGATAAGATACAGCTTTATTAATCTCACAATGGAGAAATTCACTGTTACAGGCTCTTGAGGTACCATCAATAGGGGGTGCAAAAATAGATACAAATAAAAACATACACACATACATATATATTATATAAGTAAATAAATAAATAGATACATAAATAGTATAAATTAATAAACAATAAAAGAAAAGAAGGGAACAACTTTGTAGACTGGCCTATATTCAAGTGTATATGTATCGGCGGGCAGAGTAGATGGGTTGATATGGTTCACAGTCAGTGGGGTAGATGTGGTTGATTAAAGTGCACGGGGTTTTTATTGCACATAACCGGTATTTTCATAGACGGTTACAATGTAAGCAAGCGGAAGGCAGGGATCCAAGGCAGGCTGCGTCCATTGTTTCCAAACGACAGACTGACGTGTCCCTCCTCCCCAGTTCAGGCAGGAACCGCCCACTCAACTCAATCTCGCAAGCTGATTGGCTTAGACGCGTGACGCTATTGCCTCCCGCCCACTCAACTCAATCTCGCAAGCTGATTGGCTTAGACGCATGACGCTGTTGCCTCACACATTCCCACGGGATTTTTTTGTGATTTTGTGATCTTACTGTAGAGTGTTTGTGAACGTCCTGCACCGCGGAAAAAAGCTACAGTATTGTCAGAGGTGAGTACAGTACGTAAAG
The DNA here is from genome assembly GCA_024760905.1 of Plotosus lineatus. Classification (NCBI taxonomy): domain Eukaryota; kingdom Metazoa; phylum Chordata; class Actinopteri; order Siluriformes; family Plotosidae; genus Plotosus; species Plotosus lineatus. Next base: position 38,865,496 of record CM045729.1, on the reverse strand, counting down.
TATTTATATATAAATTATATTTAAATATTAATACATTACAGTATTTACATATGCATATAACTGTGTAACGTTTAATATATACTGATTGATTAAAACATATTTTATTCAAACATGAAATGGATTGGGCACAAGTTATCCAACTTAATAAAGCCCTCTCCAGGTAGTTACAGTAATTATATTACAAAATATACAGCAAGATACTGACAAGGGAAGGATATATACAAAAGAATTAAAGGAATCGTTTAGTATTACAAATAAATATTTGTACACATTTGAAAACATTCTGGTTTTCTCTAAGAGAATAATCTGCATTGCCATTTAAAATGAGATTAATGTCGATTGGTGCTCTTTGATGGACAATGTACTCTAAAGTTTTTAACATTTGTTCACGCTGAAAATTATATAAGGGACATTCTAGAAAATAGTGAAAAACATTCTCACACTTGTGGCCACACTGACCGTGTGCATCATCCTTTACATTAATTCTAAATAAATCATAATTAATTGAACGCGACATATATCTATATATAATATACAACACTTCTTGATATTGTATAGACGCGAAAACATATAGAAATGAGACAACATGGTAGAAATGGGGGCGGGGCGTTCATACTTTGCGTTTTTTTCGAATATCGCGGCCAGGTCCGGTCTACATTATCCGCGATATTCAAGAGATGACTGTATATTAAAAAAAATAATAATAAAAATTAAAAAAAAAAAAGATTACAATGTGAAAGAATATTCTTTCAACTTCGGGGGAAAACTGGAGCACCCAGAGGATTCCTGTACAAGCACAGGGACAGGGAGAGTATGCCAAGCCCAAAAACATAAACAAAAAGTTGCCTCTGGTTCCTGTTACTCCTCACATGTCAATCATAGAAAACTTACTTATATTTGATATCAAAATGTACTTCTTTGATTTAGAGCTGTGAGGCTAAGGCAGTGAATGAGTAAAGGAAGATTACTGTAGCGAAGCATTCTGTTTAGAGCTGTAAATTCTTAATGACTGCATCAAACCCAGTATCACAGAAAGATGTATTTGGTTTCAGGCTGATTGTTATCTGTACATGCAGAAAAATGGGTGCTATAGATCTGAAAACAGAATCCCAGCTGCTTTCTTTTAAAGTTTTATTGTTTGTAGGCACAAACATCAGGTTCTTGTACAAGGCCCAAACTCTCATTTGAAGCATATAAACAAATCAGAAAGGGTTTCCCTGCCAAGTCTGATTCCTATTAAGATATCTTCTTTACGTCTTGCATTTAACTGAGTCACATAGTAATGTTACCAGTCTCGATTATTTTGATTAAGCATTCTATCTTCTAAACCGCTTCATCCTTAATTTATCACGGGGAGGCTGGAGTCCGTCCCAGTCGACTTCCATGAAGACAGGGTACACCCTGAACAGCTCAGCAGACCATCACAGGGACAAGATACACAACCATTCATACTGATATTCACATACAGGTCCAATCAACAATATCCATTTAATCCTAATGTGTATGTCTTTTGCACTGTGGAAGGAAACGGGAGTACAAGGAGAAAGCCCACCTAAGCACAGGGAAAGCATGCAAACTTCACACAGAAGTATCTTTGACAAGGCAAGGACTTGAACTTTGGGCTCTCCTGCTGTTCGGCAGACGGGCGAATCATTAGAGGCTATTTTTAACTGATGATCTAGCTGTTAGTTGATCTTTCTTGTTAGCTACATTCACTTTGTAGTTTTATGATGAAACTAATAAAGCAGACTTCAAACATGGTACGTGTCTTAGCGTATGCATTCCAAAGATGATAATAATAATCAAAAAAAGATGTGTACATGGTATGTTTTTGGTTGAGGTGTTGTTTTTGCGAAGAAAGTCCTGGCAATGAGAATTTTCACAGGTCAGATTAAAGGTGATAGCAAACGCACAATTATCAAACTTTCCATCGGTGCATACTGCCTGATGGTGCTAATGAATTGGATGGCAGGATCAGTAAGCAGCTTTGTGTGTGTGTGCGTGCACGCTGTTTGCTCATTACTGAATCCCACATGCATGCTCCCCATTAACCTTGCCTGACTCACACACGCTCATTACCCTAGAGCTGTAGTTGCCCTTCTCAAATCACACACCTTTATAAACCTGCAGGTTCTTTCTTCTATCTCCCCACGACTTTCTCTGACTGTCTGTCTCTCTGTCTCACTCCTACACACATCGTTTAAAACACAATGTCACATGCCTGTGCGGAAAATATACCGAAAATACAGTGTGCACAGAATCTCATAAACCCACTGATGGTATACAGCAGGGTTACATCAGACAGCTTAATTCAAATGGATCCAACTGAAGCCTTCTCTTCCAAGCCTCTTAAAATCTTATCTTCTTCCTCCATGAATATACTTTCCTTTTTCTTTCCGTCTTTATCTCTTCTCTTCCCTCTCTTGCTGCTATGAGTCTCTCTATCTCTCTCGGTTTCCTCTCATCTCATCATGGCTTTTCCTCTCCTCTGGCAAGAAAACTGCAATCAGGAGTTTCACCTCATCTCTCTTTGCCTGTTTTGCCTGAGTGGCCATGCAACTGTAGAGCTGAAGGAGAATAAACTATCTGTCAGCCTGGGGCCTTTTACAAGAAACTTCATGTCACCTTCGTCTTGTAGTTTATAGCTGTGAGAGAACTACAGCTCCCTTCATCCACCGCTGACATGTTCATTTCATATGTGCTACAACCCACATGGTGAATGAGCGTCTCGCAGTTGATGGACTCATCCAAACTGAGCTCCCAGAGCACACTCACAGCCCAGCCGTATACCTGATATTATTATGGATAAAAAACAGTGGGCGATCATCCACAGAGGAAGAAGAAAAAGGAGACATTATAGTAATGTAGGGCGATGCAGTGGTATAGTGATTAGCACATTTCCTCCCATGTGCTTCGGCACGTGATATGATGAGATTTCCTTTTGGTTTTTTCCCTTTATCAGGGGTCGCCACAGCAAATGATTCGCACGTTTGATTTGGCATAGGTTTTTATGCCGGATACCCTTCCTGACACAACCCTTTAGCAAGAGACAGAAATACACTGACGGCTGCACTGGGGGGGGGACAGTGACAACCCTGTGGAGAGTGGGACTCGAACCCCCAACCTTAGGATCAGCAATCCAGCGCCCTATACCACTAGACTACCACTATTTATCCCAAATACACCAATACACAAATGCTCTGCAGCCACCATCTAGTTTTATAGCACATACAGTAATAAGATTTAAATGTATGACATTTATACAAAAAGAAGCATAGTGCAGGAAGTGTGTGTGTGTGTGTGTGTGTGTGTGTGTGTGTGTGTGTGTGTGTGTGTGTGTGTGTGTGTGTGATGTGCAAGACTATTGTAAGATGCAATTGCAAAGATTGTAAAGACTGGAATAAGGAAAGAAAATTTATGGAGTGGATAAAGTCTGTATATCAGAAATATGGGTGCCACACTGACATTGTTTTCCTCCATGAGCGGTTGCAGAGCCAGTGTGTCTCACTTTCTAGTGCCCCGCGCGCCCAGCTAGTGTCAAGATTTTGTGTGTTTTTTTGAGATGTCACTGGCTGTCTGCTTCTCACTAACTGTAGCAGGACACAGAACTTCTGGACCACACACAGTTGAAAAGTGGAACATTTAAAATCACTCAAGACCAGTTGTTGGACACTGGACACAGGACAAGTGCATGGTGGTGACTCTCCACTGTCTGTTAAAGAGTTAAGCATCTCTGCTCAACACCAATGTCTCAGATCAATACAAATATCTCACTTAAACATCTGCTCAATAACAACGTCTCAGTTCGATATCAGCATCTTAGTCTACTATCAATGTTTTAATCCAATACATTTGGTTTCACTCCATATGATACTAATATGATAACAATAACGCCTCAACACACTTCCAATTTCTTACTTAAATACCATCATCTCAGTTTAACATCTCAGTCCTGCATTTTTGTTCAATACCAACATCTCAGTACGATGCCTGAATATTGGTACAGTACTTATTTCTCAGTCTATCATCAACCTGGTTAAATATCAACACCTCATCCCAACAGCAATTTAACATATATGTTCAGAGTTCACACATAAATACATTATGGAACAATATTCATCATTTATCTTCAGTAACTTCATGGATCAAACCTTCAACCCCGATACTCTGAGAAACCAATCTTGGTTACTTACCCCTTATTTGAAATGACTGAAAAGTTATGTATAATAGAGTGATTGGTTGATGTAGCAGGTAATGCTGCTACCTCAGAACTGTATTGTACCTGATTCAATCCTGATATCTGATTACTATTTGTAAGTTTTATAGGTTTTCTGTGCGAGAGTTTCCTTGAGGTTTTTCAATTTCACAGGCACACACAAATTGATGCTGCTAATTTGTTCCACGTTGGAAATAAAAGTGTGAATGTGTGTGGTGCAATGTATGGACTGGCATGCCATGGTATTTGTATGTATGTATGTGTATAGGACATGAAGGTCGTTGGTGTAAGAGAAGAAGATGCAAAGGATAGGGTGAGATGGAGGCAGATGATTCGCTGTGGCGACCCCTGAAGGGAAAAGCCGAAAGGAAAAGAAGAAGAAGATATATATATATATGTGTGTGTGTATATATATATATATATATATATATATATATATATATATATATATATACACATACACACACACACACACACACATTTATATATAGTATATACCTCACATTAAGACCCTAACTTATACAACTTATGCAAAAATAAATCTCTTAATCTTGGTAACGGAACAGATCTGGGGGTCTCAGGCATAGAGAATTGTGGTAAACAGTGATGTGGGGCTGCTGTCGCTCCCTCACTCTTCATGCTCACCCAGGTCCATTGACAGTGGAGTAGCTGATTGCCCAATGTCAGAGGGTGCTGTCATGTCTGTCTTCCTTCTGGTTCTTTCTTATAGTTATGCTGCTATAATGAGTTATGCCAGAGTCCCTGCTTGCACTCAGCTATAATAAATATTCTTGTCTCCATTCCACTGTTATGAGTAAACCTAACAACCTCGCTCTCTCTCTCTGTCTCTCTCTCTTTCTCTCTCTCACTCTGTCTCTCTCCCTCTCCATCTCTTTCGCTCTATACACCTCCCCCCTCTCTATGTGTGCATGTGTGTTTTTTTTGAGGTACACGTGCTGCTTCTGGGATGTCAATGACACTGATCCTTCTGCTTTCTGAGTCCTGTGGTCTGTCCTGGAGTGCTGATTCTGACTAGAGTTGCTATATTGGAAGCCCCTCCCATCTGCTGATGAAGATCTATATGGACTGGATGTGCACTCAGAGATTATGAAGATGACTTTTTCCCTCACTTGTTATGATATAAACTCTTTTTTGACAATTATTTAGGATTTACAATTATGGTATAACCAACCGGACTTCGTTTTGGACCATGAAGTGATATCTTATATGAAGTTTCTCCCCAAATGAGGATGGGTTTCCCTTTTGGGCGTGGTTCCTCTCAAGATTCCTTCCTTGCATCAACTGAGGGAGTTTTTCCTTACAGCCTTTGCCACAGCCTTTGTTTGCTCATTACAAATGTTTCGGGGTTGTAGAAAATATTTAAACTTCTTTGTTCTTTGTAAATTCCTACTTTTACTTTTCTTTCCTGCTTTGTGACAATGTCAATTGCAAAAAAAAAAAAAAAAAAAAAAAAAAAAAAAAAAAAAAAAAATGGGTGAAGGTAGGGTACACCCTGAACAGCTTGCAAGACCATTGCAGTGTAACACACATACAACCATACTCACATCCAAACCTAAGGGAAATTTGGAACAGCCAATTCACCTAATGTGTTTGACTTTTGATCAGACATCCTGTGAGACATCCTGTATGACCAGACATCCTGAAGAAATTATACATGAGCACAGGGAAACCATGACAAACTGGTCACAGAAACACCATATGCTACATTACTGTGCCACCCACAAACAAGCAAGATATGAAAAAAGATTACAATATGAAAGTGTACTCTTGTGTACATCAAGATAACTGGCTCTTAAAGAGAATGAGAGATTCTCATTGGTTTATTGTATGTTACATCCAAAACACACCCATAAATATTTAAAACACTAAATATAACCCTTTTGTACCATGTGCCAGATGCTGCAACAATTTTTTTCTCTGATAAACTAACAAAAGTGGCACCACACTCTAAATGCAGTTGTTCCATGTGCTTCAGACCGTGCACTTAGATCTTTAAAATAAGGCCCCAGAATAATACGGACCAGGATAAATCGGCTAAAGATAAAGAAATGAGCAAAAGGCTAAATAACAAAAAAAAAAAAAAAAAAAAGATTTGTAAATTAACAGTTGAAATTTATTCAGTTTGAATCATCTATCATATAGAAAATGACAGGACGATCATTAAACAACAGACTTAGTCAAAGAACACATTATTTGGTAAAACAGTTTGAAAATAGAGGCAGTGGTGGCCTAGTGGTATAGGGCGCTGGATCACTGATCCTAAGGTTGGGGGTTCAAGCCCCACTCATCACAGGTTGTCACTGAACACCCCCCCCAGTGCAGCTAACTGGGTTATCAAAGGCTGGCCATGTCTCTCATTGTCTATGGTGTGAGGTGTAAAAGAACCATTGCTGACTTTCAATAAGAGTAGGCTCCAAAGCCGTCAGCATGTTTCCGCGTTGTGATTGCCTGGCGAGCTGTCCAGGGTGTACTCCGCCCTCGTCCGGAGTCGGCTGGGATGGGCACCAGCCTACCCGCGACCCTAATTAGGATTAAGCGTTTACAGAAAATGAACTGAACTGAACAGTTTGAAAATTGGAATAAAAATGAAAAACAGCTGTATATAAAATTTCTCTTCCCATCACCTAGGACAAACTGGAGAGATTATATCTCTGACATGGCTTAGGAATGCCCCAGAATCCTACTGAAGGTGTAAACATGGGTTTACGCTGGGCCCACGATGTCCACAATTGCCACGATTTGAAAGAACCATAAGTGGGGTTGTGGTATTAAATCATGATGATCTTAAGGGAACTTATTGGATCGTGACAAAATTTTTGATCGTCAAAAGATGCCAATTATGATAAAGTGTGGGAATCGTCACTTTTTTGAATCATGGAGATCGTAAACATTGATTGTGGGCACAATGTAAACCTAGGTTAAGTGAAACTGGCTTGGAAATGGGGTCTCAAGGCTTCCCTTCTGTTGCTATTGCCTTGTGACTCAGATCTGGATAAGTGGTGAAAAAAGAAAGATAAATTACCTTGGCAAGTCTTTTATTTTTATTTAAGTCTTCACAAAAAATTGCCGATCATTTTCGTTCAGTTTGAATATCTTATATACCCAACACTGACCTGTTTTAAATGCAAAATGATTTCTTCAGGCGACCTTCTGACATGCGAACTCGCATCAATTAGTACAGACCCATGCATAATTATCACTAGTGCTTCCAGTAATTATTAAATGTACAGTGTGAATCAAAAGGCTGAAAGCACGAAGCAAAAGGCTTTTAATCTGAAAGTAAGCCAGAATGCCCAGAGGAAACCCAACCAAGTGCAGTGAGTACATGAAAACTCCACTCAGAAACACCCTCGAGTATGGGGCTTGAAACTGGGACCTTCATATAGTGAGGCAGAATTGCTAAGCCCTACACCACTCTTCCGCCCCCAATAAAAAACATTTTTTTTTTTTTTTTTTTTTACAAATGATATAACCGATAACATGAGTGAAAAGTGGAATCTGTTAAAATATTCATATTCATTTTATATTTGTGACATTTGGTAGCAGCCCTTACCCAGAGCAACTTAGATTTTTATCTCGTCCATTCTCCTGAGCAGTTGAGGGTTAAGGGCCTTGCTCAAGGGTCCAGCAGCTTGGTGGTAATGAAACCTGAACCCCCAGCCTTCTGATCAGTATCCTTGAACTAGCATGAACTCCACCACTTCAAAAACCCTTGATTCATTATAGATTACCTGCTTCGGCTCAGTTTGTGGTTTCCGGAGGTCCACACTTGTCTTTGCTGGCGCAGCATGCAGTTCTCTTTTCTCTCCTGAGCCACTCGCAGACTTTTCTGCATCTGACAGAGAGCATACAGACATCAAATACATGTTGAAATCCAGAATCACCTTAATCCAGCTGAATGGCTGTCACGGCTCAGAGGTTAAAAGGGGTTGTAATCTACTGATCAAAAGGTAAAGGGTCAAGCCTAAGCACTAGAAAAGTTCCACTGTTGAGTCCTTGAGGTAAGGTAAACGGTAAAGTCTGTTGGGTTTCTACACCCGAGCCTCGTGGCTCATCAGGCCGGTGCGTATCCCTGGTTTCCATAGCGTGAAGCGACCAGGAGTTCAACTCCCCCTGGATGGGACGCTAGTCCATCGCAGGTTACCTTCCCAGTATATTTTTACTGGTACCCATTTATACTGCTGGGTGAACAGAGGCACACTTGTGGTTGAGACCTTGCCCAGGGGTCTTAGCACAGTGAGGGTCTCAGTGGGATTCAAACTCACAACCTCCTGATCATGAGCGTAGCACCCTAACCACTACGCCACTGGCCCCAGTCCTTCAACCAGATCTTTAACCCTTTCTGTTTAATGAATTCAATAATTTTCTCAGCTGTTTAATCTGAATAAGGGTCACAAGGAAGCTAGCCCTGTCTCAGCCGACTTTTGAGGGTAGGGTACACCCTGGACAGCTCGCCAGGTCATCGCAGGGCCAGCACTCACACAACCACTCAGACTGATATTCACACTCACAGCTAGGGGTGATTTGGAACAGGCAGTTAGCCTACTGTGCATGGTTTTGGACTGTCGGAGGAAACTGGAACACCCAGAAGAAACAAAACAAGCACCGGAAGAACGTGCAAACTCCACGCAGAAATGCCCAAGCTGGGAACCGAACCCAGGCCGTCTTGCTGTGAGGCAGACATGCTAACCACTACCCCAACGTACCACCCCATCTGTTCCAAATTTCTGTGAACTTCCGGCCATAGTTAAAACATAGCGACATATTGAATTCACAACACAGCCACGTTGCTTCAATGAGACCAAGACAGAGAGACATGGAGTCTGACCTCGGGAGAGAATCACAAAGTGGTTTGTCCATTACATGGTACATCCTATAATAATGTTAATGAAACTAGTTAATGCACTTAAATTAAATCCACATTATTCTTTATGGAATTAATTGCTCATTAGTAAATCAGAATACAGTACATTAATATGCATGTCTTTGATTTGTGGGGGCAGAGTGTACAATTGATATAAAATTCATTTATTAATTAATTTTCTAAGCTGGTGTACCTGGAAAACACCCATGCCAGCATGGGGAGAGAACATGCAACTTCCACACAGAAATGCCCTTGCTCAGAAATCAAACCCAGGACTCTTTTCTGTGAGGCGGTCGTGCTATCCACTACACCACTGTGGGGCCCTTCGGACAACATTATTTAGTGTTCATGGAAACCGAATTGCTTGGGTTGGATGTTTCAGTCCACCCCTCTATCAAGATGTATAAAGTGGGTGATGATTTGAAACGGAGGGTGAAGTCACATTTTGGGTACAAACATGTGTATGGTACCAAGAAACAGCACAGACAAGTTGTTTTTCCTTAGCCAATTAAAATGCTTAATTCTCAGATGCTTCATTACCATTTCAAGTTACTATAACAATGGGCTATGTCCAACTGGGACATGACCTTGGTGCTGCTTTATGTCTCAGACAAAAATGACAGGCTTTTTTGTTCTCATCCATTTATTTACTCTTTTTTTTTTTTTTTTTTTTACAGAGCAGAAGGGCTTTGATTAAGGACAGTTATAGTTTTTACTTGAATGCAGCCATGAGGTGGGGGGGCACTAACCAGTGTCTCTCCCCCTCATGCCGGTCCCTAGCCCGGAGAAATGCAGAGGGTTGTGTCAGGAAGGGCATCCGACGTAAAACCAATGCCAATTATTGATTATGCAAATCAAAAGTATTACCTCCATACCGGATCGGTCGAGGCCCGGGTTAACAACGACCGCCATCAGTGCTGTCAATCAACAGGGTGCTGATGGAAATTGGACTACTGTTGGTCGAAGACGTCGAAGAAGGAGAGGTGGGAGGCGTGTCCGTAGGCAGAGAGAGAAGAGGAAAGGCATGAGAAGGCCTCGAGGAAGACCGAAGAAGAGATTTATGGATGTGGTGAAGGAAGACATGAAGGTCGTTGGAGTCAGAAAAGAAGATGCGGAGGACAGGGTGAGGTGGAGGCGGATGATTTGCTGTGGCGACCCCTGAAGGGAGCAGCCGAAAGTAAAAGAAGAAGAAGTTATAGTTTTTACTTGGTACGATAACCGTTTTTGTGTTAAAGGCCACTGGATCGCTGATCCCAATGTTGGGGGTTCGAGTCCCACTCTCCAAAAGGTTATCACTGTCCCCCCCAGTGCAGCTAACTGGGTTATCAAAGGCGGGCCATGTCTCTCACTGTCTATGGTGTGAGGCGTGTAAAAAAAAACATTGCTGACTTTCGTAAAGAGTAGCTGCAAAGTCGTCAGCGTGTTTCTGTCCCTTGCTAAAAAGGGTTGTGTCAGGAAGGGCATCCGAAGTAAAAACCTATGCCCAATCAAACATGCGAATTATTTGCTGTGGCGACCCCTGATAAAGGGAAAAAGCCGAAAGGAAATCTCTCATCTCATAGTTTTTTTGGTACCAGGATTTGAAATCTCAATTAGTAGGCTGAAGCCCTTATCATATATTCAACATTGTCTCTCAGTTAGGAAATTAAATGCAGCTCTTCTGCATGACAAGAAGAGATAATGACCACGATTATAATAACAAGAACAGTCTGACTCTGTCTTACATTTCACTGTACAGAGGTTACTATCTTTTTATTTGTTCTCCTCTCTCTCTCTCTCCAACTCACTTGAGCAATGCAAATCTCATTTCTAATTTCTACTATGAATTCTATATACTGTACATACAGTAATTATATTGCAGTAATGTGGATGGCACGGTGGCATGGTGTTTAGCATGCCTGCTTCACAGTCAGAACACCCTTAGTTTAAGTCACAGTCTCAATGAAAAAGTTTCTGTGTGGTGGCTGCATGTTCTTCTTGTGCATGCCTGGATTCTGCTGGGTACTCTAGTTTCCTCCGAAAATACAGGACAAAGCGATGCAGATTAGGTTTATTGCAATTCCGAATTGCCCCGAGCTGTAAGTGAGCATATGGTGTGTGTGTGTGTGTGTGTGTTGACTCCGCGATAGAGTGGCAAGCTGTTTAAGGTGCACCCTAATTTTGACCAGAGTTCACTGAGATGGGTTCCAGCAACCCACGACCCCAGAACAATGAAGCAGTTTGCCAAATGAATTAGTAATGTCGCATTAAAACAATGAACATGCAGGATAGCAGTGAGAACCGCTTAGTCCTAATTTGAGTTGCAGGGAGACTGGCACCCATCTCAGCCAGCTCCAACCAAGGGCAAGGTACATCCCAGATAGCTAGCCAGGCTATTGTAGGACAGAAACATGCTGACGACAACCCAATGGCCTACTCTTTATGAACATTAGCAATGGTTCATTTACATACCTCTCACCACAGAAAGTGAGAGATATGGCTGGGTTTTGACAACATAATTAGCTGCACTGGGGGGACAACGGTGACAGCTTGGTGATGGTGGGGCTTGAACCCTCGACCTCTTCTTATGGACATGACCAGTGAAAGATGCTAATGGATAGATGATAATGACTGGTAATTTTCTCCATTGGGAATTCCATGCTAGGAGATTTTAGCAAAACGGCAGAAGAGAGAGAGAGCATGAGAGAGAGAAAGTATAGCTGAAATAACAAAATGTTTTTGTTTTAGTTTCATATTACCAACATTGCGGATACATTATGAGCCACTGTGCCAATTTCTGTTATTACTCAGCCACCTTTGGTTATTAACAGGCTGCTTTGTCAATAGATACTGGTTGTTTTGGTCCTTTATTGACTGGAAGCTAAAGGTAATTATACGTAATGGTTAAAATGACTCGAAAAAAGTAAACAGTGAGCAATAATAAATAATGCACGTTATAGTTTAGGTGCTGTTGACATTGTGTGCAGTGTAGCGTGTGTTCTATTGATAGCCTAATTTATGGACCTTAATACAGTAGATTGAAACATCTACTGACAGTCTGCTCAGTAATTCAGTATTCCAGGCAAGCCACATCCCTTCCCCTTCATCATTTTATAATAATATTTTTTATTTGCTAACCACTTTGTCTTAATGCAAACTTGTGTTCCGGCTGCATGGTGGCTTTGTGGCAAGAAGGTCTTCAGTTCAAGTCCTGGGCTCAGAAATTTATGTGAGGAGTTAGCATGTTCTTACCATGCTTACATGGGCTTCCTCCTGGTACTCCAGTTTCCTCCTACTTCTTCTTTTTCTTTCGACTTTTTCCCTTTTTTTCAGCGGTCGCCACAACGAATCATCTGATTCGCATGTTTGATTTGGAATAGGTTTTTTAATGTCGGATGCCCTTCCTGACACAACCCTTTTAGCAAGGGGCAGAAACACGCTGACAGCTTTGCCGCTACTCTTTACGAAAAAGTTAGCAATGGTTCTTATACATGAATCTCTCACCATAGACAGTGAGAGACATGGCCCGCCTTTGATAACCCAGTTAGCTGCACTGGGGGGAGGGGGGGACAGTGACAACCTTGTGGAGAGTGGGACTCGAACCCCCAACATTACGATCCAGCGCCCTTTAACACCAGACCACCACTGCCCTCATTTCAAATTATTATTTTTATTTATATTTATTATTATTATTACCAAGTCACTTATAAGGGAGATGGAACTTGTCTCAGTGAACAGTGGGGTAAGTGGTCAACACCTTGTACAGCTAACCAAATCATCACAGACAGAAAGACAGAGAGACATTTTATTCAATATAAGGGGAGACGGTGACAACCTTGTGGAGAGTGGGACTTGAACCCGCAACCCTAGGATCAGCGATCCAGCACCTTTACCACCAAGCCACCACTGCCCACTGTGTCTAATAGATTATATATCACAAAAATATAGCTTCCTTCTTATCTCTTTTTAGCCTTGTTCCAAGTTAAGTTTCCAACCAAACACTGACTATTTCTGCAGAACCTCTGCTAGAATTGTATTGACCTCTTTTTGTTTTACTATGTTCTCTAAGAAACCAGATCAACTCTCATTAACTAAAATTTTTCACCCACTTTAAATTCATTAGGGTCTGGGGCTCTCTCATACAACCCTGGACAAAGATTGTCAGAATGTTGCAAGGCCAACTCACACACAACCGTTCACATGTACAGCTAGGGGAAATTTGGAATAGACAGATATGCCTAATCTGTACGTCTTTGAGCTGTGAGGAGAAATAGGAACACCAAGAGGAAAATGGTGAGAACATGCAAGCCCAAGACTCAAATTGATCACTCTGGATCAAAATATTTGCAAACAGGTGACCACTGGGGTGAAAAGATGACTATTAAGATTCCAAGTTCCAAAAAATGTCACCTTGGATTGCTCATCTGTTGTTTTTATTTTTACAGTGGAACCTCGAATGACTCTTTAGTTGGACAAAGCAAAGTTCGCTCAAAAAATATGAGGAAAATATGCCTTCGTGTTTGAATGTTTGAACAAATTATCAAAGTTCGAATGGAGCAGAGCCAAATGTGTTGAATGCATGCACAGTGAACAGTACTTTGAAGAGCCATTGATACTACGTATTGTGTTTATTCATTACATTACAGCTACTTTAACCCTTAACCCTGAGTCCTAAAAAAAGCAGCAGTAATTCTACTGGAAAGGAAAAGAGAAAAGTCGTGGGAACATGAAGAATCAATTTTCATCAAGAGACAGAGAAGAGAAAAACCACCATGGCCCCTCAAAACAATACCCCCCTCCCCCCCATCTCTCCCTCCCCATCCATCCACATACAGTAGGCCCTCATTATTCGCGGTTCCGGCCCCTCCTGCGAATGAAGATAATCCATGAGTTCTGTACCCAGAAGTAAAACCCCACATATCATATTACATGCGCGAATGATCAATCGGAAGTAAAATACTATGTATCTATTACATGTGCTAAAATAGGCTTCTTAAACACATTTGAGAGACAGTCTTACTCATTAATACTGTATTAATGTAGTAAAATGTAGTAATGATTAAGAAAATCTTTTTAATTTTTACTGTGATATTTATGGATAATAAAATATAAACATTATACAGCATATGTAGCTGAGCGCAGCGGATAGCAACAAGGCCCTTTGGGGGAAAAAATGAACAATTCTCTGGGTAAACAAAACTCCCACAACTTCAAAGTTAAATGTTCCACATTCTCAGAGCAAGATTTAGAGATAATCTACAGTCAGTACACCAGGTTTATTTAACGAAATCCACAGTTCTTCCGCCTTGGGCCTTGTTGCTATCCGCTGTGCTCCGGTCCTCCCTGAAGGCCGTGTAGCCGGCTGGTGTAATCGCCTCATCGGGTGTACTCTCCTCGAGCCCTGTTTCACAGAAACACAGCATGGAGCAATCCTTTAGATCCCTCTGCGTTGCAAACCAAGCATGAAGCTCGTCCATCTTGTTTCGCAGAGACTGAACATTTTCAAGCAGTATGACCGGGAGTGCTAACCTTCCACTGCTAACCAAGCACTGGAGTCTTTGTTCGGCTCCTCCCCGCCTGTGGCGTCTTTGTCTGCGCTTATTGTTATCCGGGGTGCGGCTAGCATTGAGCTACCATAGCATATTAAATCAGGATAGGAGTTGAGCGTATTTGGTTCTAAACGTCCAAAAGGACTACGCGCTGATAGCTGTAGTAGGGTCGCACGGTCATAGATGAGCATAGGGCAAAAAACAAACAAACAACATACAAAACAAAAAATAAAACAAACAAAGAAACAATTTGACTCTGAGAACTCCACGACACCGCCCTCTAGGGAGCGCCATCTTGGAAAGGTCACGTTCAATGTAAAAGAACATGAAGCATAATTATTCAAGTTTAATCTCACACACAAACATTCTAAACATTAACTTAGGTACTGTACTGGAATAATAATTAAAAAAAAGACTTTAATACTACAGTGCTTCCCAACAGTTCAGATGAATATTCCTCTTCAGGCACTTCAGAGGAAACTGTCGTTTGTTCAGGAGAAAGTCTTATTTCTTCAGAAGAGACATCCGACGTCATTATCTTTTTCTGGGGCTTAGCCAGCGTTTGAGTGGCATCATAGAGCTTAACTGGTAATTAGAACATACTAAAAAAGCCTCATTGAGAACTTGTGCGCGAATGAGGAAAAAGGGGCGTATACATCATCTCAACCGATCAGCAAGAAGGAGGACAGCCATTGGCTGAATTTGAATCACATGACAGTTGCTCGGCAATCTGCGAATATGTGTATGCGCGAGTGCAAAACCGCAAATAGTCAAGGGCCTACTGTATGCTGATACATCGCAACCAGAAAGGTATGTACTGTAAACAAATAAAGTACATAATTATGTTAATTATTAAATACTATTACTGTATTATGTTTTACTCTTTTGTACATTAATCTATGTACAATATTGTATATTAATATATTTCATAAATACACCTCGTTTTCAGGGGGGCAGTGGTGGTCATGTGGTATAGGGCGCTGGATCGCTGTTCCAAAGGTTGGGGGTTCGAGTCTCACTCTCCACAAGGTTGTCATTGTTCCCCCCCAGTGCAGTTAACTGGGTTATCAAAGGCTGGCCATGTCTCTCACTGTCTTTGGTGAGAGGCATGTAAAAGAACCATTGATGACTTTCGACAAGAGTAGGCTGCAAAGCCGTCGGTGTGTTTCCACCCTGCGATGGCCTGGCGAGCTGTCCAGGGTGTGCTCTGCCCTCGTCCGAAGTTGGCTGGGATAGGCACCAGCCTCCCCGCGACCCAAATTAGGATTAAGCGGTTCCAGAAAATGAACCGAACTGAACCTCGTTTTCACATTATATAGAACTGTATTGACGAAAGTAGACATTCATCTGAACGCATTAATCAAGTTTTAACTATTTCTTATGGGAAATATTGTTTCACTCTTCGAACAAATCAGTAATCAACCATATTTTTGGAACGAATCGCGTTCGACTACCGTGGTTCCACGATATTTTCTCTCGCTTATTCAATATTCTTACCATGTCTCTCACTGTCTATGGTGAGAGGCATGTAAAAGAACCATTGCTGACATTCGTAAAGAGTAGCTGCAAAGTCGTCAGCGTGTTTCTGTCCCTCGCTAAAAGGGTTGTGACAGGAAGGGCATCCGACGTAAAAACCTCTGCCAAATCAAACGTGCAAATCAAGATGATTCGCTGTGGCGACTCCTGAGTAAAAAGGGAAAAAGCCAAAAGGAAGACAGAATTCAATATTCTTACTCACTTCTGTCCTTCTCTCTTTCTTCTTGAGGTCCTTTCACTTTTTCTCTTTCCTTCTCACATTTACTCTTTTGGCAAAGTGACCACAGACACTCATCTCTGCTTAGCTAACTTCAATTATTCTATGAAAGGAGGAAATGAGTGAAGTGTCTTTGTTCTGAATGTTTTTGTGAGATTGATTTTTTCCAAGCCAACTACCAACTGAGATAAACAGATGTTACATTTCACACTATAAAATGTAGAAATATTCGTTTCCCAGAATTTCCCAGTTGATGCATGCAGCGCATGAGAAATAATTGGCTCTGACACACGACACTAAGCATCTGTGATCCCATGCATATGGGTAGGCAGATATTGCTATCCTCAAAGTGTTGTAAGACCACCCTGAATATGCATGCACAGCAGTCAGCAGACATTATGCATCATGGAGGAAACATGCCTTTGGCCTTGGGTGATATGCCATGGTGGCATAGTGGTTCGCACATCCACCTCACAACAAGAAGGTTCCATGTTCGATTCTTAAGTTCAGGTGTTACTGCATGGTCTGAATGTTCCCCTAGAGCTTGGGTTTCCTCCCACAGTCCTTGGTGTGAGTGTCAATGGATGGGAGTGTGTTGATCCAACAATGGTCTGACAAGATGTTCAGGATGTACCCTCCACCCAGTATTCTTAACTAGTTTGAAGATCATCTTTTGGAGAAGAGGGCTGGGGTCTTTCTGTGTTCACAGCAGTTCAAGATACTGAACATTTATCTTAGTAAAATACCAGTAGCACAGGAAGCGTTCTGATTTCCAGAGAGGCAATACTGTGCCTTGAGCAAAATCCATTACCCTCGACCTGTTCAGCTATAAACTTTCATATTATTCTTATTATTTACATATAATATGAAATTTGCTTATTTCATTCTATTCTGATTCTAGACGCACGCACACACGCACACATGCACACACCTTTATCCAGATTGATTCACCGTGTTATCAGTGCCACATACTGTGTACACACACACACACACACACACACCTTTATCCAGATTGATTCACTGTGTTATCAGTGCCACATACTGTACATGTCTTATTTCCCAGCAGACCTTTCAGGAGTGAGAGCACACAGTCTATTATGTTGAGCCTCATTACCCATATTCCAACAGGTGAAGTGGAAATAAACCCTTAATCCATCTTTTCTTAACTGTGTTAGTTAATGTTGCATGTCAGTTTGCTCATGATGCAGGGTGACCCAATAAAGGCTCTCACATTTCAAAGGTAAATGAAAAAAATATATATTAAAAGATCATCAAATTATCAGACGGCACAGTGGTACAGTGGTTAGCACATCTGCCTTCAAATCGGTCAAGAAGACCTGGGTTAGATTCCCTGGCTCAGACGTTTCGGTGTGGAGTTTGTATGGTTTCCCCAGGCTTGCATGGGTTTGTTTCGGGTATTCCAGTTTCCTCCCACAGTCTAACATGCACAATAGGCTAATTGGCTGTTCCAAATTGCCCCAGGTGTGAGTGCGAGTATGAATTGTTCCATGAGTGTTGCAATGGCCTGGTGAGCTGTTCAGAGTGTACACGGAGTTCTTCAAGGTCAAGGTGTTCAAGTTGGGATTTGAGCTACAAACAGATCATAGCACCACCTCTCCTGCCTCAATAAGTTTAATGTCTAAAAATACAATAATGATGTACAAAAACTGTACTGAATGCAATTTTAAGTGTGTAAATAATAAGATTGTCTGCCCTTTTCATCTACCTTTGAAATATGGGAATTTTTTTGGGTCACACTGTACTTCAGTATAAAATCATTCATGCATTTATTCATTC
This sequence comes from Plotosus lineatus, assembly GCA_024760905.1. NCBI lineage: Eukaryota > Metazoa > Chordata > Actinopteri > Siluriformes > Plotosidae > Plotosus > Plotosus lineatus. The sequence continues at coordinate 38,847,317 of CM045729.1, read as the reverse complement.
AATCATTCATTTTCTGAACTGATTAATCCTAATTAGGGTCACAGAGAGGCTGGTGCCCATTTCAGCCGACTCTGGGCAAGTTTCATGAGTGAAAATACAAGAATGATGTACAAAACCTGAATTGAATGCAGTGTTAAATGTGTACATAATATGATTGTCTTTACCTTTTTTTATCTAACTTGAAAATGTGGGAATGTTTTTTTGGGTCACCCTGTACTTCAGTATAAATTCATTCATTCATTCCTTCCTTCATTTTCTGGGCCGCTTAATCCTAATTAAGGTCACGGGGAGGCTGATGCCCATCTCAGCCGACCGGGGGCATGGGCAGAGTACACCCTGGACAGCTCGCCAGGCCAACGCAGAGCAGAAACACCCTGAAGGCTATGCAGCCTAATCTTGACGAAAGTTAGCAATGGTTCTTTTACATGCCTCCCACCATAGCCAGTGAGAGACATGGCCAGCCTTTGATCACCCAGTTAGCTGTACTGGGGTTGACAGTGGGGCATAGAACCCACAACCTTAGGATCGGCAATCCAGGACCTTTCCACCGGATCACCACTGGCCCTCAGTATATAAGTTACTATTTCATTTTGTTTCATACAATCTAGCTTTAAAAATGTCTCACAGCATCTGATTATGTAATTTTGTCTATGTAGGCTCATACTGTATATGTATTGCTCATGACTGGAAGAATGTGAAAGTGTAAACATGCAATATATTAACAGTTGGATAAACAGTTTAATTGTACACCCTTATTGGACTGAACTTTATGGAGAACACCTGGTTTATGTGTAGCATGGAGGAGCGATTTCTATTTCAGTTTCCAAAAAGAGAATACCACAAATTATTCTGAATTTTTTACATTGAGTTATGCCACCTAGAACATCCAGATAACTGGGAGTCAACCTGATTTCATGGTAACCCTGTTAAGCAGCCTCACTATATTTTCAATGGAAGAAATATTGCATGGGCAAGGCTTTTACCTCAGTATGACCCACCAATATCAGTGGATCCACTGTGAATGGAGATGGAAAATACCAGTAGTGTCCTTTCTACATCATCAATATGCTGTTCAGGTGGATGTTCAAACAGGATGGGAAATCCGGACCAACCAAAAGGATTTTTTCCCCTCATGGATTTCTGACTAAAGAGCATATCTAATCATTTTTGACGGGCATGTGCAACTTGTGGGGCTGATATTCAGTTTCTGAGGTAATACGTGAAAGATGTTTTTTCAA
>CM045729.1:38811079-38841079 GCA_024760905.1 Plotosus lineatus | reverse complement strand
GGTTTCATGCCAAGAAGGAGCACCACAGATGCAGTGTTTGCTTTGAGGATGTTAATAGAGAAGTACAGAGAAGATCAGAAGGAGCTGCATTGTGCCTTTGTGGATCTGGAGAAAGCATATGACAGAAAAGTTCAAGGTGGAGGTGGGACTGCATCAAGGGTCAGCTCTGAGCCCCTTCTTGTTTGCTATGGTGATGGACAGGCTGACAGACGAGGTCAGACAAGAATCACCATGGACTATGATGTTTGCAGATGACATTTACCAAAGAAGAGATTTTTGGATGTGGTGAAGGAAGACATGAAGGTCGTTGGAGTCAGAAAAGAAGATGCGGAGGACAGGGTGAGGTGGAGGTGGATGATTTGCTGTGGCAAATGAAGGGAGCAGCCGAAAGTAAAAGAAGAAGAAGAAGAATTGTGACCTGTAGTGAGAGCAGAGAACAAATGGAGGAAAATCTAGAACAAGAACAAGAGAGGCTGATCTAATAAAATTGGTAAGTTTGATTTACAATTTTGCTCCCAGTACACATAGGCGGTTATTCGACGTAGGTTATTAGACACTTCCACCTCCATGCTTCACAGTTGGTATGAGGTTCTTTCTGTGGAATGCTGTATTTGGTTTTCGCCAATCATGTCTTTGGTGCTGGTGTCCAAATAATTCAACTTTAGACTCATCTGTCCAAAAAAAATTGTTCCAGAAGACCTGATCTCTATCCATGACAATCTATCTCTGGCAAACCACTTTGATAGTAGTGAAAGCCTGGTATAGCTCCCGTGATAATATTTTAGGACTTTTGATGACTTCTTTTAGCATCATGTGCCCTGCTCTCAGGGTGAACTTGTTTGGATGGCCAGACCTGGGCATGGTGGCAGTTATTTTGAATGTCCTCCACTTGTAAACAATTTTCAGGATGATGGAATGTCTGAAATGAAATTCTTCTGATATCTTCTTAAATCTCTGACCAGACTTATAAGCAGTCACAGTCTTCTTTCTGAGGGCCTCAGACAGCTCTTTAGATCTCACCATGGTGCTCAGTCTCACTTCAACAGACAGGGGCACAACAAAATAAATGTCTGAGGTTTAAGTTCTGATCATGAACACCTAATCTGATACACCCGTGTGTGATTATAGCCATTTTAAGTGGGTAAATATGTGGCGGGGTGTCCTTATTTTTTTCCTCTATTGAAATACGCATTGTTGTTCATATCTTTTATTTGATAAGTAAAAAGTATGTTAAATAAAGATAAAGATGGAGATCTTTATTGTCAACCATTGTCGTCGTCTTCTTCTTTCGGCTGTTCCCTTCAGGGGTTGCCACAGCAAATGATCTGCCTCCATCTCTCCCTATCCTCTGCATCTTCTACTCTTACTCCAACGACCTTCATGTCCACCTTCACCACATCCATAAATCTTCTCTTTGGTCTTCCTCTCAGCCTTCTGCCTGGTAGTTCCAACCTCAGCATCCTACTACCAACATACTCACTATCCCTCCTCTGTACATGTCCAAACCATCTCAATCTAGCCTCTCTGACTTTGTCTCCAAAACATCTTACATGGGCTGTCCCTCTGATGTACTCGTTTCTGATCCTATCCATCCTCGTTACTCCCAAAGAGAACCTCAACATTTTCATCTCTGCTACCTCCAACTCTGACTGTCTTTTCCCCAGTGCCACTGTCTCTAAACCATACAACATCGCTGGCCTCATCACCGTCTTGTACACTTTTCCCTTCATTCTTGCCGATACTCTCCTATCACACATCACACCGGACACTTTTCTCCATCCATTCCAACCTGCCTGCACGCACTTCACCTCTTTTCCACACTCTTCATTGCTCTGGATTGTTGAGCCCAAGTACTTAAAATCCTCCACCTTCTTTATCTCTGCCCTCTGTAACCTCACCGTTCCTCTTGGGTCCTTGTCGTTCACACACATGGATTCTGTCTTACTGAGACTAACCTTCATTCCCCTCCTTTCCAGGGCATACCTCCACCTCTCTAGATTTTCCTCCACGTGTTCTCTGCTCTCACTACAGATCACGATGTCATCTGCAAACATCATAGTCCATGGAGATTCTTGTCTAACCTCATCGGTCAGCCTGTCCATCACCATAGCAAACAAGAAGGGGCTGAGAGCTGACCCTTGATGCAGTCCCACCTCCACCTTGAACTCTTCTGTCACACCGACAGCACACCTCACCACTGTCTTACATCTCTCGTACATGTCCTGCACCACTCTAACATACTTCTCTGCCACTCCAGATTTCCTCATACAATACCACAGTTCTTCTCTCGGCACCCTGTCATATGCTTTCTCCAGATCCACAAAGGCACAATGCAGCTCCTTCTGACCTTCTCTGTACTTCTCTATTAAAATCCTCAAAGCAAACACTGCATCTGTGGTGCTCTTTCTTGGCATGAAACCAAACTGTTGTTCACAAATGCTGACCTCTGCCCTTAGTCTAGCTTCCACTATTCTTTCCCATAACTTCATTGTATGGCTCATCAACTTTATCCCTCTGTAGTTGCCACAACTCTGTACATCTCCCTTGTTCTTAAAAATGGGCACAAGCACACTTCTTCATTCCTCTGGCATCTGCTCACTCTGTAAGACCTTGTTGAATGTTCTTGTCAGAAAATCTACTGCTACCTCCCCTAGACACTTCCATACCTCAACTGGTATGTCATCAGGGCCAACTGCCTTTCCACTCTTCATCCTCTTCAATGCCCTTCTCACTTCTCCCTTACTAATCTTTGCTACTTCTTGCTCCTCAACGGTCACCCCTTCTACTCTTTTTTCTCTCTCATTTTCCTCACTCATCAGCTCTTCAAAGTACTCTTTCCATCTTCCTAGCACACTTCTGTCATCAGTCAATACATTTCCCTCTCTGTCCTTTATCACTCAAACTTGCTGCATGTCTTTCCCATCTCTATTTCTCTGCTGTGCTAACCTGTATAAATCATTTTCTCCCTCCTTACTGTCCAACCTATCAAACAAGTCATCAACCATTGTATGAACAATAAAAATCAGTATATATTAATTTATGTTGTTTAATTACAATTAAATCAGTTTCATTTCCAGAAATAAATAACAACTAGGTTGCACATTGTTATGTTAACGTTTTTTTAATAATGAGTTGGCTATTTAATGGGGTGTCCTAACTTTTTTCACATGACTACAGTTTTATCACTATGATAAAGAGTAGAATGTAAAATTTAGTGCAAAATGCAGGTGTATTCCAGTGGATGTTGTTGATATACGGAGCAGCCATTGTCTAATGGTTAGAGAAGCAAATTTGGGGCCAAAGGGTCGCTGGTCCACTTCCAATATTAGCAGGAAAAGTGTGTGAGCTGCACCTTTCCTTCCTCCCCATTCATGGCTCAAGTACCCTTGAGCAAGGCATCTAACCCCCACCTGCTCTCTGGGCACTACAATGTATGTGTGGCAAGGCAATAATTTCCCTTGCACAATTAATACAGTGCATCAAAGAAAATTCCAAAAATATGGAGGAGTCATACAGTTTAATGGCAGGTATGAATGTTGTTCAGTGGAGCATTTGGATGGTATCAGTCTCCTTGAACATGCTACCGTGACTGATCAGCAGGTTGTGACGTGGGTGGTATTGTTCAGTATTGTGTTTATATTGGACAACATTCACTTCGACATGGGGTCTTTGGTACAGCAATGATGCATGATGTTTTTCACCACGCTGGGACCCCCTTTAGACTAAAACTCATTGTGAAGGTAAGACCCCTCAAAGCTGGGGGGCACATGCTTTCACGACATAGGGGTTCACACTGTCTGCTTCTGCTGCCTTGTTTGAGTGAAGTCTTTTCAGCTGTCTCTCAACCTGATTATAGGTGAAGTTGTCAGGTGTGTTTGAGTGGGAGCTGTTAGGTGTATCACAGGAAGCAGAGGTGCAGTGAGGAGAGGGTGCGACAGAAGGTGGTGTGATGGGGGTGGGGGTTCAGGCTTGCTTCTAATGAGTTAGGTGATGCTGTGCGTAAGCTGCAGTGTCGAATCAGTTAAAGAACACATTCAACTCGTTGGCCCGGTCCTCACCACCCTCAGCTCCTCTGCTAATGGATGGCCTGAAACCAGTGATGGACTTCATATCATTACAAACCTCTCTCAAGTTGTTATGTTGGAGTTGAATTTTCCACTCCAGTTCTCACCTCTAACTGTCCTTAGCCTCTCTGATCTTGACTCTCAGTAAACTTTGGATTGTTCTCATCCTCTCTATTGCCAGCTTTGAATCACCTCTTCTTGTCATTAAGGAGCACTTTTATGTCTAAGTCCTGACAATTTTTTTGTGGGAACTCTGAAACCCCCTACATATATCAAGATTAATTAATTGTAATAACATGTTTATAGAAGGGAATAAAAAATAAGGTGACCATACACCTATCTTAATCTCAATATGTAAAATACACCATTTAGAAACTGTAACTTTCGAGCTGTAAAATGTATGATTTGTTGACAGAATCAGTGACAGTTAGCTACACAATATCTGGGAGATCATTCATCCTGGTAAGAGTGCATCGAGGATCTATAGGATGAAAAAACCCAATGCTTCTGAAAGAACTTATAAGGACCAGAAATTTACCCAGAGATCGCAAGTTCAAATCCAGGTTAGCCATCCGAAAACGGGAGTCCAAGGGAGCTAATTGGCCAAGCTCCCACAGGAGGGAGGGATGGCATACACTCACTTTCCTATCACTCACAGCTATCGCCATCCATTCATAGCCATCAGTGGGGGCAGATACGATTTGCACTCTGAGTGGTCCCCAAAAATACACATGCGCAGCAGTTCAAAAAGAAGCTGGTGGGTAGCATTACTGTACATGTCACAGAGGGGGCATTTGCATGCCCCTTCCTGGTTGGTTGCTATTTTGTGATAGGGAAGGCAAGACTTAATGGGTGGGAATTAGATACAACTAAAATGGAGAGAAAGGGGGGGGGGGGGGTAAATGAGCCAGAAACATCATGTGCCTCCTCAGTGTGATTTGTTTAAAAGCCTTTCTATTCAAATGAGTAATACATTGTATGGTAGTAATAGTTTATTTTCTCAACTAAAAAGTGAAGATGCCTACTGCATACAGCACATAGAATTCTGTTTACACTGTTAAAAAAAACAACTGTATTTTATTTTATTTAAAATGCATATTTTAGTTTATGGCTTGAAACAAGTAACAGTTTGGAAGGAAGAGAAAATAGAAGTAATACTGGTACCCCTTTCTGACCACAGGGATACTCGAGGTACCTCCAGGAGGAATGCCTCATGGTATTGATGCAAAAAAAAAAAAAAAACTCTTTTTCTTGTCCTCATCTTCTTTACTACAAATGGCATGATTCTGCAAGAATAGCTGAGGGGAAGATTCACTGCCTTATACACTGTGGTGAAAACACTCCATGAGCATCATATGATCATCACCAACAATATGGTGCTTGTCAATGTTCACACATTGTTCATGGCGGTCATACGATGCTGGCTGTCATGTCATGTTGTCACTCTAAAATTATGTTTTCGGCCTTTCCGCAGAAATATGATGGAAAAGTCAATCATTACAATTTACCACAAGTAGCTGTAGAAGGCTATAGAGCTGACAGTTCTCTGTGACAACTTGTAATACACGCAACAAAAATCAAACGTTCTGCAGAAGCATTTCCACAAACTTCTGTTGGTCCGTGAGAAAGGGTGATTACCATCACTCAGACATTCATTCCCATTACAACAGTTATATACCACCATGACTAATACCATCACTGGGTTGCCATGTGTACACATACAACAGAGCCTTCCAAAGGCAATTCAATGGTAATATACTTTTTCCTTATCAATGGGGCGCGCATGGCACAAGTTCTGATAAAATTATTCTATACATACTGTACACAGTTTCAGCTTCAGCATAACTGAATGTGGAGCAAAATAGCCGATATAAATTTAAATCGACTGCAGTTCAAAGCACTCAGTTTAGTTATGTTTCAAATAACATATAACCCACAGTACCTGTAATGTTCAGCTGGATCTCTGGAAAGTTGTGTGAGCCAAGCCAGTCTAGTATTTAATGTAATTTATTTCCATGAGGAAATGCTTAAATTAAATTAAATGTGCTTCGATTCGCAAAGCTTTATATCTGTTGTATTGCTTACTGTTGCACTTCTGTATAACTAACGAACTGTGTGTAATTTCATTTACCTCCTGCATACTTCCAAATCACCCGCACCCCATATGTGCTTTATTAGAACATCTGCCTCACAGCAAGATGGGCCTGGGTTCAAGCCCTGTACCTGGCAAGAGTGGTTCTGTGTGGACTCTACATGTTTTCCCCATGCCTGCATGGGTCTCCTCTGGGTTTTCCGGTTTCCTTTCAAAATCCAAAGATTCACATTAATGTAATACATATTTGCAATTGGCCCGACATGAGAGTGAAGAGTAGTGTCTTTTGCCATGTTATGCTTTGGTGAACTGTTCCACATGTACACCACCTTTGCTCTGCCAGCAAAGGTGTCAAGTTTTACAGATACTACAACCAGTGAATCACCACTTGAACCTAAGGGCTTTGTCTTGACATGGGCTTGAAGGTATCATCATGGGGTAGATGGTTTAGAGAAAAAGAAGCTCCCAAACTACCCTGTGAATGTCCAGTCCTGTTTGATACCTGAAGCCAAGCAAGCTCAGGTCTGGTTAAAACTGTAGCAAAGACTGTTTGGGATTATCAGGTGCTGTGCAAGGAGTGATGAGGGAAGGCAAAGGGAGACCATTCTTGTGTAAGTCAACAAAGAGCCACCTGGTGCTCAGTGGCAGCGAAAAGGAGAAAACGGAAGGACAGTTTAAAAAAGGAGAGGTACCATGGAAAATAGGATATTTGGTCAGTGAAACACCTGGTGATGGGCAATGATATTACACAGCAGCCAGCCAGCAGAGGTGCTAGATTCAATGTTGCTTCACTTATCAGATGCATTACTATTGCTTTGGGCAAGGCTCACAAAGTGCCAACACGAACGATGCCAGGACTTCCTATCTTGGACTGCAGTCACTGCCTCATCAAAGAAAACTGAGCTTTCCAAGACATGTGTCACACTGTTCTGCCATCACATACATTGTTTTCCAGGGCAACAACGCCAAGTCAGATTCCAAAAAGGAGTCTCTGCGACGGATGTGGCCAAATCATATAAATGACATGGTCAAGCCATTGGAGCTGCCTCTGGCCTTTTTTTATTTTTTATATATTGTTTTTTACAGTCATTGGCTTTTTAAAGTGAATTTCCCCTTAGTGATTATTCTGATTAACTACCAACTATAAAGTGCATTCTTTTTTTCCACAATATAAAAATATCAGTGAAGGCTTGCTGTTTGTCTTCATAAAGCATCCACTGCTAATCTGTTATATTTTTATATCTTCAAACTACTGATATTAAGCTCAGTTATGCAAACACTGAAGTCGGAGTCAAATCAATAAGCTGTTGGCATTACTCTAACTTTTGTAAAGCAATTTGTCAAAATATGGAATCTTGCAAGCACCTGGGCTGTTCATGAGTGTAAATACTAAGAAAAACAGTATATTTGATTGTCAGCCGAGGTTGTGGGTGAAATAGCATGATGGAGGAGCTTCTGCAGTTCTACTTGTTTTGGAGGCACTGCATGCTGTGTTCATTGTATAGAAAAAGGGGTACAGAGTTACCAGGACAAACGGAAATTACGTTTATGAATGATGCATTAACTCAGCAACCCAATAAAATTAATGCAAGCTTACTGAGCTTGTCAATGCGTACTATAGTGCCTGACAGATTTCGATTCAATACAGATGTAATGCAAGGAAATGGCATTCTGATCATTACAATAAATGGAAGGGGATTTTATTAAATGATAGTAGCCATGATTTGGTGAAGAATAATAATCTAATGGTGAAAATATGGCAAACTAAAGCAAAAAGGCTCTGAGAATGCAAACCTCTGCAAAGGCAAAAAAAAAATAATAATAATTTGATGAATCATCTCGAGGGCATTGGTGGCCTAGTGGTATAGGGCGCTGGATAGCTAATACAATGGTTGGGGGTGCGAGTCCCACTCTCCACAAGGTTGTCACTGTCCCCCCAGTGCAGCTAACTGGGTTATCAAAGGCCAGCCATGTTTCTCACTCTCTATGGTGTGAGGTTCATGTTAAAGAACCATTACTGACTTTCAACAAGAGTACCTGCAAAGCCATCAGCGTGTTTCCACCCTGCGGTGGCCTGGCGAGCTGTCCAGGGTATACTCTGCCCCCGCTCGGAGTTGGCTGGGATGGGCGCCAGCCTCCCCGCAACCCTAATTACGATTAAGCGGTTACAGAAAATGAAGTGAACTGAACCATCTCCAAAATTGAATAAGGAGTTTCTTGTCCAAAGTTCCAACTCTGGTAAGAATTTTATAAAAATCTGTACAGTTTTGCGTAATCCAATAAACACTCATACAAAGGTAAAACATAACCTCTTTCAATGATGCCAGTCAATGAGCCATCAGGGGTCCCAAAGATTCAACTCTGATTGGCGAACTGAGCCAAATAATTTGAGCCAAATAATTTGATTCACATAAAAAAGGGACAGAATCCATTGATGGTGTTGTAAGAAATCATGCTACTATCAGGATATGCTACTTAAAAGTTCTGCTCATGCACAGACTCATAATCTTAGGATGAATGTTAAGAGTTTAAGGTTAAGTTTTATATATAAGTCTCAGAGTTAGTTTAGGGGAGGTCTAAGAGGTTAAGGTTTATGGTGAGGTCTAAGACTCCGTTAATGATTGATTAAGGCCACCGTAGTGTGAATCACCAGAACCCTGGCTCCACAGGATTCTGATCCCTGCGCCAAGCTATGCTGACACCATCTGACAAATACGGTTATAAATATCATAAATTTACTCCATCGGGGCCAACCAAATGCCTAAACATGGTCAAAGATACCTCAAAACGCATACACACACACACACACACACACACACACACACACACACACACACACACACACACACACACACACACACACACACACACACACACACACACAGAGAGAAAGTTTGAAGTCAAAACAGCACATGGCTGCCTTCTGATTCCATAAAGGATCTGATCTTGCAAGAGTTCATGACCTTGCACTCTGTCTGCTGGATGAATAGTGACATGTGATTTATCACACTGGAAGAAATCTAAAATAAAACCCCTTGTTACTATATTATTTTACAAAGATGCACAGGCAACATAATAAACTTTTTAAAAGAGTGAACTGTACAGTTTTGTTCAATAGTGCTAAAAGTGCTAAAAACAGCTAAATTTAGCATCTCACACACACACACACACACACACACACACACACACACACACACTTCCCCAAAGTGTTTCTGCAGTCATGAAAAGCAAGCACAAACAAGGAATCACTAATGAGCCTTGGGATGTATTTGCACACGGAACACTACTGAAATGAGCCCTGTTCTGCTTTTTTGTTTACAGTGTTTGCATGTTTATAGAGCTTTGTGAGGACCTAATAAGGATAGCAATTGGTCATCATTTTGCTATGAGGATATCTTAAAAGAGGTTGGTTTGTTTGTTTTTTACAAAAAAGCATAACATTTATTCATTCATTCATTTTCTGACCCACTTCGTTCTAATTAGGCTCATGGAGAGCCTGGCGCCCATCTCAGCTGAATCGAGGCGACAACAGAGTACACCCTGTACAGTTCACGAGGCAATCAGAAGGCCAATTAGCCTAGGCCATTGGAGATAACTTTTTATTCAACAAAACTAAAAGAGGCAAAGTGTTTCTATTTTGTTTGTGAGGGTAAGGACAAGATTCAGGTTAGACTAAGCATTAATTGGCTGAATGAATAATTGAGTCAGTGGGAGGTCCTGGCATGGATAGTAAAGCTGTGTGTGTGTGTGTGTTTGTGTGTGTGTGTGTGTGTGTGCGCGTGTTCTTGTACTGAGTACACTTAGAAGACTGGAATATGTTTTGGACACACAAACTAAGGACATCTTCAGAAAGTGAGGACATTTGTGGTGAAGGTTAGGTATTGAGTCTTGATGGCTACGTTTTGGTAAGGGGCGAGGGAATTTATTGGCAATTCATGTCCCCACAAAGATGGAATGAAAGGTTTTGTGTGTGTGTGTGTGTGTGTGTGTTGTGTGTGTGTGTTCTCAAAGCCACACAGTGTAGCTTGATAACAGAAGGAGCTTTCTGAGGTGACAGAGTCAGATAATTGTGCATTTTTTCCTGTCCAGAGACCTTATACAGTATGTGGGAGCAGTCTGAGTGAAAATGAGGACAGAGATGATGAGTCAGGCTTCCAGTAATGGCTGACAAATGCCTTATGCTTCATTTATATAAGCTATGGATGTTCAGCTCCTTCACTCAAGTGCATTATAATGCACTAATGTGACGAGATGGACCGTCACCAGGCTACACTGTGGAAGCAAGAATGAAGAAGCAAACATAATACCCCCCCCCCCCCCCCTTTCATTTCTCTTTTCCACTCGAGCAGCATCCGTGAGTTTGTCCAATTTGAGTACATCTTTACTAAGTAATGCAGTGTTTATGCAGTATTGTCCCACAGGGAAAACTGCTCATGTTTAACATAACCATTGATGAGTCCATCACAACATCTTTCGTAACTGTCATATCACTTCAGGCTAAGCAAACACTTCAGCATATTATCCCATTATACAAAGGACCATTCAGGGGCAGTGATGGCCTGGTGGTATAAGGCGCTGGATCACTGATCCTAGGGTTTGGGGTTCGAGTCCCACTCTCCACAACGTTGTAACTGTCCCCCCAATACAGCTAACTGGGTTATCAAAGGCCAGCCATGTCTCTCGCTGTCTTTGGTGAGAGGGTCATGTAAAAGAACCATTGCTGACTTTCGACAAGTGTAGCTGCAAAGCCATCAGCGTGTTTCTGCCCCTTGCAAAAGGGTTGTGTCAGGAAGGGCATCCAACATAACAACCTATGCCAAATCGAATGTGCGAATCATCAATACGACTTCCATGAAGATGGAGGCAGATGTGGCATGTAAGTATGATCCATCCATCCATGATCCATCCATTGATGGTGTTGTAAGAAATCATGCTACTATCAGGATATGCTACTTAAAAGTTCTGCTCATGCACAGACTCATAATCTTAGGGTGAATGTTAAGAGTTTAAGGTTAAGTTTTATATACAAGTCTCAGAGTTAGTTTAGGGGAGGTCTAAGAGGTTAAGGCTTATATCGAGGTCTAAGACTCCGTTAATGATTGATTAAGGCCACCGTAGTGTGAATCACCAGAACCCTGGCTCCACAGGATTCTGGTTCCTGCGCCAAGCGATGCTGACACCATCTGAGAAAGCCTGTTATAAATATCATAAATTTACTCCATCGGGGCCAACCAAATGCCTAAACATGGTCAAAGATACCTCAAAACACACACACACACACACACACACACATACACACACACATACACACACACACACACACACATACACACACACACACATACACACACACACATACACACACACACACACGCATATACACACACACACACATATACACACACACACACACTAGGCGCTGCCTAGAGGGCAACTTCACGCAGTTCTCCGAGTCAAATTGTTTCTTTGTTCGTTTAATTTGTTGTTTTGTTTGCTCATGTTTTGCACTATGCTCGTCTATGACCGGTCAACCCTACTTACAGCTATGAGATCGGAGTCTTCTGAAATTGAGCATTTTCCTATCCTGTGCTAATATGCTATGATAGCTCAATGTTTGCTGCAACCCGGCTAACAGCAAACCCAGGTGGGAAGGGGCCGAACGACGACTCCGGCGCTTGGGATCGCAGGGGATGAAGGCCGTGTAGCCGGCTGGTGCAATCACCTCGCCGGGTGTACTCTCCTCAAGCCATGTTTCACAGAAACACAGCATGGAGCAGTCCTGTAGATCCCTCTGCGCTGCAATCTGAGCATGAAGCTCGTCCATCTTGTTTTTCAGGGACTGAACATTTTCAAGCAGTATGACCGGAAGTGCTAACCTTCCACTGTTAACCAAGCGCCGGAGACTCTGAGAACGCCGCCTGGGCTTATTGTTAGCCAGGGTGCGGGGTGAGCATATTAGCTCAGGATAGGAAGGTGCTAAACTTCAGAAGACTCCGATCTCATAACTGTAGTAGGGTCAACCGGTCATAGACGAGCATAGTGCAAAACATGAACAAACAAAATGAAGCGACATGAAGCTTAAAACAGCCGATCAATGCTTACAATATGTGAAGTGCTCAACACCGAAAGTAGTTTACTTATTTTGTGAATTGAGACAAAGTGCGGGTTATACGGACTTCCAGTCTTTAAAGTGAGCAAGGCCGCCATTGAATACTGGTTTCGTACTCAGCCTGCACTGATGTGAATCACCAGCAGAGTGGACAGTTTTCTTTCTTTTCTGGATTCAGGTTTTCATTCATTTTATAACTCGCTTTGCTTAACCGAGTATGCATGGTAGATTGCGCCGATCCGGGCAGATAGTTAATTCATCTCTGTGTATGGTTCCTCTCAAGGTTTTTTTCCTTGCAGCTACTGAGGGAGTTTTTCCTTGCCACCAGCTTGCTCATTATGGATATGTAGGGGTAATGGGAAATGTTTAAATTCCTTTATACTTTGTAAGCCCCTGCATTCATTGTTTTACTGTGTAAAGCTGCTTTGTGACAATGGCAATTGTAAAAAGCGCTACACAAATAAAACTGAATTGAATTGAACTGAATATAATCCCTCCAGTGAATCCTGGGTCTGCCTCGGGCCTCCTCCCAGTTAGATGTTCCCAGAAAACTTCTAAAGGAGTCGAGCTGGAGGCATCCTTATCAGAGACTTTTCCTGTTCATTTTAACATTTATAAAAATTGAGTGACTAACTAGATCATTGGGTGTACTGACCTTTCCCCCATAAATCTTTCAAGTAAATAAAGCCCAATTTCAAAGCTTCCCAAGACCACATTTGCGCCTCTGAACTGACTGCATTAATATTCACTTGGTGACTCATTATAAAGATTTTTTTAGCTATTTTTTTCTTGACAAGGTTTCTTCCAAAGCTGGTGGAGAGTTTTATATTCTCATCGTTGTCTCCTTTGGTTTGCTCATTAGCAGTCATGGTTATACAGCCAGCAGTTAAGGCAATAGGCTACTGGTCAGAAAGTCAAGAGTTCAAGCCCCAGCATTACATTGCCTGGTTGTGGGAAAATCGATTCTAATTTAGGACTGTCTCCGTGGTATAACCCATAACACCCTAACAAGCTGGAATATGTGAAGAAAAGCAGTGACTAGTAGCTCTGTGGGTTTTTTTTTTTTTTTTTGACAACTTTGAACTCATCAACCAGCTTTCATCAGTCAGAAAGATAATAATTGGTGTTTCTTGATGACTTTCTAGTGACCTTTTGGTGATATTCTGGTAATTAAAGGGTTCAATGGCATAACCTGCTAAGTCACGAATTTCTGATTTTGAAACTTGGCAGATTATGACAGTGAGCTTTTCCATTGATGAACAGGTCACAGACAATTGATGAATCCTTGTGAATAATCAGCAACATTTTGTTTTCTGACAGGTTTTCGAATGCAGAGTCTCAGTTATATAATATCAGTCACATGTCCTCAACCATTCGCCAGCTATATGTAGAGTTTGTACATTGGCAAGTATTCTACAAGTACTGCTCAGTCAGTTGTCACATTCCTGAGAGAGGCAAATGATTGCGGAATTGTTGATGACCACAATGAATGCGTTGCTGACTTTTCTGAAAACAGTCAGTAACTGTAGTGAGTGAAAACAATTTGATTCCCTTGTATCTGTTTTTCTTCCCTGATTTAGTTATGCTGTCATAGTTAGTCATGCTGGTGTCTCTGCTTGTACTCAACACTCATGCTGTTATGAGCATACCTAATACATCATCTATGTCATTCTCTTTCATATATATATATATATATATATATATGTACACACACACACACATATATACATACATACATACACACACACACACACACACACAGTGGAGCCTCGGAATCTGAATGCTCTAGAGTCTGAACAAATATCAAATCTGAACAAAAAAAAAAAATCTGTGAGTTCGTCTGTCCGGGAAACCGAACCAGAGGTCGAACTCGAGAAACGTGCGAGAAAAAAAATGAGACCGAGTGGGAGGAAATGTGCGTGACTTTCTGGAAGTCCGGAAGTTGCTGATACTATGTATGTTCTGGGGAAGTCTGAAAGTTGTTGATACTATGTATCACCCTAAAAGCTGTTCTGGGGAAGTCCGGAAGTTGTTGATAGAGTACCATGTACGTAAAGCTAAAGCTAGCGTGAAAGTACTTAAGCTAATCACAAACGCCATATACCACCTCCAGCGACAAATACGATTTAGAGTACCGAACAGAAAACCTATAGATCGGCTGATAGGCATAACCGCCTAAACGAAGCTGAAGAGGATGTATGTATGTATGTATGTAAGCTAAGCAAAAGTGCTAAAGCTAAGCTAAAGTGCTAGCAGCGCTGTGAACACCTTTGTATGAGGTCATGAGACACTTGCGTAAGGTTTTGAAAAGAAGGCAGAAACAAGCCACGTTAGAAATGTTCTTCAAGAAAAGAAAGGAACATCGGAGGGCAAAGCGGTAGCAAGAGAAAAAAAACACCTTTGGCTGATTTACCTGAAGCTGTTATGGAATGGAATCCGCTTTCCTCTGTCCCTCTCTGTTATGGAAGGGAATCCTGCGCTTCTCTCCCTCTCCAACATTTACGTCTGCCAACTGCTCACCATCACACAGGTTAAAATTATCTTTATTGTGCTTATGCTTTAACTGCACTGTGTGTTATGGTCTCTTACAAATGAGTTGTACATTGAAATGTGCGTTGGACAGGGGCGTGGCTGCCACATGCGGAGTGAAGTGCTAAACAAACACACCTGATTCTATTTAAACATGGGCTATAAAGACTAGCACACACACACATACACACATGCATACACACTCTCTCTCTCACACACACCCAGTGTGTGTGTGTGTGTGTGTGTGAGACCGGGAAGAGCGCTGCTAGTCTTTAGAGCCCGTGATTAAATGGAATCAGGTGTGCAGGTTTAGCACTCCACCCCACGTGTGGCAGATACGCCCCCCCCCACCGCACATTTCAACGCACAACTCATTTGTAAGAAACCATAACCATAACACTAAAAATCCACAGTGCAGTTAAAGAGTCTCTCACAACACAGACCATAGCATAGTGTACTGTATTCAATAATTTTTTCACTTAATTTGCGAAACCTATGGTACGAGGTACGATACTGTTAACTTCTTTTCAAAAGACGATGGAACGGATTAAGACCATTTACATTATTTGTAATGGGAAAAGTAGATTGGGAATCTGAACAAATCGGAATCTGAACAGCCGTCTGGAACGGATTAAGTTTCAGTACCGAGGCGCCACTGTATATATATATATATATATATATATATATATATATATATATATATATATATATATATATATATATATATATATATATATATATATATATATATATATATATATATATATATATATATATATATATATATATATATATATATATATATATATATATATATATATCAGATGCTTCCCAGCTTACGAATGAGTTAGGTTGCAGACGGCCGCTTGTTAGATAAATTTGTTCGTGAGTTGTTACAGGGCATTCTTTGAAGGGGAACATATGTTTAAACCTTGTATAAGTAACCTATACAAGTTTGTACTGTATACAATCCCTCTCTCTCTTTCTCTCTCTCTGAGTTATTACATAACAGACAGTGCAGTGCAATGATGCTCTTGAGCTCAGTCTAATTGAAAGCATATTCTCTCTCTCTCTCTCTCTCTCTCACACACACACACACGACACTACAACTGGACAATTGAACTGATCAGTTTCCAGTTACCCTTGGAAGGAGCACCGGAGAACTATAATCAAACTTCGACATAAAGATATGACATGAAGATAATCTTATTTATTTAGTTACCTTAAGTGTGTGTAATGCTTCCTAGATAATTCTGTTTGTTTGGTGGATTATTTGTGAATCATTTCCCAATATGATTCATGGTTTGTCTCACTCAGCCCCACGTTGACCCGATTCGACTCAACCTGCTGCCAGCGCCTGAAGCTTTAAAGTCTTTATGGTGTTAAATCATGACCATTACAAATCATTGTTAATTACACCATTCCTCCCGTGACCCCGCAGTAAACATCATCCTGTACATCAAAACCACTCAGCATCACCAAGGCACACCATTTAACCAACCGGTCCCTTTCCCCAGTCCCAGATAATGAAGTTATCTGTGCAGGATCTCAAGGTGCGTGGCGGCCTTGCGTGCGCTTCAGGTTGCGGGTCACTGAAACGGTGCAAGACGTGCTGACCTCTGAGAGCAGCACGCACACATTACCAGCTCATTGGTGGAAAGTTCATACTAGTAGGGGACATGAAATTAAACACTGACAAAACTTTGAACCTCTCTCTCTCTCTCTCTCTCTCCATAATCATCACATTATCAATATCATTATGTCCCGTGTTTAAACTCTTGGTTCCTCTCAAGCACAGCACAGTGGCTCTGATCAAATTTACAGAGAGTTTCACTCTTATCCAGTTCATTATAATACTGGAGTCAATTTGTTTCTTCTTTGAAACTTTTGGCAGGAGTTCAGAAATGTATCGGTTCTGCTTCTCTTCCTGGACCTTCGGTGTAAAGCACGTCAGCCACGCCCCTCTGCTGGAGTCTAGTATTAAGTGTCCCTCAGGATATTGTTTAATCATATTTCATACTTATATTTATTATATATTTTTCTCTAGATTTCAATCAATTTCTATTACTATTTGTTCTTCAACTTCATTTCACTTTCACTCTCGACCTCGAACCGGATGTTCTTATCTCCGGATGTTCGTAAAATGAATGTTCGTAAGTGGGGGAGCATCTGCATATACACACACACACACACACACACACACACACACACACACACACACACACACACACACACTCAGTGCTGTGCAAACATTTTTGCCCCCTGACTAACTTCTGACATTTTTTGCACCTTTGTCACGGTCATCCATTTCAGATCAAGCAAACCTAATTATTACACAGAGATAAAACACAAGTAAACACAAAATGCAGTTTTCAGTGCCATTTGCATTTATTAAGCGGAAAAAAACATCTGAAAGTACAAAGTCCTGTGTGAAGAAGTAATTGCCCCTTAAAATCTAATAGCTGGTTGAACCACCTTTTGCAGAAATAACTGCAGCCAAGCATTTGCGATAAGAGGCGATGAGTCTTCATATTGCTGTGATGGGATTTAGGCCCACTCTTGTCTACAGAACTGTTTAAGATTGGATGGTTTGCGGGCATGAACAGCCTTTTTAAGGTCATGCCACAGCATCTCAATAGGGTTCAGGTCAGGACTTTGACTAGGCCACTCCAAACCCCCATTTTGTTCTTTTTTAGCCATTCAGAAGTGGACTTGGTGTGCTTCGGATCATTGTCTTGCTGCATAACCTAGGTGCACTTTAGCTTGAGGTCTCAAACTGATGGACAAGCATTCTTCGCCAGGATTTCTTGGTAGCGAGCAGAATTCATGGCTCCATTAATCGTGACAAGTTGCCCTGGTCCTGAAGCAGCAAAGCAGGCCCAGATCATCACACTTCCACCACCATGTTTCAGTGTTGGCACAATGTTCTTTTTATCAAATGCAGTGCTGCTTTTGCGCCAGATTGAACGGGATAAATTTCTCCCAAAAAGTTCAACTTTAGATTCATCAGTCCAGAGGGCATTCTCCCAAAAGCTTTGGAGATGATCAAGATGATTCTTGGCAAAAGTGAGTCTTGTCTTGATATTCTTTTTTGTCAACAGTAGCTTTTGCCTTGGAACTCTTCCATAGATATCATTTTTTCCTTGTGTCTTTCTGATAGTGGAGTCATGAACATTGACATTAACTGAGGCAAGTGATGCTTGTTGTTTAGAAGTGGTTTTTGGATCCTTTGTGATTTCTCCAGTTAGTCTATGCCATGCTCTTGGAGTAATTTTGGGAGGTCGATCACTCATGTGAAGGGTCACCACTGTTCCACGCTTTCTCCATTTATGGATAATTGCTCTGACAGTGATCCGCTGGAGTCCCGAAGATTTACCAGTGACTTTGCATCCTTTCCCAGACTGAGACATCTCTATAATCTTCTTTCTTTTTTGCTCTTGAAGCTCACTGGATTGCAGTATGATGATGTGTGTTCAGTATGACCAACTTCACCTTGTCAGACAGGTTTTATGTTGGGAATCTCCTGATTGGAAATGTCTGGCAGCAATCACTCCTGGATGTGGCCATGAAATTGAACTCAGTTTTTATCAATGATAGGATTAATCACAATTACCTCACCTTTTAACAAGGGGCAATTACTTTTTCACAGAGGTTCATATAGGTTTGGACAGGATATTTCTCTTAAATAAAATCACAACAGGAAAGTTAAGTGTAATAAAAAGGTACAAAAAAGTAAAATATCAATTAAAAGGGGCAAAAACTTTGGCACAGCACTGTGTGTGTGTGTGTGTGTGTGTGTGTATATATATATATATATATATATATATATATATATATATATATATACACACACAGTATACACAGTATATAAAGTATACAGAGTGATGAATCTCAAGTTAGAAATTGAAGGTGTGATGTTCAATGTTGTGAGTGCTTATGCCCCACAGGCAGGATGTGAGCTAGAAGAGTAGGAGAGATTCTGGAGTGAGTTAGATGAAGTGATGCAGAGTACCCCCAGAGGTGAAAGACTTGGTGGTGGAATAAGGAAGTGCAGGAGTGTGTACAAAGGAAGAGGTTAGCTCAGAAGAAATGGGGCATAGAGAGGACCAAAGAGAATAAACAGGAGTACAGGGAGACACAGCGTAAGGGGAAAGTAGTGGTGTCAAAGGCCAAACAGAGAGTATATGATGACTTGAATGCTAGGTTGGACAGTAAAGAAGGAGAAAATGATTTATACAGGTTGGCACAGCGGAGAAATAAAGATGGGAAGGACGTGCAGCAAGTTAGAGTGATTAAGGACAGAGTGGGAAACATGTTGACTGATGACACAAGTGTGCTGGGAAGATGGAAAGAGTACTTTGAAGAGCTGATGAATGAGGAAAATGAGAGGGAAAAAAAAAAAAAAGAGTAGAAGAGGTGACTGTTGAAGACGAGGAAGTAGCAAAGATTAGTAAGGGTGAAGTGAGGAGGGCATTGAAGAGGATGAAGAGTGGAAAGGCAGTTGGTCCTGATGACATACCGGTGGAGGTATGGAAGGGTCTAGGAGAGGTCGTAGTAGATTTTCTGACAAGAACATTCAACAAGGTCTGAGAGAGTGAGAGGATGCCGGAGGAATGGAGGAGAAGTGTGCTTGTGCCCATTTTTAAGAACAAGGAAGATATGCAGAGTTGTGGCAACTACAGAGGGATAAAGTTGATGAGCCATACAATGAAGTTATGGGAAAGAATAGTGGAAGCTAGACTAAGGGCAGAGGTCAGCATTTGTGAACAACAGTTTGGTTTCATGCCAAGAAAGAGCACCACAGACGCAGTGTTTGGTTTGAGGATGTTAATAGAGAAGTACAGAGAAGGTCAGAAGGAGCTGCATTGTGCCTTTGTGGATCTGGAGAAAGCATATGACAGGGTGCTGAGAGAGGAACTGTGGTATTGCATGACGAAGTCTGGAGTGGCATAGAAGTATGTTGCGGGACAATGGTGCGGGACATGTATGAGAGATGTAAGACAGTGGTGAGATGTGCTGTCGGTGTGACAGAAGAGTTCAAGGTGGAGGTGGGACTGCATCAAGGGTCAGCTTTGAGCCCCTTTTTGTTTGCTATGGTGATGGACAGGCTGACAGACGAGGTTAAGCAAGAATCTCCATGGACTATGATGTTTGCAAACGACATTGTGATCTGTAGTGAGAGCAGAGAACAAGTGCAGGAAAATCTAGAGGTGGAGGTATGCCCTGGAAAGGAGAGGAATGAAGGTTAACCTCAGTAAAAGAGAATACATGTGTGTGAACGACAAGGACCTAAGCGGAACGGTGAGGTTACAGGGAGCAGAGATAAGGAAGGTGGAGGATTTTAATTACTTAGGCTCAACAATCCAGAGCAATGGAGAGTGTGGAAAAGAGGTGAAGAAGCGTGTGCAGGCAGGTTGGAATGGTTGGAGAAAAGTGTCCGGTGTGATGTGTGATAAGAGGGTATCAGCAAAAATGAAAGGAAAAGTGTACAAGACGGTGATGAGGCCAGCAATGTTGTATGGTTTAGAAACAGTTGCGCTGAGGAAAAGACAGCAGGCAGAGCTGGAGGTAGCAGAGATGAAAATGTTGAGGTTCTCTTTGGGAGTAACGAGGATGGATAGGATCAGGAAAGAGTACATCAGAGGGACAGCCCATGTAAGATGTTTTGGAGACAAAGTCAGAGAGGCTAGATTGAGATGGTTTGGACATGTCCAGAGGAGGGATAGTGAGTATATTGGTAGTAGGATGCTGAGGTTGGAACTACCAGGCAGAAGGCTGAGAGGAAGACCAAAGAGAAGATTTATGGATGTGGTGAAGGAAGACATGAAGGTAGATGGAGTAAGAGTGGAAGATCCAGAGGATAGGGTGAGATGGAGGCGGATGGTTTGCTGTGGTGACCCCATAAGGGAAAAGCCGAAAGGAAAAGAAGAAGAAGAAGGTGTAATAGTTGTAGTGGTGGTGTTAGTATAATTAATAATAGTAAGTGGTAATAGTGTGCTAATGTCATTATCATTATTAATAGTGCAAATCTTAGTAATACTAATAGCAGTACCAGCAATATTAGAAATAGTGGTGCTATTATCATTAGCAGTAGTAATACTAGTTGTAATATATATCAGTGCTTTTGATGAGATAAACATGATACTACTTCTGTGAGACCAGTGATCCTGACTCTTCTGTTTCTGATTCATGTGATCTGTCCTAAAGGTTGTGATGCTACTACATTTTTGAGTTCTCATCTGAGAAGCCCCTCACTCTTGCTGCTGATAATTCATGTGGACCTAAATATACACTCAGAAACTGTGAAGATGTGTTTCAATTGCTGTTCCTATGAACTTTATCTGAAATGATTAAGAACCATAATTACCGTTTCAGTAATAAAATGATAGACTTGATATTAAACTACAGTGAAGATTCTGCTACATCGTTTGTATTTTTATCAGGTTTTACTCGAATAAGGATGGGTTTCCCTTTAGTGTCTGGTTTCTGTCAGGTTTCTTCCTCGTGTCGACTGGAGGACTTGCCACTGTCGCTGTGGGCTTGCACAATGGGTATGTGGAGGGTTCGTAAAAAAGATGTTTAAATTGCCCATCAAAAACAGCTTTGCAAGTGTCAAATTTGAAAAGTGTTACAAAGAAAACTGACTGCAATTTGACAAAAAGATATAGTCAACTGAGAGTTAACAAGGCCTATCTGCCATGGCAGCTAGACCTTGTTAATTCTCGGTTGACAACATATTCAGCAATGATTCCACAAAACTGTGAACATATTCAAAGCAAAAATGTACAGTGAACATGGTGTCTACTTGGAGATCATTTGCAAATATTTGGCAGAATAAATGGCAAATGTGCTAAAGGTCAACCACCAACTGTTCACAAACCGAGTGAGAAACACCTTTTAGGCTTTAAGTGCTCTAGACTTCAAACAAATTATGCTCAGAAGGGAAAATCATTTTGGAAAAAGCTTTGCATATCCAGCACATAAATGGAAATAGACGATCATATTGGCAAAATATTCTATGGGCAATGGTAAGAGTAGAAGATGCAGAGGATAGGGTGAGATGCAGGCAGATCATTTGCTGTGGCGACCCCTGAAGGGAAGAGCCGAAAGGAAAAGAAGAAGAAGATTCTATGGACAATGGTTCATTCTCAGCACAGCAGTGACTCTCATAATAATGACAGTGCTGATATGTTGCTCGGGCTAAGTAATGTTGATGGCATTTTTAAATCTTTAAGCAAGGTTCCTATCGCATCCTTCAACTAGAAATCACCAACCAAGCATATGGTCAGAACCCAAAAACCTAAAGAACCTAAAAAGGGATTGACAGTGATAGTATGGAAAGAGATAAATGGTAAATATCAAAACATACACCAGAGTAGTTGTTTAGCATGAATGAGTTGGGGAGACTGGGGTAAATTAACGGGGGGAAAATGTCTGAGCAGAATCATGCCAGCAATTGCATACAATTTTCCCTCAAAACTCTCAAAGTGTTATGTCTTATCTATATTTGGTATATATATATATATATATATATATATATATATATATATATATATATATATATATATATATATATATATATGTAGCAAATAACTTTGCCATACTATATGTAAAACTTTGAGATGACATGAAGATGTGTAATGAGAAGGATCTTCTCAAGAACAATAAAGTTATAATCAAATTCCTAAACAGGGCAATATGTGATGTTCCAACATACCCAATGCTAAGTTTCAACTAACACCAGTGGTGGGGCTAGTTGGAACACCTAAATCAGTCTTAGTTTTAGTGGGTCATACCTAAGCCTTTCAGGAATCTTAAATGTTTTAATGCTACATTTGTAGAGAATATTGAAATACTGAAAAGCATACTCATTTTTTGCAATAGAAAACCCTTCTTTTTGAAAAAATGAACAACGGACAGTGATGGCCTGGTGCTGCTGGATTTCCAATCCCATGGTAGGGGTTTAAGGCCCGCTGTCAACAGTTGTCACTGCTGTCCACCCAGTGCAGCTAACTGGGTTTTCAAAGGCTGGCCATGTCGCTCACTCTGTAAAGTGAGAGGCATGTAAAAGAACCATTGCTGTCTTTCATCAAGAGTGGGCTGCCTACCGAGCCATCGATGGTGAATGCTGCTCACAGTCAGATGAGATGGGTACCAGCCTTCCCACAACCCTATTAAGCGGTTCAAAAAAGGGAATGAATAAGTGAATGGTTAAAACTAACCCCAGTTTACCCTACTAACCTGAGAATGAACCATCAATGATTCAAATAATATCAGAGATCTTGAGGTCTCAGTCTGACATAGCCAGAATGACTTAACAATAAACCACAGTGACCAATATAATTGTAAATGTACAATACAATTTCTTGCACTTCTCTTAGAATACCTGAAATCCTGGGAGCCATCTTACTTTTGGGATGGGTGTGGATTCCAGTTACAGAAAGTTTAGTAATTTGCATGAAACTGCCTATTAAATCGACACTTTAAATCAATGTTGATGGACAGCATCTACACTTTATTCAAGTATATTTATATGAAGAATTTCACTGCAAAATGAGATGAATTCCATTTTCTTTGTTCGGGGAACGGTAGCTCAGTGTTTAAGACTCTGGTTTACTGCTCTGAAAGTTGGGGTTTCAATTTCTGGTAACACCATGCTGCCACTGTTGGGCCCTAGAGCAAGGCCCTTAAAATTTTTTAAATACAAGTTGATGTAAATATTCTTTGTCCTTGGATGGGTTCTCCAGGTACTGTGGTTTGCTTTCATAGTCAGACATGCACAAAAGGTTCATTGGCTGTTCCAACTTGCCTCTTCGTGGGAGGGTGAGTATGAGTGCGGGGATAAGAAGTGACCCTGCTTCAAGAAATGAATGAATGAAAGTGATTATAATTTTACTCTAACAATAAAAAAAAAAATCTCATTTTGCAGTGAAAACCTCACATTTGTAAAAAGTCCAATTTTTCAGGCAGTACCTGTCATATTCATTTAGTAATGCCAGAAAAGGAAACATGACACAGCTTTGTGCTACGGCTGTTGGAAATAGCAGTTTAATAGCTTGTGAGTGAGCATAAGTGTGGATGAAATTAATGTGTAAGGAAATGATGCAAAAAGATGTCGTGTGTCCCCCCCCCACCCCACACACACACACACACATACACACACAGACATACAAAAGATTGTGCTTCGTCAGTAGGTTAATATGTTGAATTAGAAATCTTATTAACACTCCCCTTGGAACAATTAAATAAAACCCCATCGCGTAGTTCCTTCTTTCACTTCGTCTTCTTATCCTGTCAGTACGCCATGCAAATTAATGTTTATTCACACAGTATTTATCTGTAGAAAGAAAGCCTGTCTCTATGAGTGCTGTGGCCATGCACACACATGCGCAGGCGTCTTATCAGGACACTGCAGGGAGCTGCATTTGAAATGACTGTGAGCGACGCATAATGAGTCTCCGAAACAGTACTGCTGCATGCGCCAGCAAAATCACAAGTCCACGAGCCCAATCCCTACCGCCCCGGGGTTAACTCCTCAAAGTAATGGAAAGCTTATAGCTTTCTGTCTGATCTGGGATTTTTTGGACCCAAAAATCCTAGGAGTTACGTAAGACCAGCTGTTATTATATAATAGACATTATGCTGTTCTTTGATGTCAGGCTTGTATGCCTGTCTGAAGCAGTGTAGGCATGTATACAATTGAAAATGCATCATGTGCACATGTGAGCAAGTGTTTGCAAACAGTTGGTCTTCATTTACATCATCCACTCTGAATCTCTGCCAAAGTTTTATTTAAAGTATGCTCCATGTCGCTGCTCAGTTTAGCACAAAATAATATTACGCAGGGCAGTGCAAGTGGGATTCACATTATATCACATATTAGATTAGCATAGTGTTTCAAATAATTGTCTAATTTCCAGTGTGCTATCATACATTTTTTAAGTGCCCCTCCACAGCATAGATTATTCACCTCTCAAACTAAATTACAGTCTGAAGGACATTACTCAATTAACATGAGTCATGTTGCTTTTTACAATTCATCTCTACGAGTGCATTTCTTCTCACACTAATGGAGCTGATAGCGTCCAATTAAAAATTCTATCAGACCAATTCATGCACACAAAACACCTTTAACATAGTACAAGCTAAAAAACTAATAAGATCTCACAGGCAATGCACTTTATGTTTCAGTACATCATGCATGTTGTACTTAGGGGCAGTGGTGGTCTAGTGGTATAGGGCGCTGGATCACTGATCCAAAGGTTGGGGGTTCAAGTCCCACTCTCCACAAGGTTGTCCCCGTCCCCTCCAGTGCGGCTAACTGGGTTATCAAAGGCGGGCCATGTCTCTCACTGTCTATGGTGAGAGGCATGTAAAAGAACCATTGCTGACTTTCGTAAAGAGTAGGCGTGTTTCTGTCCCTTGCTAAAAGGGTTCTGACAGGAAGGGCATCCGACGTAAAAAAACCTCTGCCAAATCAAACATGCGAATTAGATGATTCGCTGAGGCGACTCCCGAGGAAAAGGGAAAAAGCCGAAAGGAAGACAGACATGCATGTTGTACTTAAAGGCAAGCTTTTGTGAAGCCGCTCTGTCAAAGAGACACTTCTCGTAAAATAACAAAAAAATTTCCTACAATCCTACTAAAGCCATTCATAACACTAAACTGGATGGAGACAAGCAGTGAGGGTTTATCCTGAGGGGGAAAGAGGAATACAGTAGAGGGGAATGAGGTAGGAAGTGTACTCCTTGTGTCACTACTAAAGGAGAAAGCATTCAGGCTTTCAAACCAATCTACTTATATATATATATATATATATTTTTTTTTTTTTTTTTTTTTTTTTTTTTCCCCCCAAGTGTCAGCATTATGTGCAACACTGCAGTTCAGAACAGAACAGAACTTCTCACTGCCAGCAGAGGTCAATACAGCCAGAATGCCAGAATTCCAGTTTATACTTCACAAGTGATGGACAGGACAGGTTATTTATTTATTTATTTGATTAACTTATTCTTCCAAAGTGTTTTAGGTATTGGCTGTTTTTTTAATTATTCTTTTGTTCACATAAAGTTCCATTTGCATGGGGCCTATTCAACCTTATGTGCCTTCAGGCCTGTACAAAGACCTTCACAGTGCTGATCTAGGAGTTGCTCTATGAAGAAGACTGTGGCCGTTGCCTGCACCCTACATGACATCCAGTCAATAACATCAATGTTTTCTTGGGCATCAGAAAGATTCTTGACTATCTTGACTCTCAATATAAAGAAAACCAAAGTCACGTACCAACCAGCTGCTGACAAGAGTTCCACTAATCCAGTTGTCAATATCAACAATACTCCTCTCAAGTCAGTAGAGACTTTCTGTTATCTGGGAAGTATTCTTCTGAACTCAGCAACAACAAATGAGTTCATATAACACATCGCAAGAGCAAGCAGTTTCTTTGGACATTGGTTCTGGGATGAACATGGCATGAGACAAAGTATTAAAATGAACATGGGCAAGGCAGTGGGTCTCACGGCGCTCTTGTAAGTCTGTGAGACATGAACCACCTATTGTCACAATATCAAGCCTCTAGAACAGTTCTTGCAACGCTGCTTGCGATCCATGTGCAGAATTAAATGGCAGGACAAGGTCTTTTTCCAATGTTGAGATCCTAGAATGCTGTGGTGTACCTTGTGTAGAAAGCCAGACACCAAGACACAGCTTTGTTGGGTGGAGTAGATGGAGGACTTACAAATTCCCAAAGCAATCTTGTTTAGACAGTTAGACCATAGTAACAGACGGCTGAGCAAACTGAGACTGAGGTACAAAGATACTCAAACACACTCTTAACACACTCTTGCATTGGTTTTGATAGCTGGGAAAGATGGGAAAGAACTACCCAACCCCATACGACCTGAAGGAGTGCATGCTGTGAGGGAGTTGAAGTCTTTGATACTTGTTTTCATCTTACAGTCCTCACTGAAATTTTACAAAGAATGCATAGATGTATTTATATGATGATAATAATTTTAATCATTTACTAATTCATTCATTTTCTGAACTGTTTAATCCTAATTATGGTTGTGGGGAGGCTGGAGCCAATGTCAACTGACTCCACACGAAGACAGGGTACACCCTGAACTGTTGATCATTTTTCTGGTCCTGCTTCAGTGTTGGACAGAATTGCTGTATCTGTCTTTTCCTCAGATATTTCTGTTTATATCTCTTTGATACTGAGATTTTTACTGTTAGAGTATACAGTAATGGTTTAAAGTACAGTGTATAAACATAGGTCAGCTAAATACTTACAGAATTCAGTTCTACCCAGCATTATCTTTGGCGTACGTACGTTGACTGCCTTATGAGAAACTTCTGACTAAATGGTTTTTCTGTTCATTTATGAAGGCAGAGCAATACACGGAAATGTATTAATGGTAATTACAGTACTTGTATGCTAACGATGTGCTGAGTTGAGAAAAAAAAACAGAACAAAAGACATACACAAATTATCGTCCAATGATTTCTCAGGGGGTGGTATGGTGGCATAATGATTAGCATGTCCATCTCACAGCAAGAAGGACCTGGGTGCGATTCCTGGGCTCGGGTGGAGAGTTTCTGTGTGGCGTTTGCATTTTCTCCCATGCTTGTACGGGTTTCCTGTGGGTATTCCAGTTTACTCTCACAGTCCAAAGACATGTACTGTACATTAGGCTGATTGGTAGTTTCAAATTGCCCCAACTTTTGTGTGGTCCTGCAACAGATTGGCGAGCTGTTCAGGGTATACCCTGTCACCACCCAGAGCCAGTTGAGATAGGTTCCGTCCTAACTGCAACCCTAATAGGAACAAGCGGGTTAGCAAATGAATGAATTAATGAAATATTTCTCAAGTCTGCGTTTTTGAAATGCAATGCTTTACACCTTTTCTTGTTTCATACGTTCATTTAGGACACAAATGTTGGAAAACTACATATGTAAAAAGTGTCCAGACTGAGAAGAAAAGTAAGTGGTATGTTCATTCATTCATTTTCTGAACTGCTTAATCATAATTAAGGTCATGGGGTAGGATGCTGCGCATCTCAGCCGGCTATGAGCGAGGGCACTCTGGACAGCTTGCCAGGCTATCTCAGGGCAGAAACATTCCGACGACTATGCCGTCTACTCTTGACCAATATCAGCAATGGTTCTTTTAAATTTCTCTCACCATAGATAGTGAGAGACATGACCTGCCTTTGATAATCCAGTTCACTGCACTGGAGTTACAGCAGTGACAATCCGTTGATAATGGAGCTTGAACCCTCAACCTTGGGAACAGTAATCTAGTGCCCTACCACCAGGCCACCACTGCCCCAAGTGGTATGTTTAAAGAAATATAAATAAAATAAATAACATTAAAATATATTCTGGTCTTACCTTGTTTTCAAGCTTTTCAGAGTACAACTTTTTTGTCTCCACCATGGCCTGAAGCTTATCATACTGAACAGGTCTGTATTTGGTGATGCCCAAGTCATCCTTAACTCTCTGCATCAATTTCTCTGAATCAGAAAACACATAGACAACCATTGCACACCATATACAATAAACCTCCTCATAGCAGATCCTCAGTCTCTACCAGCAATTGGGGTTTTTTGAAGGTACAGTATATGATCTTCAGTGTGGTTCTTTGGACAATTGCAAAGCCCATTTTAGACAATTAGATACTTGCATGTTCTGATTGGCTGATCAACTGCTAGGATAGCCTCAAAGCCAATGTTAGCCTGTCTTTTTCATGTTCACTGAACACTGACTCCATAAAAAGAAACAAAATTTGGAATAATTGTGTTTGAGAATAAACCCTTATGTTTTATGATCAAGAATTGAGCATTTTTTTCCTCCACCAAACACAACTTTATCTCCTTTGCCATAATGAACAGGCCTTCAATCTTCGGTTGACCTTCCGCTAATGTCTGGAGGAAAGAGACCATCATACCTGGTGTGAGAAAGCCGAAAATGCCACTAGCTAATTGGAATGTGATTGCCATAGGTAATGCAATGGTCTAATACTGGTTTCTTCAGGCTAGACGGATTCCAAAAACAGCAACAAAAATATGGAATTAAAGTCTGTCTTTCTTTCGGCTTTTTCCCTTTCACTCGGGAGTTGCCACAGCGAATCATTTGATCCGCACGTTTGATTTGGCAGAGGTTTTTACGTCGGATGCCCTTCCTGTCACAACCCTTTTTTAGCAAGGGACAGAAACACGCTGACGTCTTTGCAGCTTACTCTTTTACGAAAGTCAGCAATGGTTCTTTTACATACCTCTCACCATAGACAGTGAGAGACATGGCCCGCCTTTGATAACCCAGTTAGTTGCACTGGGGGGGGACAGTGACAACCTTGGAGAGTGGGACTCGAACACCCAAATTTTGGATCAGCGATCCAGCACCCTATACCACTAGACCACCACTGCCCCCAATAATATGGAATTAAAGTATTTGTAGGAAATAACACAATACACATATATATATATATATATATATATATATATATACATATACATATATACATATACATATATACATACATATATATATATATATATACACACATATATATATATATATATATATATATATATATATATATATATATATATATATACATATAGACATACATACATACAATGCAGCCATGAGGTGGGGGGGGTACTAACCAGTGTCTCTCCCCCTCATGCCGGTCCCAAGCCCGGAGAAATGCAGAGGGTTGTGTCAGGAAGGGCATCCGACGTAAAACCAATGCCAATTACTTAAAATGCAAATCAAAAGTATTACCTCCATACCGGATCGGTCGAGGCCCGGGTTAACAACGACCGCCATCAGTGCTGTCAATCAACAGGGTGCTGATGGAAATTGGACTACTGTTGGTCGAAGACGTCGAAGAAGGAGAGGTGGGAGGCGTGTCCGTAGGCAGAGAGAGAAGAGGAAAGGCCTGAGTCTAGGACTGAGAGTGGGGACTTTGAATGTTGGAACTATGCACAGAAAAGGTAGAGAGCTGGTTGACATGATGCAGAGGAGGAAGGTGGACATACTGTGTGTTCAGGAGACCAGGTGGAAAGGTAGCAAAGCTAAAAGCTTAGGAGCAGGGTTTAAGCTATTTTATCACGGTGTGGATGGGAAGAGAAATGGAGTCGGAGTCATCTTGAAGGAGGAGTTTGTCAGGAATGTTCTAAAAGTGAAAAGAGTGTCAGACAGAG